>CM019066.1:235619170-236210266 GCA_009667805.1 Leptobrachium leishanense
TGTTCTTCCTCCTCCAAACATAGCGTTGATCCATGGGCCCAAACAGTTCTAATTTTGTTTCATCAGTCCACAGAACACTATCCCAAAACTTCTGTGGTTTGTCCACATGACTTTTGGCATACTGCAGTCGACTCTTCTTATTCTTTGGAGACAGCAAGGGGGTGCGCCTGGGAGTTCTGGCATGGAGGCCTTCATTACGCAGTGTGCGCCGTATTGTCTGAGCTGAAACCTTAGTACCCACATCTGACAAATCTTTTCTCCGTTCCTCAGCAGTCACACGGGGACTTTTCTCCACTCTACGCTTCAGGTAGCGCACAGCAGTCGAAGTCAGCATCTTCTTTCTGCCACGACCAGGTAGCGTTTCAACAGTGCCCTTTGCCTTCAATTTGCGAATGATGCTTCCTATGGTCTCTCTTGGTATGTTTAACATCTTTGCAATCTTCTTATAGCCATTGCCCTGTGAAGAGTAATCCCCTCTTCTCTTGTCTTCCTGGACCATTCTCTTGACTTCACCATGTTTGTAACCACACCAGTAAATGTCTAGAAGGAGCTGAGTATCACAGTCATTTTAAAGCTGCCTAATTGGTGCTTATTATGCTTTATTGCTGCTCCGTGACATCCACAGGTGTTTTCAATACCTGATTGAAAACACTTGAATGAACCTCTGTTCTTCAGAGTGGTAGTCTTTAAGGGGTTGAATAATTGTGTCAATGAAGAATTCACAAAAGAAACATTTACTACTGTATTACAAAACCAATTGATGTCAATTTAGTTGCATATGGTTCTTTTTAAAAGTTCTTGTAGGATTTCATTCTGAATACAATTACAAATGTACACTAAATTCCCTAAAACCCTTTACAGCATTGGGGGTTGATTAATTTTGAACACAACTGTATATGGAGGAGCCACTAGAAAGCACACCCTGACCTATATGGAGGCACCCAAAAAAAAACCTTATTGTACTGTCTCTAATTCTAGAATTAACCCAAACTCTCTAAAATTATCCCTATCATTTAGATTTAACTCAAAGATTAACCCCTAATGTTAAAACTAATCCATAGTCAAATACACCCCCCCCCAAAAAAAAATACAAAGCTTTTTGTTTAAAAAATATATAAAAAAATCTTTGATTCTCACGACAGTCCTGGAGTGCTTCGCTGTCTCTCGCTCCTTGTTCCCGGCCAGCGCGACACGCTGCAGTCACGTGACACGCTGCAGTCACGTGACACGCTGCAGTCACGTGACACGCTGCAGTCACGTGACACGCTGCAGTCACTCACATGGTGGGAGAGGAGACAGGGAGGAGTCTGCAGCAAATCAACCTGATAACCAGCGATGAAAAGTGCTGCGGGCTGTGCTGTGAGTGGACAGTTCAGGGGGGGGGGGGGCGCAAGTGCCCCCCCCCTTGCCCCCCATCCTGTGGACGCCCATGCTTGTGTTTGCTGTGCTGCCACAGGAACAACCTGGTAACACCATGTGGCTCATCACCTTGTTCCCCTTCTTCACTGGAACTGTCACTGGCTATTCTCCAGGGTTTAAATCAGTCCATCTTCAATAGAAAATACACTAATTCCAGCTTCTTCCTCAGTGCTCATAAACGGATAAAACACAATTTTGCTTTTGTGAAAAATACATATTTTCTAAGAAAATTACACAAGTAAGTGTGTGTGTGTGTGTGTGTGTGTGTGTGTGTGTAATAATAGGGCTGAAATAATCAATGAGAATAATTGACAACTAGTCTCTTTTTTTTTTTTTTTTTTTTTTTAAACATTGCAAAAAGTAAGCAAGTTACACGCGATACATAAATTGTGTAATGTCAGGTCCAGAAATATTGGGACATCGACACAATTCTAACATCTTTGGCTCTATACACCAGCACAATGGAGTTGGAATGAAACAAACACAATGTGCTTTAACTGCAGACTGTCAGCTTTAATTTGAGGGTATGTACATCCAACTCAGGTGAACGGTGTAGGACTTACAGCAGTTTGCAGATGTGCCTCCCACTTGTTAAGGGACCAAAGGTAATGGGACAGAATAATAATCATAAATCGAACTTTCCTTTCTTAATACTTGGTTGCAAATCCTTTGCAGTAAATCAGAGCCTGAAGTCTGGAACGCATAGACATCACCAGATGCTGGGTTTCATCCCTGGTGATGCTCTGCCAGGCCTCTACTGCAACTGTCTTCAGTTCCTGCTTGTTCTTGGGGCATTTTCCCTTCAGTTTTGTCTTCAGCAAGTGAAATGCATGCTCAATGGGATTCAGGTCAGGTGATTGACTTGGCCATTGCATAACATTCCACTTCTGTCCCTTCAAAAACTCTTTGGTTGCTTTTGCAGTATGCTTTGGGTCATTGTCCATCTGCACTGTGAAGCGCGTCCTCCAATGAGTTCTGCAGCATTTGGCTGAATATGAGCAGATAATATTGCCCGAAACACTTCAGAATTCATCCTGCTGCTTTTGTCAGCAGTCACATCATCAATAAATACAAGAGAACCAGTTCCATTGGCAGCAATACATGCCCACGCCATGACACTACTACCACCATGCTTCACTGATGAGGTGGTATGCTTAGGATCATGAGCAGTGCCTTTCCTTCTCCATACTCTTCTCTTCCCATCACTCTGGTACAAGTTGATCTTGGTCTCATCTGTCCTTAGGATCTTGTTCCAGAACTGTGAAGGCTTTTTTTGGTGGTGTTTGGCAAACTCTAATCTCACCGTCCTGTTTTTGAGGCTCACCAATGGATTACATCTTGTGGTGAACCCTCTGTATTCACTCTGAAGTCTTCTCTTGATTGTTGACTTTGACACACATACACCTACCTCCTGGAGAGCGTTCTTGATCTGGCCAACTGTTGTGAAGGGTGTTTTCACCAGGGAAAGAATTATTCAGTCATCCACCACAGTTGTTTTCCGTGGTCTCCCGGGGCTTTTGGAGTTGCTGAGCTCACCGGTGCGTTCCTTCTTTTTGAGAATGTTCCAAACAGTTGTTTTGGCCACACCTAATGTTCTTGCTATCTCTCTGGGTTTGTTTTTTGTTTCTTCAGCCTAATGATGGCTTGCTTCACTGATAGTGACAGCTCTTTTGGATCTCATCTTGAGAGTTGACAGCAACAGATTCCAAATGCAAATGGCACACTTGAAATGTTCTCTGGGCCTTTTATCTGCACATTGTAATTGGGATAATGAGGGAATATCACACCTGGCCATGGAACAGCTGAGAAGCCAATTGTCCCATTACCTTTGGTCCCTTAACAAGTGGGAGGCACATCTGCAAACTGCTGTAAGTTGTACACTGTTCACCTGAGTTGGATGCACATACCCTCAAATTAAAGCTGACAGTCTGCAGTTAAAGCACATTGTGTTTGTTTCATTCCAACTCCATTGTGGTGGTGTATAGAGCCAAAGATGTTAGAATTGTGGCGATGTCCCAATATTTCTGGACCTGACTGTTGTATGGGATGTATGGTATGTATATAAAATATATTACACGCATGTAATACCTACTAAATTGGACTTAGGGATGCACTCATAGCCTTCCCCAACAGATCCATTCATTGATTAAAAGGGATGTTAGATGCTGAACAGGAAAGGAATTAATCTATGTAAATAATACCACCGGCATTTTTTTTATATGCAATTTTTATATATTTATTTATAATGTAATTAGGGGAGGTTGCAAAAATTCATATGATTTAGGGCTGAATCCCATGCATGAGAGTATTGTTAACACCATGAGTTTAGGAGAGGTCATGAATATTATTTAATATATAAAATATGGTCCCATGTTGGGAAGGGAATGTCGACATATCACGGTGATGGATTATATCCTTTAATAGAATGGGGTGAATAGGATAAATTAATTGAAATTGATAAAAATGTCTATTTTAAAAATGTCATAGTGTGGATAAATACTGGATACTAGGTGGGATCCTGGGTATAGATATGAAGGGTGGATAGCCACCTGGATGGAGAGTACTGTCATGTATTTTTGGATAGTGATCAGTTTTTAAGAAGTGGCATAGTTCGAAGTCTGCATTCAAACCTTGAGGTTGGAGTGATCCTATTCATTTCTTCTCTTCCAATAATCTGATCAAAGTTCCCGCCTCTCCAGGGTGCCTCCACTTTTTTTAATACCAGTAAAACTGAGACCTTCTGGGTCTTGGGCATGTTTGATTTTAAAATGTAGCGAGACACTGTTTGTCATAGCCTTTTCTTATATTTCGGATCTGTTCCTGACTACGTAGATTCAAGGGTCTGGTTGTCCTACCAACATATTTTAGGCCACATGGACATGTTAACATGTAGATCACATTCTTCGTAAAACATGTAATCTTTTATCGTGATAATTCCAGTCGCACCATCTACTTGAGTCACGATTTTCTTCTGGCCTTTTGTGTTCGGGCAGTTGCCACATTGATGGAATCCTTTTTGTATGCCAAAGTGGTTTATCTTCTGGTTTTTTTTTCTGTGGGTGTCCATGTGCCAATTTCATTTTTAAATTCCTCACGCCCCTACATATCATTCTGGGATTCTCCGGGAGAACATCCTTCAATAGCGGGTCTTTTCGTAAAATGTGCCAATATTTACACTGTCTTTCTTATAGTTTTGTTCTGAGCACTATAGGAAAAAATGAATGGAACACATTCCGTGTACCCAGGGTGGGTGTTAATTTTAATAGGGTGTCTCGACTGGTCTCTCGCACCCCTGATCTTGCTGCTTCCAGAGTCTATAGAGAAGGGATATTCCCCCTAAAGTCTTTGAGTTTCTCAGATTGTGATTCATATATGGTTTCACCTGTGCAGTTCCTCCTAATCCTCAAGAACTGTCCTTTGGGGACCCCTTCCAACCATTGTGGGAGGTGACAACTTGTTCTTTCAATGAAACTATTGATGTCCACTTTTTTGAAGAAAGTCTTGGTCTTAATTACATTGTCTTCTGTGTGTGTAATTTCTCCAGAAATTCAACCTTTTTCACTACTCCAAGTGGTTGTCAATTTAATTCCTGTCATTCTTATCAAGTTGACTTAAGAATTCTTGTTTCTCCGTTCCTCCTCTTCAGATTAAAAAAATATTGTCTACGTAACATTGTAACACACTAGGTTATCCGTGTACATTGATAAAAATGATTCCTCCCAGTGTGCCATAAATAAATTGGCGTAAGGTGGCGCAAATCGCGTTCCCATCGCTGTTCCGTTGTGTTGTAGATAACTACCTTTTATTTTCAGGATAATTTTTTATTTTCTAAAATCCGCTTAATGCCCTCCAAAATAAAAATAATCTGCTCCCGGCTGTAGAGTCTCTTTTTTTTGTTTTAAAAAATGTTGAGTGACTTCCACTCCTTTGTCGTGAGGTATGATGGTGTATAACGCTTGTACATCACTTGTTACTAGCGTCATTCCATCTTCCCATTTGATACCTTTCAAGATGTTTAATATATCATTTGTGTCTTTCACAAATGCGCAAGGTCTTGTTACCAGTGGGGTACCTCAGGGGTCAGTACTTGGACCCATTCTCTTTAATATTTTTATTAGTGATATTGCAGAAGGTATTAATGGTAAAGTATGTCTTTTTGCTGATGACAAAGATTTGCAACCGGGTTGACGTTCCTGGAGGGATCAGCCAAATGACAAATGATTTAGGTAAACTAAAAAAATGGTCGGAACTGTGGCAATTGAGTTTTAATGTGGATAAGTGCAAGATAATGCACCTGGGGCATAAAAACCCAAGGGCTGAATATAGAATATTTGATACAGTCCTAAACCCCTAAATCCCTTTCCTCAGATGTTGAGGTATTATTTCAGAGGATCTATAGGTAAGTAGTCAATGTAATAGAGCAGCAGGAAATGCTAGCAGAATGCTTGGTTGTGTAGGGAGAGGTATTAGCAGTAGGAAAAGGGAAGTGCTCATGCCACTGTACAGAGCACTGGTGAGATCTCACTTGGAGTACTGTGTGCAGTACTGGAGACCAGAAGGATATAGACATCTTAGAGTTCAGAGAAGGACTACTAAAATGTTGTACGGCTTGGAGGAAAGTTACCAGGAAAGGCTTAATGATCTTAACATGTATAGCTTGGAAAAAAGACGAGACAGAGGAGATATGATAGAAACATTTAAACACGTAAAGGGAATCCACAAGGTAGAGGAAGGGAGTATATTTAAAAGGAAACAAAGTAGCAAAACAAGAAGACATAGTCTTAGATTAGAGGGGCAAAGGTTTAAAAGTAACATTAGGAAGCATTATTTTACTGAGGGTGGTGGATACATGGAACAGCCTTCCAGTAAAAGTGGTAGAGGACAAAACACAGTAATTGAATTTAAGCAAGCATGGGATAGGCATAAGGCTATCCTAAACAAAAGATAAATCCAGCTAAAGTATCCATATAATTGGGCAGACTAGATGGGCCGAAAAGTTCTTATCTGCCGACATTTTTCTATGTTTCTATGATGCGGTACTAGTCACGAATGGTTATAATTGTTGGTCTAAGTATTCAGACAGCCTATTTGAAACTGAACCCACTCCAGAGACAATGGGTCTACCTGGTGGTTTCTCAATGCTCTTATGGATTTTGGGAAGAAAATAAGACACTGGTGTTCAACTTTCATATATTTATATTCTTTATTATTGATTATTCCCAACGCATATCCTTGGTCAATATGGTCTAAGAACTTTTGTTTAATGTTTTCTGTTGGGTTCTTGTTCAGTCTTTTATAGGTGGTAATATCACCCAAAATTCGGCCTGCTTCTTCCTTATAATAAGCGGTTGTCATGATCACTAGACCTTCTCCTTTGTCTGCTGGTCTAATTTCTATATCCTCACTCGAGGTAAGTTCCTTCAGTGCCTCTTTCTTTTTTTTTTTTTTTTTTTTTTTTTTGTGAGGTTATCCGTTTTTTTTTTTTTTTTTTGTCTTGATTTTTCCAAGGTCTAACACTTTTGAATATGGTTATTTCTTGAGAAACCATGGTTTTCGGAAAGAAGGTAGATTTCTCTTTCAGAGTGGTGTGTTTTTAAAATTCCAATGTAGTTGCTCTTTCTATGGGATTTTTAAGAAAATACTTCTTTAAGCATAAATTCTTTTTAAATTTCTGTAGGTCTATGTATATCCCAAAGGGATCCATATGTGTCGTCGGGGCAAACTTCATGCCCTTTCTAAGAAGTTTGGTTTGAGCTTCTGTGAGTATTATATTGGTTAATGTGTACGTCGTGTCCTACTAGAACAAAAAAATGTGAAAGAAAAAAAATCAGATTTTTCTTTTTGTAAATTTATACTTTTTTGATCAAAAAAAGTAACCATGTTGGACACATAGGAAGTCTGGTCACGCAGGACCCATGGCAGTAAGAAAGGACATATCTAGCCAGCTGTTGGATCCTAGATGTTTCATTCAAATTTTTACCGAGGTTGACAGGGTTTCTTCTTTTTATTTTTTTATTTTTTTTGATCTAAATACACACGGTTAAAATATACAGTAAAAGGATTGCTATGAGACACGGATGGGAGTGGTCACACTGGACTGGGATCCACAGCTGAGATTGTTTAATCGTGACATTGGCGACCTCCTGCCCCGTTAATTGCTTCATATCTTCCCTGGAATCTCTGTAGAGCCGACCTCTTTGCTCTGTCGACTGTGGAGTGTTTGAAGGAGCTGTCGAACCGGCAGAGCTCAGGCTGTTGGTCGCGGCCTAGATGGAGCGACCATGTCTTACGATAAGGTACGGCTCCATCCTCTGGCTGCTGGCTTTATACTTTTTCCCTGGAGATGGGGGGGGGGTGTCATTTGAAAAAGAGGGGCTCGATGGAGGATGCATTTCAGAATCTTGGGGTGCTTTTTCTGGTGCAGCCCCTCCTGAGGTTTTGGCTCTTCAGACGAGGATGCATATATGTGGCCCTCTGGGACTGGAATGTGGATGGACTGGCTAGCCCCGGTAGAGGAGTCCAGTGGCTGTTGGACCTACCACAAAGAAGGCCCAGGCGGTGGTGTCTCTGGAGATCCGGATGTCCCCAGCTGCCACCTCCAAACCTTTGCCTGAATGTCCCGAAGACTTGCAGCTATCAAACGGAGGTTACATAGTTATATAGGCTGAAAAAAGACATGCGTCCATCGGGTTCAGCCTCTCACACCTCACCTACTGCTGTTGATCCAAAAGCAGGCGACTCACTGCCACAGTCAGAGTGCCATTCACCCCGGGAGGCTTTGCAGCAAAAGGTTTCGAGCACCTTCGGGGTGCCCGGCTCTTCCCCCCCCCCCCCCCCACAATATTGCCCTCTTTGTGCTCCAGTACTGTTCTTACTGTCGCGACTGACAATGCACACCTTCCCATGATGGACTACCACCAGTTTATTGCCTAAATTAAGACCTTGGCAGCCGAGATCTCGGTGTGGGTGGAGGTGATGCTCTCCCAGGTGGTTAGATGTCAAAGAATGAACCGCTGAAGTGGCTGCAGAGCAAGTTGTCCTGTCATCGCAGGTGAGAGCCCTGCGGTCCCAGGTGGACCTTCTGACCCATATTGTGGAGACCCTTGAATCCAGGCACTGTAGACGCAACATTCGGTTTCAAGGTGGGGGAGTCGAGATTGCAAAACCCAAAACAATTTTAGTAGTAATACGGTGCGTAATTAACATCTGGACCATATCTGCATTTAACTTGTCATCCCATCAGCGGCCGAGGTAATAGTTGTTCCAAGGAAACAAGCCTGTTCTTGCGTTCATACCACGTTGTCAAGGACAAGCATGTGGCTTGCTTCTACAGCTGGGGGACAATTCCCTTTAACAGTGTTCAGGATGCGGATGGTAACTGATAGTTTGTAGACCGTGGTGCAAGAACATCACTCAGGGGTCAAAGAGCAGCAAAGGGTTTAAAAATTCACCTAGATTTGCATGACTCTCCAGAATGGCAGAATAATCTGAGAATCCTAAGAGACTAGCAACATCGTCCCCCTATGCTCCAGACACCTCCAACACATATCTGAAGTCTCAGGATAGATGCGGCTATGCAAGGCTGGAATGCGGTAAACCAGGCTTAGTAATTGATATGAGTCTTCTGCGTTTTTGCTAGCCACTGCAATGGTGCGTAGGAACAAAGATCTTGGCTCATTGTTCATCTGAAATGGCTTTGTCAAAGATCATTTCCCACAGAAGACTGAATATCACTGACAGATTTTGCTTGTCTGCCTGTCCTTCTCTCCCAGGACCCTCACCTAGATCCGCCTGGTTGTTGAGTTAGTCAGAACTCCATGCCTCAAGCAGCCGGATCTCTTGGAACGGATCCAATGACCCGGATCTGCTGCCCTGGAGTCTTTTCTGATTCGTCCCGCTGAATCGGATCCGCCGATCCGGATCTGCGCTTCCAATTAGGTGAATCGATTCGTTCTGGCGGACCAGCAGAGTCTGTCTTGCCCTCCCGGCACCCACTCGCCTGGATCAGCCCTGCTGCTGAGTTACTTGGAACTCCGTGCCTGGAGCAGCCTGATCTGACAGATTCGCTTATCTGGATCCGTGATTTGGATCTGGAGAATCTGATCCACTGTTTCGATTCTTTCTGGCAGATTGTTATGGTGGTCCTGGCCTGGCTTAGGTGCAGAAGGGTGTGAGCTAAATATGCAGTGATCACACATGAATACATACAGACATGAAAACCGCAAACAACTAGGTTTATTTGTAACCCAAATAAACATACAATCGATCAAGAGCAAAATACCAAAAGAAAGAACCAGATCAGAATGAATACAAGAAAACACAGATTACTAAACAACATAAGAGAATAAAGGGTTTTATCACTATTTGGGCGCTGTTTACACCTATAGATTAGATTAGTATGAATCCATTGGAGCGGGATATCAATCCGTTAAGGCAATCTAATGGTGGAGATGTTTGAACGTGCGGTAGTATTCGGTCTATCCGACAGTGTATTTATTTGTAGACTAATGTTGTCAAGAAGCGTATGTACGTGTGAAAATTATATAAACCTATAGATAAGAGCTGGAATATATCTGGATACGAACGTTAAATGCATAAAAAGTTTTCCTTTTATCAGGAGGATAGATATTTCTTATTCTTATTTAACCATGTGGCTCTCATAGGAGGTGTGTGAACATATACATTAACTCAAAAGGATTGAGATTGTCCTGTGAATCCTATGTAAAAGCGTTCTCAATCCTGGACCACCTTTGCATACATTAATTGGCTGGGGATGTCTTAATAATTCGGGAGACAGATGTAGTGATGCATTATTTTCAGTGGTCCTAGTACATATGATGCCACCATGGACCCAAGTAATTTAACATATTTCAACATTATCATTGTGTGGTCTAAGTATTTTTATTAGTGAAAAGGTGGACGGCCTTACTATATGATCTAAAAGCTATTGACGTAGATGAGGGGTTTCTATGGTGTTTCTCTTGTTGTAAGGTCATAGGAAATAGTTTTTCCATCAAATAAGGGAAGATATAACTGTATCTTGGTCTCTGGTGCCTATACGTGATTACAAAAAGATTACACTGTCTCTTAAGTACATCACTGATAATACGTAATGGGGATGGTTTGGAACGTAGTCAAGGACCACATGATTTGAAACTATGAAATTTATTTTATTTATAAAGGATTTTACCAGGAAGGATACATTTAGATTTCTCTCGTTTTCAAGTATGTCCTGGGTTCAAGAACATTGAAGTGTTACAGAAATACAAAGTAATACAATGCAAGATATTAACAGAAAATAAATATGTAAGCAATAGTCATGTTACGTTACATGTTTACAGGTGCATTCTGTATTGAGTTTAGATGAGAGTTTTTCGATGTGGGGGCCAAAGGATAGATTAGGGTCCAACCACATACCTAGATATTTGAGAGAAGTGACTGTGGTCAGCGTGCCATTTGATTTTGTCCCAACACATAAGTGGGGATTTTCCAATTTGTGTAGTTTAGGTTTTGTTCCAAAGAGCATCGTTACAGTTTTGTCATTATTTAAAAAAAGTTTGTTTGATCCACTTTTCTACCTCTGTGAATTGTTCTTGCAGCACGGCCTCCAGCTGCGGGAGATTTGGTTTGCTGGTATAGATTACGGTGTCTGTGTACATATGTACAGTTGAGGCTTTGCAGACGTTGGGCAGATCATTTAAGAATACTGTGAATAGCAGGGGGCCTAGTATTGAGCCTTGGGGTACACCGCAAGTGACAGGGAGGGGGAGGGAGGAGCTGCCAGAAATTGACACATATTGTGATCGGTCGGATACATATGATTGAAACCAGGTTAGCGTGCGTTCACCAATGCCAGAATTTTTAAGTTTTTCTAACAAGATGCCATGGTCTACTGTGTCGAAGGCCTTGGCAAAATCAAGGAAGAGGGCTCCAGTTAGGTTTCCTTGTTCCAAAATGTAAGGGACTCCGGTCCAAAGATGGTCGCCATCTTGAGCCAGGCGGCCATCTTGCACAGAATATTTGTTCACTTGAATGTAATTAGGTAGTTATTAGCTGGGATTAGAATGACGTTTACATAGAATCTTTGGAATGTGTTAGACTAGCAATAAAGCAATTAAAATGGAGAAGATCCGGGTCGTTGCTGGCACAGAGGGACAGGATGAGGAGTGTGAAAACAGACCAGGCCTTATCTAGGATAAACAATAAACAAGCCCAAGGGAGGTGGGTATAGGCAGGATCCAGAGCAGCAGTAAATCCTCCTTTGTCTCGGCATATCATGAAGTTTGCCAATTTATGACCAATGTATGGAATGTCTTTGTATTCGATTTAAGGGAGGTACGGACCCACGTGGGGTGGGATAGTGTCACCGGGAGGTGGGCTAATTGGGATGTACCTAATTATGTATTCGGGGTATAAAACCTCATGTCACCGTGTAATCGGGGCTCACTCTTTGCGATTCAATCCTGTGTGAGCATTCTGTGACGTCACAAAGTTTGCCTTTCCTGAAGAGACTCGTGTCCAGTCAATCCTTGTCCGTGCCGGCCCGGCCTCGTCCCGAGTGAACCAGGTGGATTCCGGTAACAATCCCAGCTTGGATATCATTGCAGACTTTTAAAAGGGCAGTTGTAGTTGAGTGATTTGGACGAAAGCCGGATTGATCTGGGGTTAAGTAGTTCCAATATTGATAATAATCACGTAATTGTGTGTAGACGCATTTTTCCCAAATTTTTAACATTACAGGGAGCAACGATATCGGACGGTAGTTGGATACCAAAGTACTGTCACCACTTTTATGGATAGGTACCACTCTCGCAGTCTTCCAGAGCTACTGATCTTTCCTATTTATTATACGGCTTATGGATAATAGCCTTTTGTATGCTGGGAAGGTTACAAATGCTTTTATCTGTGTACAGGGGTGGGTGTATAGGGTATTGATATGTCTATACTTCTAACTATTTGAATATATTTGGCTTGTGGTTGGTAATACATGGTTCGGGTTGTTCAGAGTGAGGTTGATGGTAGGGCTTCTGCTTGATCTTCTCATGAGGGGCTGGTGGCCTTGTTTGTAATTTCAAATTTGCTGGAGTATTTATGAATTTCCACAGTTTGGTGCTCGGGGCAGGCTTTTGTTGTGTTTTTATAATTGCTGATTTATTCTGATGCATATACTGTATGGCCGTAGTGTTAGTAATTATGTCACTGCTAGTTACGGAATCTTCCAGACTCTTATGTTCCATTGTTTGCGAGCAGATTATGTCTATTATAGTCCGGAGGATGATGGGCGGTGTATACAATGGAAAGGATGCTTCGTGGAGATTTTTAGTATAACTCTACAGAAAGTGGCAGAGTTCGAAATCAATGTTTAAGCCTTTTGGGTGCATGGTGTCGAACTCCTAAATACATTTCATTTCTTCCTGCCCAATGCGTTTTGCCAGGTCTCCACCTCCTTTTTCCATTTTGAATCTTCTTAATGGCCATGCACTCCAAGTTCCTGGGGTTACAATTATGTGCCTTCTTAAAGTGTGCGGGTACACTATGCGTTTCTAGACCTTTTTTTTTTCTCTATTTCTTATGTGCTCTTATTCGCACCCCTACGGCTCTTGTTGTTTTACCAATATATTTTAGGCCACACGGGCAGATCAGAAGATATATGACGTTTGTTGAAAAACCGGTAAGTAAATCTTTAATTTTCCACTCTTCTTCTATTGATGACTTTACTAATATGTATTTTCTTGTTGCCTGTGCTGCGGCAGCTTATACAGTTACCGCAGCCGTAGAATCCTCCTTTTTTGTTTGAAATGATTTGTTGTTTTTTTCGGTGCGTGCTCACTTACAGTCAATCTGGATTTCAGATTTTTTGTTCCTCTACATATGAACCTTGGTTTAGATGGCAATATTTCTTGTAGTATTGGCTCTTCTCGAAGGATCGGGCAAAATTTTCTTACTATGTGTTTGAAATCTTGATCTTGTTGACTATTTGTGAAAATCATTGGTACTCCGACTTGTGACTGGTCTTGCAAATTTTTCTCTTTGTACTTGATAGTCTTTTCGGTCTATTTGTGCCACTTCTTTTGTTTTTTCCAACTCCTGTTGGTCATAACCTTTTATCCATGAAGTCCGAGGTCAATTTTGATGCTTGGATGGTATAATCTGTAATTTTGGAACAGTTTCTTCTCATTCTGATGTATTGACTTTTTGGTACTCCTTCGAGCCATCTGTTAAGATGACTGCTGTCTCTGCTAATATAGCTATTGGAGTCTACCTGTTTGAAGAATGTTTTGGTGTGTATGGTTTCACCACCTGGGAAGATTGTAAGGTCTAGGTAGTTGATGGTCTCTTTGCTCCATACCGTATTTAATTGGATGTTTGGATCCTGTGCATTCAGTTCTCCTAGAAATGTTTTCAGTTTATCTTCTCCCTTCCATATCATGAAGAGATCGTCGATATATCACGATATCTTCTTTTCTTTCTCTCATGTCTTTTTCCCAGTTATCCATATATAAATTGGCAAAGCTTGGGGCAAAACCTGTTCCCATAGCGTTTCCCTTAGTTTGTAGATAGTATTCATCGTTAACCCCTTAACGCCGCAGGACGTACAATAACGTCCTGCATAAGGCGGGCTTTGACGGCGTTTGCAGCCCCCCCCCGGCAGATACTCGCCTCCTCCGGCGGCTCCCTCGCTGATCTGAGTCCCACGGAGTCAGATCGCCAGGGTATCCTCCTCTGGCGCACTGACTGCATCGCGCCGGGGGGCGCGATGACGTCAGTTTCAGGGCCCCCCCCCACCAGAGCAGGGGAAGCACCTGAAGGGGAGGGGGGATCCTTTAGATCCCTGTGTGGCCAGCATCGCTGGAAGGGTCACAGCCTGACCTTTCCAGCGATGTAGAGGGTTAACCCCTTGGTGCCAGGCCGCGACCTGGCAACTAATCGGTGCAAGACCATGGCTTTTTTCCGGTGGGGGCCACCATCTTGGATGGCAGCCCCACCTCTGGGTTCCTCCCGCGTCAACTGACTCATCGCGCGATTATGTCAGTTAACCGGGGAACCCCTAGCTGCAAAGGGATTTCCTATGGAAATCCCTTAGAGATAGGGGGGTTCTTTGAACCCCTTTATCTCCTGATAGGTGGCAGCTAGGGGGTCATGTATGATATTGCTGGAAAGGCCAGAGCATGGCCTTTCCAATGATATCAAACATGACCATGGTAATAGAAAGAGTTAAAACAATTAAGCAATAAAAATAATAAAAAAAATTTTTTTTTAATGCAGCACTATTGTTTATATTTCAATTATAATGTGAACAATGATGCTTCACTAATTTTTTTTTTGGGGGGTTTAGCTAAAATCACGCAATTTCTCCCCAAAAACAAAAAGGGTTCCCCGTTCTAATTTTTTTTTAACAAGTCTACCCCATAGCATATGACCGCAAAGGCTCGGATAATAAAATTAAAAAAAAAACACTTTACACACTGTGGAAGATTGAAATTTTATTGAATTCAAATTTTTTTTATTTTACATTTTTTTGTGTTAGCATTTTGGCAGGGCATGACATATACATATCATAATTAGGGTTGCACCGATACCGATACTAGTATCGATATCGGTGCCGATACCGGGTACTGCAGGAGTACTTGGTACTCGTGCAGTACCCCCGATATTTTTTTTCCGATACCGGAAGCCGGCATTGAGCCGGCTTGCCGGTATCCGAGGGGCTGCGGCGGCTGTCCGGATGCGCTATCGGCATTAGGACTAGACATGTGCATTCGTTTTAGTACTAAAATGATTTAGTCCGAATTTTGGGATAATTTAGTTTTCGTATGACTCAAGAGAAACGAAACTGATCAGTACAAAAAACGGAAGAAACTAAAATAAAATGCACTACATTTTAGTTTCAGTCCTTTTTGTGATATTACATTGAGTGAAGGAGACCAGCAATGAAGAGCGCAACATCGCAACATCCGAAGTTCTTCCACCCTCCACATGCCAATGCAGTAGGATGTTCTATACAGAGAGGGGCATTAATTAATGCAGGAGGATGTTCTATACATTATACAGAGAGGGGTATTAATGCAGGAGGATGTTATATACATTATACAGAGAAAGGTATAAATTGAGGAGGATGTTCTATACAGAGAGGGACATTAATTCAGGAGGATGTTCTAAACATTATACAGAGAGGAGCCTTTTTTTTACCCTTTAAATCCAGTGGCTGTGAGCGCTGAGATCGGCTGCTTGTTACATTATCTCTCAGTACAATGTATCAGGCTCAGCTGTTACAGTAACTGACTGTAACAGCGCTCAGAGTGTCGGTAAAACAAGGAAATAATATTGTTCTAACCTCTTGTATATAAAAATATTATTTACTAGTTTTATTGAAACTCTGAGCGCTGTGATGAGCAGCAGTCAGTTACTGTAACAGCTTTACCTGACACGGGGCAGTATTACAATGTTGGTGTTAACTTAACCAGAGCTGTTGTAAACTGAAAACCTCCATAGGCTATAATGGCTCTGGGAAGTTTACAACAGCTCTGGTTAAGTTAGCACCAACTATGTAATATGGTCCACATTGTGCTGAGAGTGAGAGATGCTGTAACAAGCAGCGATTTCAGCCCTCTGAGGAGCCACTGCAATAGTAATTGTATCCACTGGTTTTCGGATGAATGAAATAAATTAGTTTTCATACTAAAGAACTGAAAACGAATTTCTTTAGCAACTAAATAAATTGCATTTTAGGACTAATCCATTAGTTCAAAACGAAATTTTGTGCTGTGCACATGTCTAATTAGGACAGGCCCTGCAGCTCCTCACTTTGTTTATACTTGCCACCTTCCTTCAGCGACGCCGGGAAAGTCTTCGCGCGCGCGCTCCTTGGAAGGTACCCAGCCGCGACCACGTGGGACCATGTGATCGAGGCTGGGGTCCTTCCAACGAGCGCACGCGCGGAAACTTTCCCGGCGTCGCTGAAGGAAGGTGGTAAGTATAAACAAAGTGAGCAGCTGTAGGGCCTGTCAGAATGCCGATAGAGCATTCAGACAGGTCCTGCAGCTGGTCTCCGCTCATACCTTCCTTCAGCGACGCCGGGAAAGTAAGGACCCCAGCCGTGATCACATGGTCCCACGTGGTCGCAGCTGGGGGACCTTCCAAGGGGAGAGCGCGCGCGCGCAAAGACTTTCCCGGCGTCGCTGAAGGAAGGTAAGTATGAGCGGAGAGTGCGGGGGGGGGGGGCATATCCATGAGCAGGGGGGGCATGATATCCATGAGCTGGGGGGCAGGATATCCATGAGACCTGGGGGCTTTATAGAAGGTCTGTTCTTATTGGAAAGCGTCACATGACCTAAAATAAAAGTGTCGGTTATTGGTATCAGTGAGTACTTGAACAAAAGTATCGGTACTCGTACTCGGTCTTAAAGTGGTATCGGTGCATCCCTAATAATAATGATATATTATTAGTCTGCCGGAAAGAACGATATATAATTTGTCTGGGTGGTATAATAATACGTGACTTAACTGTCAAAATGAGCTCTGCAAACTTCTACTTCCGAAACAGCGCCGAAGTTGTAAAATTACTCCCGTCCTTAAGGGGTTAAAGGAGAAGTAATTGTTTTTAAGAATCCATTTGATCCCCTCCAGTATAAATGCTTTTTGTTCCGTCGGTATGTCATTCTCTTTGTCTAGATGGATTCTTATTGCCTCAATTCCGTTTTTGTGTGGGATGTTGCTATACAAGGACTTCACGTCACTGGTGACCCAAGATGTAACTTTCCAGAGTATTTTCTCTAGGTCCTTATTGATGTTTAGTGTATCTTTCAAGTGGGCTTCTGTTTTTGAGATTATAGGTTGCATGAGCTTGTCAATGTATATTCTGCCGGAGGTGGAATCAATACCTGAAATAATAGGTTTTCTTGCTGGATCGTGTGTGTCTTTGTGTATTTTGGGGAGGTGGTAGAATGTAGGTTTTCTTGGATGCATCATTTTAAGGTATTGGTATTCCTTATCGTTTAATATGCCTGACTCATGCCCCTCATTCAGGTACTGGTGAAAGTTTTCTTTTTTCTCTTCTGTTGGATCCTTTCTTAACTTCTGATACGTGTTGGAGTCATTCAATATTTTTAGTGATTCCCTCTCATATCTTTCTACTGTCTGGATGACGATGCTACCTCCCTTATCTGCTGGTTTAATTACTATAGTTGTGTCATTTCTGAGTTCGTCTAGTGCCATTCTTTTTTTGACAGGTTCTGTTTCTTACCAATTTTGATCTTTTCCATCTCACGGATGATCATTTTCTGGAATGTGGAGATTTCTGGTGTGATCATCGATCTTGGGAAGAATTTTGACTTCTCCTCCTTTTAAATCCGTATGTTTTATAGAACTGCATGGTTTCTGCCCTTTCTAGGGGGTTCTTTAGGAAATATTTTTTACGAAATCTCCACTCTTCATCATAATAGTCAGGCATAAACTGGTTAGATAAGCCACCCTTCCAGATTTTTTTTTTGTAAGGATTACCCATAGTACAATTAATGTGTTTTATATGTTGGAGATGCCTCTACACTATGCCAGACATCCCCATGTTGGCCCTGGCCATCAGTCGGCTTCAATCCCATCCTCTGATCCATACCCATAAGGACGGTAAGGTAAAGATGGTGGCTGATCTCGCTGGCTGAGAGTAGTGGGAGTTGCAGTTGTTGTAGCGATGAACTTGGGCCGCTGTGCAGCTTTTCTGGTTGCTAAAGCTTCCTCGTACATTTTGCAAATCTTTCTTGTGCACTAAAGTCCTATTGGAGCTGTAGGTACAGTCTGGTGGTAAAGACTGTTTCCAGGAGATCTTTAGGTTTACTGACCTGATCCATAGTCTGTTGGCTGGGAGTGATTGGAAGCTAGAGAAGATCCAATAAAACATTCAATCTGCATAGGTTCAGGGGAATCCTATTCCATAGTCAGAGGGTTCATATTCCATATCCTAGACAGATTCTGGGTTTGCTGGTATGGTGGAATCTGTCTATGGTTTCAACCGGCTCATAATCCTCTTCAGAGCCTGCCTTAGACACAAATTTCTTTCGTATTGGGTGGGTATATTTACGAGGTGTCACGGAACCCCTTGCTCAGACTGGACTGTACTAAAACCTCGCTCCTCTGCTATTCCCCTCATGTAAGCTATTTGTCTATGTTTTAACGTTAAAAGTGATGTTTTTGTGACCCCCCCCCCTCCCTTCTGCTCACTGTGTTATCGGACACCTGCGGTAGCCTGGGATTGAAAGCATGGGCTGGGGTTTGAAGATCCAGCCAATCACAATCCAAGGAGCTAGACGGGCCAACCAAGCCCATTCACAGCATTCATTTTAATTTAAACATCTGCATAAAAACTCCTACACGCTGCCATCTTTGCCCCTGCCTCCAGATCTGGATGCTTTTTGGACTGTGACACCCTAGGGGCCGAGCTATCAAATGGTACCCCTGGATTGCCGCTGCTCCCCTGGACCCCCCTCCAAATGAGGACCCTTGCTCTGTATGACTGCAGTTAGTTATTAGGCGCAACCAAGTACCGTAGCGCTGTACAATGGGAGAGACAGAATAAACAATATACATATGTTAAACCCCTAGAACAGTATCAGAGAAGTCTGGCTCCTGAGGAAGCTGTAGGCAACCCTACAGTGAAACGCGTGTTGAGCGCTTTTTAATTGACCATCTTTATCTGTGCTATTTCCTCAGATAAATGATTACCCCTTAGGCTAGGGTCAGAGTGGGGCAGTCGGAACGCGCGTGCAGGCGCACTAAATCACGGCGGCAGTAGCAGCACATAACGGCCAATGACGGCCAATATACGCAGTACGTGCGTACGAAAGTGCGCCGACACCACGCAACCAGCAAATGAACGCATTTTTATCAGAACGTGAAACCGCTGCTACTGACGTACAAAGTGCGCTGCGGCCGCATAGCAGCGTGTGTGCGTGATTAGGAGACGTCAGACGCTGCTAGTGTGCGGCCAACATAACGTTCAAACAGCCGGATTTCCCTAGACTTCTTTTTACCCCACCGTCATGAAATACGTCCAGAATTGCGCATCGTCTGACCACTTAAGCGTATTCCGTGAAAAAATGCGTGCGCACGCATCGACGTACATTTTGACGGTGGCTGCAGAAAATGCGCTCATCTGTCCCTAGCCTAAGGGTTGTACTTTATCTGTACTGGAATTTTGCAGTGACTTTTTTTTTTTTTTTTTTTGAGCCCTATGGTTTAAATTGTATTAAGACTGGAATGGTGGTCTGTGGGTTTTTTTGAAGGTGTATTTTGTATATGTGGTCCCACTACAAGGAGAAACCGTAAGAACCGGAGCCTCAAAGTGTCATTGCCCACTTCCAGTATTAGTCACCAAAAACCGCTCAGTGGCAGCTGCTAGTAACCGTTTGTATTCATATACTGTATTGCACTACTGCAAGTATCACCTGGTATACTTGCAGTAGTGCAATATATGCATACCGTGTTACTAGCAGCTGCCACTGAGCTTTCTGTTTTTGGTGACTAATACTGGAAGTGGGCAATGACCCTTTGAGGCTCAGGGTCTACTGATATTAAGACTGGAATGGTGGTAAGTGTTTCCAGATACTATGCATCTTGAATATATGGTCCCATTATAAGGAGACCAGGTGATCCTCAATAGACCTGCAACATATGGTCACACATACTACTAACCAGGGCCATCTAGCTCCTTGTCTTTTGGTTCTTTGACTCGCTTTATTACTACGAGTGACGAACCATCATGGGGCAAATAATTATTCCCCCCCCCCCCCATCGGGAATATGGTTAGGGAGCTGTAATAAGTGCGATTTGCTATACAAACCCATGAAAATACCCTGCAATTAATATTACAGCCAGTACCAATATACCCAAGTACATGTACAAGGTGTTCACAATTGTGTTTTTAAACACATTTTAATTGTCAAGATTCAATAAAGAATGTTATGAAATGTTGTAATTATAATTGTATGCATGTGGTCATCCGACAGTGAGCTCATTTTGGTCTCACGGAAGGTTGTTCATCGCCCTAAATTGATGACGGTACACAGATCCCTAATTTTGGAGAAGTCTTGTACAGGGCATTTCCCATTGCAAGTAATTTCTCTTATCCTTTTGATTTAGGCATGGTCAGACCAGGTCGGGATACTAATGTCAGCCTTCCACAAGATGTCAAGATAATACCGTAGGAAAAAGTAATCTTCGCAATATGCTCACCCGTCCAAACATAAAATGAATAGTTCCAATCATTAGGGTGCACGGCTCTCCAGCAGTCCACCAAGCGTTGAATATGCATCACCTTACCTATGGAACGTGGTATGTACGGAGGGACAAAGGATTTCCCGGTGGAGCTGTCGAAGGGCACATTGAACTCTCGACCTAGGACCAGTCAAGTGATTGGCAAAGTCAAGAATTTTGTGCAAGGATGCAGAAAAGCACTTGTTGCACCTTTTGTTCAGCACGTAAATAGTGGCAAAGGTATAAACCTGGTCAGAGTGCCTTGAACAGAAAAACCTGATCTCTTGATCCGTGTGGCCAGTTCCCGGAAGACTGTATGATAATATGGCCACTCCTTTAGGCTTGATAAGTGGATTGTTACTGAGGAACACCTGTGGGAAGTGTGCATGTGTCAGAGTAGGTACAGCCCTGCCCCTAAAATGTGTCTCCTGAATAAAGACCACCAATGCTCTTTGCGATCTGAAGTCCCTCAGAGCTTGAGCCCTCTTCTCAGGTATATTGAGCCCACTCACATTGATTTGAGATCTAAACAGAATGTAGCTTGAACCAGTGACAATGTGTTGCGTTACTAAAGTCGGTCTCACTAAAAGGTGGAAAGCTGTTCACGTGTCAGAATCACCCCCCCCTCTCACAGGGGCAGTGACAAGGTGGGGGCGAGGGAAGGTAGGGACAGGAGGGAAGAGAACCATGTACACTAGACGAGTCAAGGTTGACGGGAGGCTAAGAAAAACCTCAGCCAGCCAGTGGTCAGTTTCCTGCTCACCTAGACTGTCAACCAATATGTATGTGGCCCAGAAACAACCAGGTCAGGTGAACAGGCAAGGGAGAAAAATTAAACACTAATTGCTAACAAGGTTCATGGGAATTTGTTTTGGGTTCACTTTTTCCTTGGTCTTCGCAGACCCTCAGCCATTAACACGGCATATAAACAGCGAGTGTTTTAGCATTTAGAAAAGATGCAGCAGGAGAGAGGCCGCGTGCTGCGAGAGCTCCGCTGAATTCCCAGCTTCTTGGAGATTTTCCTGGGGGCATCCTTGCCCTACATAGACTCCCCTACGACCTGCTATCCACGGGGCAACCGAGGACCATCTGCACAGCGATTCCCCTGAGCACAACCTGCCGCGGATTCGGCCTGGTGTGGCCTATAGCGACGGCCATCTTGTAGAGCCTGGGGACTTTCCTATTGACCCTCGTGGATCCGGTTCCCTGCGGTTGCTTGTTGCTCTCCCCAGGACATGGGAAAGAAATTGCAGGGACAGCAGGTCAGAGGGCCCCCGACAGATACCAGATTCCCTGTGTGGAGGTTCCCTTTCCTGTGCAGTGGCTCAATCACTAGTCATCCCTCGGCTCTTCGGAGGAGGATGATGCCTACGGGACATGACCCTGGTTTTAACTGGCTGGCCCGACCTCCCGGGTGTGGGATGGGGCGCCAGTGAGCTCCGCGGAGCGCAAATGGGCCTAGAAGAGGAAGAAAGCCTTAGTGGCGGCCACCCTTGGGGCGACGGTACCTGCCTCTGTCTGACCTTTCCATGGGGGGCTCAGAGGACATCTCACTCTGATATGGGCGCCCTGGTCCCGCGGCCCGCCCACCCCGCCACCACCAAGGACCTTAAGACTGTCTCCGGGAGTCTCTGGGGGGTCAGGGACCCCGTCCACCTCAGACGCCTCCCCCACACCTCGCCACAGAACATGTTGCTGCCCCGATGATATGAGACCCACCACGATGGGAGGCTATCGGCGCTTTATCGCAGAGATTAAAACCCTTTGGTCTACGGAAATGTCTGGAGTCCGTGCTGAAGTGGAGGTGGTCTGTTCTTAGTGGTGTTTCAGGCCCAGTCTGTGGACTTGGCAGGAGAACAGGCATTCCTGTCATCTCAGGTGTGCGCCCTCCGTTCCCAGGTGGATCTACTTACCCGCACAGTTGAAGCCCTGGAATCGCATAATCAACGTAATGTCCATATATACATGGGGTTCCAGAGTCGGTCCCCACGATGGATCAACTCAAATATGGAGTGGACTCCCCACCGGATTTGCCAGAGCTGTTTGGTGCCATCTATCAGATCCGTAAGGCTGTGACGGCCCCTGCTGGCGCCCCCCTTGATGTCATTGCGATTGCAGGTGATGCGGCTACCAAGACGTGACTTCTAGCAGCTCCAGGGGCCCGTATGCTCATCTGGTTTGAAGGGGCACAGCTACAGCTCTACCAAGATCTCTCCTTTGACCCTGATGGCGAGACTATCATTGGGGCATGGCTGGATCACTTGTGTTATCACATGAAAATGTCTCCACCACTATCATGGACCAGGCAAAGGCCTGGCCGATCCTTTTAGGCATAGGAATTGCTCCCGATCGTGCTCCCACCCCTACGGACTAGTAACTTTCGCATGTGTCGCTCGCCCCCCCCCTGTTTCTCAACATGGGGCGTGGTGGCTCCTTCACCCTCCCGTAGTTCAGTTGCTCCAATCTTTTTCCACGTCCCAGCTTTGAAGGCCCATAGGCTTCAACAAAGGTCCCCCCCCCTTTTTTTTTTTTTTTCTGGCCTGTTAGCTTATGTGAACGTCTTGTGTTCTTATTCTCGTTCCTTGGTTTTTCCTATGACCGTTGATGTAGCAGCCCTGCGTGGCCGCGTTTTTCTTTTGGTTGCAATGTGACCCTGCTTAAAATCTTAAATGACTACAAGAAAAGATACAGCAAGTCCTGGGTCAGCCTGTGCAAAGCAGAGGGAGCTCTCTGCTCAAAGGATGCAAGGTTAATGGCTCAAAGTCCAACTTATGTGTTACGCCGCCTAGAAAAGCCTGGGTTTAGAGTCCCGGAGCTGGGACCTAATACGCAGTAGTGGAGGAGGTCCCAGTGCGTAAAAGCGGGGTGTGCCATGATCTAGTGGTGTTTGTCAGGCCAGCGAGCGCCCCAGATGTAATGTGGGTAATGGGCAGTCTCTCTAGACTAAAGGGCCCGGGCCACAAGTGTGCTGCTGACGTTGGCTGCGGGAGCATGGAGGCAATGGCGCAGACCTGGTCTCACACCCGTACGGCAACAAGGGGTCTGTCCACACGAGTGACAACGGCGGGAGCTGGAAGTCCTAGGCAAGCACCTATAGTTCCTTGGCGTTGAGCAACAAAAACTGGCCATTCAGCGTCCCCATATCTGTAGGGACTTTTAAACACTAGTCAGCTGCTTGAGAGCCAGTCTGTATGCCAGGGTGGCAGGGGCAAGGTCTCGGAATAACAAGTTCGTGCCTTCAAAGGAAAATTCGGTAGCTTCCCTCTCTCAACGCAGGAGCGCGTTCAAGTCGAAGCAGCCCAGGCAGCCTACAATGTCCCTTGGCAGGCTGCTGGGCGAGCCCTTCGGTCTCAGCCCAATGTGCTCTGACGCAATCCATTTCAGATCTGGGTGGAAGGTGGAGGACATTGAAGATAGTGACAACCTATAAGTTTTAAAGAAGTTTGGGAGTCATCAGTCTCCGGTAGACCCTGAAGCCTCAGATTGTTTTGTCAGCCCCTGTTATCTAGATCAGTGAGGTGGAGGGCCATGCTTCGCATTTGAACGGTATGCATGTCAACAGCGGCTGTGGTAGATTCAGTCTGTAAATGGATCGTGTCACAATCGACCTCAAGAAAATTTACATTAGTGGCCAGGCCTTAGATGTCTGTTCTGGCATTGCACAGCTGTCAGTTATATTGGCCCTCAAATCCTCATTCGCCTCCCTAAAGTCCGCCTTAGTTGGGAGGTCGCAGAGTATGTCCACCCAGTCCAGTGGGGTTGAATTTTCGCTCCCCCAGCAGTTGCAGAGCAGCAGTATCCGGCGATGTAGGCCACGAGAAAGCTGGGGCCTCAGGTGCAGTGTTGTGCCCAGCGCAAGCCTCCGGCCTGACATGCGTGTCCGCCGGTGACAAGAGGTACTGGCACAGGGGAGCAACAGAGGAGCCGCGATTCCTCTCCCCTGCTTCTGAGAGCTCAAAGGCTTGTTTGGCTTCACCATCAAAGGGCTTGCTGGGTGCAGGGAACACTCCGTATGAGGGAGATGTGGAGGAGCTTGGGACTCACACGTTCATGCCCTCCAGCGGCCAGGCCAGGCCCTAGAAAACATTTTTTCCATTGTGGGAAAGAGTTCATGAAGCATCATTGTTCACATAATTGAAAAGTGGACAATTTTTGTATGGAATTAAAAAATTGTATATTTTTAGGTTGGAAGTAGAAAAAAAAAAAAAATCTGTTTGGAAAGGCCATGCGCCTCCTAATGGCTTTCCGAGACTGCCATTTAATTTAGACCTCATCGCGCCTCCATCGATCCCACAGTGAGGGCCGACCTCTGGGACCAGCAGCCGATGACGGAGTTGCAGAGCCACTAGGGCACGCAGTGCGCGTTGTCCACACGGAAGCGTGCAAATTCACGTGGTCAGGACGTCCTCTGCAGCAAAGCGGATATCTTTTGACTTGTTTTACAGCCAGTAACCAATTTTGATCATGGACTGCAGCGTGACTTCCATTTAAAATCACTAGTGCATATAAGGGAGGTGAGTCTTTGCTCGCTGGGTGAAATCCGTAATAAATCTCTTCAGATTCATCAGTTTCACTAACTAATCAAAGCAAGATAAATAATCGATTATGAAATACAAATTACATTATCATGATTGCACTGAAAAGAATTAACAAACTCAACAAATGCATCCGAAACGAAACAAGTTTTTTTTCTTTGTGCTCATATCTACTTTGAGCTAACCTGTGTGTGTGTGTGTGTCTATTCATAGGAATAGATAACGCACTGAGCATGTGTGACTGAGTTGCTCCACCTCCTGCACTGTGAGGGGAGGGCAGGGCTCCGTGCCATTCCACTAACTCTTTCACCCCTAGCTACTGTAAATGGATGGGTAAATGACGCTCTTGAATTCCTTCTGCATTCCAAATTAAAGACGAGTCTTTTGTTCTCTTGCAGTGTCAAAGCTTTAGTTTAACAATGTTTTTTATTGCTACCACTTTTTTTTTAAAATCTTTATAGCCTTTTATCGTTTTAAAATCATTTCCTCACTATACTACTTCCAACGCTTGACAAAGACCAGTTCTGGTCGAAACGTCGTCCTTGTTGGTGCTGGAATAAATCCACTTTTGATTTAATACATGGGTTCTTGAAATTTATTTATGCTGTGAAGGAAGCACACACAGAAATGGGAGTCAAGGTCAGTGATTCTGTGGGTGGTGACCATTGGGATCTATTTGGGATTGTTTAGGCTAAGTTCAGTATAGGGAGAAAGACCTATCCGGTGGGATTTATGGTCAGGGAACACGGGTCATGTCTAGAGCGATACCAGGCGGACTAGGTACACACGTTGGAGATCGGAGAAGAGGGACAAGATATGAGAAAGGCAACAATGACACTATGGTACCGAGCAAAGGGGAAGCTGATACAGGGTAGTGGACACACGTAAGTGGAAAATGTGACTCTCAGGGCACGTCACGTGGCAGCAGGGAGGGAAGAACAGCTGCCTGCATGTGTCTAGCTAATTCAATGGCTCATGGAGTTTGTTCCCTCTTCCCGTAGCTGGATCCTGATTCTCAAACTTGTGCCATCACCTGTTGACCAGAGCTTCAGGGAAAGCTCATGCTTTTTGAGGGTTGAACCAGCCCTCAAAGAGCCCCCTGAAAGGAGGGTGTTGTGGGGACTGAAGGCGCACAGAGCTCTGTGGCCCATCAATTTATGTTAAGTCAGTGGTGTAGTGTCACTTGGATGTTTTGAATTGCAAGATTGGTATGCTATTTATTAGTTTTTCTTGATGTCTACTTTTTTAAAGAATGTACTAAACCTATGGAAAGGACTTGGCAGCAATTTCATTACTATAACCGTTTTTTTCTTCAGATATCTTGCAGTGCTTAACTTTTTACATTTTTGTCTTTCCAGACTACTTCAGAAAACTATAGAATTGAGTCTGACACATTTGGTGAACTCAAAGTCCCCAATGACAAATATTATGGGGCTCAGACCGTACGCTCCACCATAAACTTCAAGATTGGGGGTGTGACTGAACGAATGCCAGTGAGTAAACCTAATTGAAATTTATACATACATTTTCTTTTATTCATATTTTTTTGTAATTTTGTCAAGTTTCACGATGTCCATGTATGTTTAAATTTCTTAACACTGTTCAAAATGTTTGGCACAATAGACCTTTCTAATGGTATAGAATAAGGCTATTAGAAGCATTTTTACAAAATTAACTCTTAAATTGGACAGTATTTACATAGGTAAAAAAGGTTGGATGTAATAAAAACCAATCTGTATTTGGTCACTAATATTGCCATTGATCTTTGAAAAATCGTTTGTTTTTGTATGTGCCCACCTCCCAACAGAATCTACTCTTCTAGAAATTAACTTTAGCTCGAGCAACTATTGAAATATGGGGGACCCGATTGTAGGCAAGAAATGGTGGCTTTGTCGGTTTGATAGCGTATAATTTTTTAAATAAATGCTAAGGGCCCTATTACATTCTCTGTCCAAATTCGTATGCGCAGCGCAATTGAGCGAAAATTAACTGGTGTTACGATCCGAACGCATTCTTTTCATCCTTAAAAAAATTATGTTCGGAAAACCACGCAAAAGTAAGAAATACGAGCGCAGTAACGTATCGTCCGTAAATCGGTGTGCGGACTGTTTTGTTTTTTTTTTTTCGCGGGATTCAGCCAATCAGACTTGAACCTGAATTGACATAAATTTACTTTAATTGACTCACTTGCGTTTTTGCGCCTGTCAAACTAAATTTGAGTATACATGCTGCAGCAATAACAAAAAACACACGCAAATTCATAATTTTATTGTTTGGGAATGTGTAGAATGTGTAACTATATACTGAGCTGTATATATTTTTTTTTATTTGTGCAGGTGTAACTCGTTTCGACCAGGATGTTCGGATTTGACATTAACACCAGCTTTTCAAAAACATTAAAATTATGCGCGCAAACGTCGTTCGTACGAATTTGCGCATCGATTGTAATACCATCTGCGTTTCAGCGCATGAACGCGTTTGCGCACACGAATTTGCGTTCGCGCAGGGTCACTCGCGTTAGACGGTAACGCACATCGTATGCACGAACGTCGTAATACAACATTCAGCACAAAGGGTTTTGCCCCTCGCGTAAATGCGCTTTTGCGCGCACGCGCAAAAAAAGTGCGCTATAAATGTAATAGGGCCATAAATGTTTATATATAGGTTTCGATTCCACAATAGACATCACTTCATAGCAGAATGATGACAAGGTTTCTACACAGCCACCACAGTGACCCCCGCATTAGAAATTGGGGGTTCTCATCCTAGATTATTAATAATAATAATATTGCAAATTGGTGAAGCAACCCCTGCATACAAAAGGGTGAATCGTCTACTTGTCAATATCACATAGTATGATATAAATGCCCCCCTGCTAGCCACAGGTTGCAGATATTCACCTTTTTGTTACGGCGCTCATCTGCTTCTAGGTGGGCATTTTAAAGGAGTTTCACTACTTTTGGTTTTGCAGTATGCTGTCTCCAGAAGTAAATTTTTGGGGTAGACAGACGGAATTGCAGCCCTGCTGAGCCCTAGATAAACGGATTTTTTTTCTGCAGATTTATTTGCAATTCTTTTAATATCTAATCTTCATATTAAAATATCATTAGAGCAGGCGCTCTCCTTTTCAAAGGGGTCTTTTTACGGTCTGTGTTACAGAAGGTGAAATATGCACTTTAAAATGGTTATGATCTTCACACCTCGAGCTGACTCACCCATCAATGGCGGTCTCTCCCACAGCATCTGACTTCTCCCTGCTTGAGCTGGGAGCGGCCTCCCAGCGCATTGAGTGCTCCCTAGCTGAAATGCCAACGCGTGCCGGTATCTGGGAGATGGTAGCCGAGGTCCTGGACTCCCTCCAACACGAGCTTTCAGGCTTCCGGACCGAGATGGAGACGGGGGTTTGTGGTCTTGAACAGGCCACTGTGTGGGCGACTCTTGGTGGGGATTCCTCTGTGACGTCTGTCTGGAAACTCCTAGACGACCTGGATCATTGCTCCAGACGCCACAATCTGCCGTCTCTCGTTCCTGTACTCCCCGGATCCGCAATCTACCTCTACCTGATGGGTCTCTTTAACAACATTCTGGGCTCTAGGGCGGTTGCACCAGAGGACCAAATGCGTGCACACCGCGCCCTTTGACCACAGCCAGATTTGCCGACTGCACCGCCACATGGCATCGTCTGTTACTTCACTTATTTTGCCCTCAAGGAATGCATTTATGTTAAAGCATGTGCTCAGCCCTCATGGGACCACAGCAGTTCGGAGATCCAGATCTACAATGACCTTTCACCATCTACATTCCAGGCCAGATGCATGTTGCGCCTTGTCAACCAGGTATTGCGGAAGGCTCAACTCTCCGATCACTGGGGCTCCCTCTCGGTTCGCCACCAGGAAACATGGGTATCCCTCTGCTCCGCTGCGGATGTTCCCGCTTTTCTCCGGCACCTGGGCCTTCTGGAGCTACCCGTCCCTAATTGGGAGTCCTTTTAATTTCTGTCTGCCAGGGACTTTTGGCGTTTACCTCAACGACCCCGTTGGGAATCCTGTCACAGGCACACGCAGAGGCTTAAGGCGTGGGTGACTCTAGCTTCTTCACCCTGGAATCTGTGTCCTCGCTGCACTGACTGGCCCCCTGCCATGATGTTGGGCCGATAGACTGCCTCAAATCACACTCGACTTATCCCAAGTCCCAGTTTTCACCCCCTCCTGCAACCTGCACCCCGTAGCACGATCCACCGCCCACACTCCTTTTCACTCCACCGGACTCTCTGCCATTCCAATAGCATACGGCCCAGGACTGTACAGGATAGTTTATGCTTTTTGTTGGACTCTGGAACATTTCTTTTTTCTCCTTGGTGCTTGCAGGTACACTGACCACTGACCACTTTAGCTTATTAGAGTTGTCATGGAAATGACCTAGCGCTCTCCGCTTCAAACCCCAAGACTTTTATTCCCATGGTGAAAAACCCCAATAGAAACTGACAATTGCCTTGGGAAAGACTTTATGTTCATTTATATTGCGTGGTGTGATTTTTAAATGTACTTTTATTACTGTATGTGAATGACTTAGAGATGTGTTTTTGGAGGTGCAGACCTTTCTTTTATGTAGAATGTAATTCGGTTTGAGTAATCTGTTTGCATGTTTGAGGAGTCATGAGTCTGGGACAGTGTTTGACTGACAAGGCAATGGGTTATGTAAATGAGGTGTGTGATAACTGACCTAATGAAATCAGTGTTTGTGTAATTATGTTCCAGGGGCTTCTATGGGGGTTTGCTTTATGTAAATGCTCCCTGTTGGACCACATAAATATGGTTTTCTCAGTAAAGCAGATATAGTTCTTGGTTGATACATACAGCTTGTCACTATTCCACTACACTCACCATCAGAAGGCACCGAGCGGCCATCTGAATGACTGCCCTAACATCGAGGCTACATGTCAAGAGATCGAAAGCATGCAGATCCCTTGAAGCTGCTGTAACTTCGGACCAGTACTGGCACAGATCTCTGCCAGCCAGCCCAGGTCTCCCAGCAGGCAGAAGCAAGCGGGTCAAGCTGCACAAGGCACTGAGGACCGCATTCCCAGTAGCCGGGCTGACCGCAACGAGAGTGTCTGGAGAGCAGGACAGGCGGATGAGAGGGGTTTCCGTCACAAGAGTGTCCCTTTACAATAATTTCATTAACAAACTGAGCCGGAGGAGGGTCGGCAGGTGGGAGTGAGTGAGAGAGGAAGTGAGTTTGGGCAAAAGACTGGACCTGAGTGTGGGAGGGAGTTTATGGGAGGGACCGGACGAAAAGGAGAGAATGGCAGCTCAAGACCAAAGAGGAGATGGCAGGTTGAGGTGGTGGCACAGGACAAAGCACAATCTGAGGTTATAACGTTTCACACAGTCTGACTCTAAATGGTGTGTGCTGTAGACAAATCAATTTAATCGACAGCCGATTAATTGACAACTATTTTCATTATCGATTAGTTGTCGCTTTATCAATTGTAGCAGCCCTACTAGGAAAATGGGCAGATACCTTGGTGCATGCCCGAGCACTGACCTGCACTCCCTGTCGCTTTTGCCTGTTGGTACATACCTGGCTTGGAGCTGGTTTCGTGGTGGAAACCGAAGCGCCGTCCCACCAGTCAAGGGCCCATTAGATTTTTCTGGTGGGGTCTGTTCACTGCTCCTTTTTTTACATAGTCATCCACATCGTAGCGCTCTCTCTTCTCTCACCTGTGAGTTGAGCTGTAAACCACCGACAGGTTTGTTGTAGAATTTCCTAGAGGGTGGCAGGAGGGGGATCACTTAGTTCCCTCTGCTTCTTGTTCTCTAGTTAGTTTGCCTCATTAGCCAAATGCTTCTTCTTTGGCGATCTTTTTCCTTTATCTTTATCCCCCCTCTTTTCCCTCCCTTTTTATTTCCCTCACTCCCTTCCCTCCTCCCTTGTCTGGGTCACTTCAGTTGCTCTCCTGTCAAATACGTGACCTGAACATGCCTGACAAGAGATTAAAAATCTTGGAGCTCTGGGCGCAGGCCTTTTTCCAGGCGACTCCGGTTCTGGGTCGACCCTGGATGGATCTGGCCTGTCTACCCTTTATTGATGACCATTCACTGAATATGTTTCACTCTCCCGCTTCCCATTAATGCCACCTCAACTTGTTAACGGGAGTCGTCCCAGAAGACTGGAAATTAGCAAATGTTGTGCCCATTTACAAGAAGGGTTGTAGGGAGGAATCGGAACTATAGGCCAGTTAGTCTTACGTCAGTAGTGGGGAAATTAATGGAAACCATGTTAAAGGAAAGGATTGTTGAACATCTAAAAACACAGATTACAGGATCAGAAACAACATGGGTTTACCTCAGGGAGATCATGCCAAACTAATCTTAGTGATTTTTTTTTTTTGATTGGGTAACAAAAATAATAGACACAGGTGGTGCAGTAGACCTTGCTTACTTAGATTTCAGTAAGGCTTTTGATACTGTTCCGCATAGAAAGCTTATCAATAAATTGCAATCTTCGAGCTTGGATTCCAATATTGTTGACTGGATTAGGCAGTGGCTGAGTGACAGGCAACAGAGGGTTGTGGTAAATGGAGTTTATTCGGCGCAAGGTCTTGTTACCAGTGGGGTACCTCAGTGGTCAGTACTTGGACCCATTCTCGTTAATATTTTTATTAGTGATATTGCAGAAGGTATTAATGGTAAAGTATGTCTTTTTACTGATGACACAAAGATTTGCAACAGGGTTGACGTTCCTGGAGGGATCAGCCAAATAACAAATGATTTAGGTAAACTAAAAAAATGGTCGGAGCTGTGGCAATTGAGTTTTAATGTGGATAAGTGCAAGATAATGCACCTGGGACGTAAAAACCCAAGGGCTGAATATAGAATATTTGATACAGTCCTAACCTCAACATCTGAGGAAAGGGATTTAGGGGTTATTTCAGAGGACCTAAGGGTAAGTAGTCAATGTAATAGAGCAGCAGGAAATGCTAGCAGAATGCTTGGTTGTGTAGGGAGAGGTATTAGCAGTAGGAAAAGGGAAGTGCTCATGCCACTGTACAGAGCACTGGTGAGACCTCACTTGGAGTACTGTGTGCAGTACTGGAGACCGTATCTCCAGAAGGATATAGACATCTTAGAGAGAGTTCAGAGAAGGGCTACTAAAATGGTGTACGGCTTGAAGGAGAAAAGTTACTAGGAAAGGCTTAATGATCTTAACATGTATAGCTTGGAAAAAAGACGAGACAGAGGAGATATGATAGAAACCTTTAAATACGTAAATGGAATCCACAAGGTAGAGGAAGGGAGTATATTTAAAAGGAAACAAAGTAGCAAAACAAGAGGACATAAAGTAACATCAGAAAGCATTATTTTACTGAGAGGGTGGTGGATACATGGAACAGCCTTCCAGTAAAAGTGGTAGAGGCCAAAACAGTAATTGAATTTAAGTAGGCATAAGGCTATCCTAAACAAAAGATAAATGCAGCTAAAGTATCCATGTAATTGGGCAGACTAGATGGGCCGAAAGGTTCTTATCTGCCGACATTTTTCTATGTTTCTATATTCTTGTCAGAGGCAGACAGTGGTCCGTCACTGGGTCAAAGTACTGACCCCTGAGGTACCCCACTGGTAACAAGACCCTGCACTGAATAAACTCAATTGACCACAACACTGTCACACAGCCACTGCCTAATCCATTCAACAATACTGCAATACAAGCTCAAAGACTGCAATTTGATAAGCCTTCTATGCGGAACAGTATCAAAAGCCTTACTGAACTCGAAGACAAAGGTGGTGCGGTAGACATCGCTTATTGTTTTTCTTTTTTTTTTATTGGGTAACAAAAATCTTTGACATGATCTCCCTGAAGTAAACACATGTTGTTTCTGATCTTGTAATCTATGTATTTTTAGTTGTTCAACAATCCTTTCCTTTTAACCTCCTCGGTGGTATTCCCGAATGTGGCTCGGGGTTAAATTTCAATGCTGAAAGTGGTAACCCCGAGCCACACTCGGGCTGGTTACATACCTGTCTGTGTGCTCCCTTGCTGACCTCCCTCAGTCTCGCCTCCGGTCGATCGCGACGTCCTGCTTCCAGGTTCCCGTCGCCTGCAGGACACCGTGATCGGCTGGAGGTGACTGCAGGGGACAGCGAGGGAGTGCAGGGACAGGTTATTTATCCAGCCCGAGTGAGGCTCGGACTTACCGCTTTTTCAGCATTGAAATTTTTTCGTGTTGTGGCTCAGTCACTGTTCTTATATTAAACCACACTGGTAATAACTAGATCCCAAATTTTCACCTACGTGTGATACCAAACCTCCATTCGGGAATATTAAATCTAATACGGCTTCTTTACATGTTGGCTCCTCAACGATTTGTTTTAGAGGTGATCGCAGCAGAGAGTGTAGAATATTTGTACTCCTGGTGCACCCAGCTCTTTGGGTTTTCCAGTTCACATCGGGAAGATTTAAATTCCCCCATGGTAACTTCCCCCTTCAATGTCATTTTGGCTATTTCCTCAACTAGCAGGTTATCCAACTCTTCTACTTGCCCAGCAGGTCTACAGATCACATGTACACGAGCTACTGTACCATTACCAAATGTTAGCGTAAACCACACAGCGCTCACTTTTATTTGGTTAGTTTTTGTTGGTTTTTCACATACAGGGCTACTCCTCCTAACTTCTATATAAAGAGTACCCTGGTATTATGTCCCAGTTATTCTCATTAAACCAGGTCTCGGAAACCATCATTATATCTACTTTTTCAGCTACCATCAGTGCCTTGAGTTCATGGATTTTCACTAAACTGCGAGCATCTATAGACACTACTCCTGAGCTTGTCATTTATTTTTTAACCCACATGTTGCTTGCACCCTCAAATCTGTCCGATTGTTCCCCTAAACAAAATTCTCTTTTTACCCTTTTTCTCTCCCCCCCCGTTTCCTATATTCCTTTGCAAAACGTCTGAACTTCTCACAACGAATATATGTTCCCCTAAGAGTAAGATGCAAACCATCTTTTTTACAGTTGCTAACAAAGCAAAATCCTTGTTTCAACACCATTCACAAAGACGCAAGTTAAATTCCCTAATGCGCATCTGTCAATCCTTCTGAATGTTATGCACAGGCAGAACTTTGGAGAATAACACAGTGGACGCAATCTGCTGTATGTAACCTCACAAAACACAATCTTCCTTCATCTCTGGAACATCATTGCTAGCCAAGTCATTAGTCCCTAGATGGACTAGTAAATCCACTTCCCCTCTCCTGCTTTGCTTGTTTAACAATATGAAGAACACTCCTCCTGTCTCTGAGCAGTTACCCCCAGGAAGAAATCTCGCCAAACCACTGCTCTCCCGCTCAACACCTCTGTGCCTACCTCCATCTTGCCACTACTCTGAAAGTGCCTCAAAAGAATTAACCCTTTCGCTGCTGAGGCATTTCACACCTCTCTGCTGAGGTCCTTTTTACCGGTTTCGCTCATCATGATTAACCGCATTTTGAAGCCTTATATAATATGTCTGGGTCATATATTAAAATATCGTTCTTTCTGGCAAACTCGGCAGATTCATAATCTATCATTATATGAATGTCATGTCCTGTCTGTACATTATAACAAAAAATGCAATAACCTTTTTAATTTTCAATAATTTACAATGTGTAAAAGTGTTTTTTTTTCCCCCCGCATTTTAACATGCGAGCATTTGCAGTTATATTTTCTATGGGATGCACTTGTTAAAAAAATTAGAAATGAGGTCTCGTTACTTTTTTTTTTTTTTTTGGAGAAAATTACGCGATTTTTAACAAACGCACAGCATACAAAAATCGTTAGTGCAGCATCATTGTTCACATTTATAATTGAAATGGGAACAATATTGCTGCATTAACAAAACAAAAAACCTGTTTATTTATTTTTTTACTTTTACATGGTCATATTTGGTATCGTTGGAAAGGCCATGCTCTGGTCGATCCAGCAATACCAAACAGAAGTGCGGACGCGGCAAACAGATGCAAGCTGGGCAAGTACGTAAAACCACTAGAATGGACGTGCGGAGTGCGCCACGTCCGCATAGCTTTGTGTGTGAGTGATGGAACGTAGTCAGACGGACTGCATTTGATGGACAAAATGGTTTTTCATATTTTTATTTCCCATCTACAAAAGTCAAAAAGTCAGTCACAAAAACAGACGGTGTGGCCACTACCTTGTCAGAAAGTACGTCCGTTCTGCACGGACGCAAAGTCCACGCAGAATGCGTTCGTCTGACCCTAGCCTTAGTTGCCTGATTGTGATTCCCACCAAGAAGAGGCTGATATCTTGGATGTCAGCCAAGCCTCCAGGTCAACCCTCACCCACTGACGTCATCGCCACATGTGCAATGACATTAGTTGGCCAGTTAATCCACTAGCTGCCAAGTGGAGCTAGGAGGATCCCAGCTAGAGGGTCATGTTTGGTATCATTGGAAAGGCCTGATCATGACCTTTCCAATGATACCAAATATGACTAGGTTTGAAAAGAAGAAAAACCTTATTTCCCTGACAATTTAGAAAAAGTAAAAATAATAAAATAGGATTTCAAATAAATCGCGTTTAACCCTTTAGTGCCTGATTTCATCATGACCTTTCTGGTGGCCATGACAGTGCATGATACTGACAGCACTTGATTTCCATACAGCTTCTAGGAGGGCTGCGATTTCAGCTGCATACTTGATTTGTTGTCCTGAGGAAATAAATAGGCCTCTTTCTTTGTAGAGTGCACCATGTGCATGGACCGTCATGAAAGCGTACTTGGAGTCAGTGTAGATATTCACTCTTTTGCCTTCGGAGATTTGCAGAGCCCGTGTTAGAGCTGTTTTCTCAGCAAGTTGTGCAGATGTATGGCCTGGTAGAGAATTTGCTTCAATAATCTCTTCTGCTGAGACAACTGCATAGCCGGAGACTTTCTTCCCATCATCCATGTAGCTGCTACCATCAGTGAACAACTGTAGATCGTATTTGTCTAGGGGTACGTCTTTCAAATCTGGCCTGCTACTGAACACTTCTTCCATGACTTGGAGGCATTCATGATTTGGATCTTCTTCGCAGTAAAGTAGCAGGGTTCAGGGTAGCGATGAGGTCCAAATGAACCTGTGGATTCTCACACATCATAGCTTGGTACTTCGTCATCCGGCTGTTGCTGAACCAGTAGCTTCCTTTCACATCCAGCAGGGCTTTGACAGCATGGGACACCTTGACATGAAGAACTTGTCCAAGGGACAGCTTGTCTTTGGGGTATTCGGCATACTGCTTCTTTTCTTTCTCTGCCCCCAGTGCACGCTTGGTACCTGTGAATTGAAAACCTAGATATTTCAGTCTGTTTACATATTTGTGCTTTCTTTTTTGGACACTCTGTAACCTGCATGGCACAGCAGATGTAGCAGGGCTTTTGTGGCAGAGAGACAGTCTTTTTTCTATGGGAGAAACCAGTAATTAATAGAACAACTTTGTGTGGCTGAGCGTTGAAGGACAAGAGGTCCTGGCTGAGCGTGCATCCATTGTAGATACCTCCCACTGAAAAATAAAAAAAGGCTGGCTTTCCGGAACCAGACGGCTGCCAAAGAAAGTGTCTTTTAAATCAAGCACCGTGTAATATTTTGTATCTCCAGGAATTAATGCCAGCAGATGGTATGGATTAGGGACTACAGGGTGTAAAGTTACTGTGGCCTCGTTAACCGCTCGTAAATCTTGGACCGGGCGGTTCTCTTGTGTGCCCTCTTTCAGTACTGGCAACAGAGGGGTGTTCCACGGTGACACGCAGAATTTCAATATGCCGTGATCTTTAAGTCTCTGCAAATGTGTTTGGATATTCTGCTTGGCTTTTTGTGGGATGTGATATTGTCTTAGAGCCACAGGCACTGCCCCCGGTTTTTAAATCGACGTATACCGGAGGGATATTTACAGCTAGCCCGGGCAGGTTTTCCTCGGCCCACACACCAGGGATTCCCAGGAGTAGTGTGTACGGGTCCGGGTCAACCAGCGGCGTTGGTGCTGTACGCCATTCTTCTTCTCTGGGCATAATTACTGCAATTTTCACGGGTTGGATGCGCTGGCTGGCTGGGCTGTGCTGCAGTGCAGAGCTGCCACTCTCAGGCAGGTCTAATCTAGCGTGACCCCGGGAAGAAATGTAATCTGGGCCTGTAATTTGCAAAGGATATCCCGCCCCAGGAGCTGGATGGGACATTCGGGCATATACAAAAATTCATGTTCAACATTATGCCCACCCACACTACATTTTCGTGAAGCAAGAAAGGGGTACTTTGCGGATACCCCCATTGCTCCCACAATATCAACCTCAGTTCCCACCGGGGGAGCAATTTGCTGTGTTACAACAGAATATTCGGCACCGGTGTCAACCATAAAAATTTCATCTTTATTCCCCACTCTCATAGTGACCGTGGGCTCGTGATTACCGAGCGGGATGGGCCCAGGTCCGTGTCAATATGTACCTTGCCCTTCAAATGACGTCCCCGCCAACCCAACAAATCCGGCACCATCATTTCTCTCATATCTGCCGTTTGTTACTTGACCATTAGGGGCTGACCTCCTGATTCCCCAGCTTCCCCCGGCACCCCAAATTTAGCCAGAAATGCCGGGCAATCATTTTTCCAGTGACCTTCGCCCCGGCACCAGGCACACTGGGCCCCAGGGGTGCCCTAGGGGCTCCCCTACCTCTACCTCCCCTCGCTCTCCCTCTGTCTGGGGCACCTCTCCCTCCATTTCCCATATATCCGACCACCCCTGTATGTCCTCTTTGCTTCCTCGTCTCCTCCCGTTTTTCTTCTAAATCCCGGTTATGGTACACTTTATTAGCAATTTCTACCAATTCGCTAATACCTTTTACCCAAAAACCAATCTTGTCTCTATTTTATTCCGCATATCTCTCTGCGACTGACCCACAAAGGAAGAATTAATTAACCTGTCATTCTCCGCTGCTTCAGGGTCAATAGGACTATACATCCTGTATGCATCTAATAACCTTTCTAGAAATGCACTTGGGGATTCTTTAGAATCTTGCACAATATCCGCTATTTTCCCCATATTTGTGGGCTTCTTCCCTCCCGCTTTAACACCCATTATTACCACTGTGCGGTACGTCTGCAGGTGGGCAATGCCTGCAGCGGTATTGTACTGCCACTTGGGATCTGTTTTGGGGTAGTGTTCCTCTACCCGCGCTTCTGGCTGGGCTCTAACATCTTCTACTGCTTGGGCAAGTAAAATTTTTTGCGCGCATTAATTGCTGACAATCTGCCCATGTGGGGTTATTTGTAAGCATTATTGACTCCATTATACTGGCCACTGCCGCGGGATTAGTGGAATACAGTGGTGTGTGTGTGTGTGTTTTCCAATTGAACAGATCTGTCGTTGTAAATGGGACATATGTGTATTGCCCTGGTCCAGGTGCTCCGTTTTCCAATAAGGGACCTGGCACCTCCCCGTAGGGGCATCTGCATTTTACTCTTACCGGGGTTGTGTTGATATAAATCTCGGTTTATATACATTATTCGCTGCGCGAGTGGTAGCACCTTGCTTTACACCTTCACTCTCATCACCATCATCACTGTCCTCTCGGTCTACCAATTTATACATACTCCCATCGGGCATTTCGATCTTTCCTGGTGGGACCTCTCTATCTCCTCCACCCACTGCCCCCTCTTCCTCTTCCGCCCGCCGGAGTGGAGGGAGCCGGCGGAGCAGTAGCCGCCTCCCCCCCCCCTCCGCCCACGCAGCCGCGGCACGCAAAACTTCTCTAGCTGCCCCATAATATGATGAATAGGGCGGGGACAGGGGATCAATCTCTTCCGGCTGTTCTACCAACACCGGTCTTTTCTTTTTATTATTTTTTTTATTGGTGGGTACCTGCTTCTTGTTACGTCCCACCATAATTATAAAATGACTTTTATCCCTTACTAGGGTTGCACCTATACCGATACTAGTATCGGTATCAGGGCCGATACTGGGTACTGCAGGAGTACTTGGTACTCGTGCAGTACCCCCCCGATATTTTTTCCGATACCAGAAGCCGGCATTGAGCTGGCTTGCCGGCATCCGAGGGGCTGCGGCGGCTGTCCGAATGCTCTATCAGCATTCGGACAGCTGCCCCTGGAGCTGCTCACGACGATACTTACCTTCCTGGGCGCCGCCGGGAATGTCTCTGCGCGTGCGCTCGTTGGAAGGACCCCAGCCGTGACCACATGGGACCATGTGATCACGGCTGGGGTCCTTCCAACAAGTGCACGTGCGGAAACTTTCCCAGTGGCGCCCAGGAAGGTAAGTATGAACACAGTGAGCAGCTGCAGGACCTGTCCGAATGCAGATAGAGCATTCAGACAGGCCCTGCAGCTGCTCTCCGCGATGATACTTACTTACGCAGCTGGGGTCCTTCCAACGAGCGGAGACATTCCCGGCGGCGCCCAGGTGTCACGGTGGCAGTACCACCAGGCACGCACCACCCTATACTTGCCCTCCGATCCTTGGAAGTGGTCGGTCTGTATATATATCCCTAAGAATATAACTCGCAGGAAGGTGAGGCTTTGGTTCCTGAGAGAGGCCCCTATATGCAGAGATGCAGGGTAAACTGCAAGGACAGGTGAAAGCAAAGGGTTAACAAAAGACCTCTGTACGGCAATACCAAAGATTCCCTGCACTGAAAGACCGGTCTTTAGGATAGCCGGATCTAATCTAAAGGAAAGTATTACCTTGAAGCCGTACAGAGTCTTTTGTTGTATACAGATGACAGGGTTTCCTGGAAACGGTACAGACAAGGAATAATCAATAGAGTAGTCCATAAAGAGGAAAGCCAAAGGTCATAACCAGAGAGAGTACGTAATACAGAATATAGGAATAGGAACCAGAAGGGAAGTCAGCCAAGCCAAAATCAGTAACCGGGGAATCTGAATGGAACATAAACAGCAAAACAAAATACAGCAATAGACAGAACTGAATACACAGAAGGAACTGACATAAACTGGAACAGAAATAATAGAGACAAAAACTGAACAAGGATGAACAAACGGAGGATATCAGGAACACAGCAAGGAGCTCTCAGGACACAAGTGGCAAGGAGACCAGGCAAAGAAAAATGACCCAGCAATGTCCTATAGGTACATTGCTCTAATATAGGCAGGGGAATCAAGGCAAGGGTCAACAGGTGAGCAGCACACAGAACACCAATTAACCCCTGGGAGGCCACCCAGGAATTGGCAGCAACAGAAACACAAGGGAAAAAACACAATATACAAATACAGAGGGCAGGAAGACAGGGTTGGAACGTGGGAACGTGACACCAGGAAGGTAAGTATCGTCGCGGGGGGGTCCGGTCCATGAGCTGGGGGGCATACCCATGAGCGAGCTGGGGGGCATACCCATGAGCGAGCTGGGGGGCATACCCATGAGCGAGCTGGGGGGCATACCCATGAGCGAGCTGGGGGGCATACCATGAGCGAGCTGGGGGGCATACCCATGAGCGAGCTGGGGGGCATACCATGAGCGAGCTGGGGGGCATACCCATGAGCGAGCTGGGGGGCGGCAAACCCATGTGTGAGCTGGGGCAGTATGAATATATATATAATTTATTTTTCGGGGGGGGATATACATGTGAGCTGGGGGCATTTTTATATTGTCTGTTCTTATTGGAAAGCGTCACATGACATTAAAGAAAAGTATCGGTGCATCCCTATCCCTTACACAATAATTCCATATATCTATATATGGGTACTGGTCAGGCTGTTCGCATTTCCCGGTGACCTGGGAATGCACTTTCTGTATTAGCGCCGGGTCCATTGACCCCCTGCTCTGGCCACTCTGGAACCAGCAGTGGCCACGCCATTGTACACATTCCCGTTAACTTTTCTTTAGTTAATTTTACACCATAATCATGTGTTGTATATAGTGCTTCAAAATTCCGCACCATATACCCTAGGGGCATCTCACCCTTCTTTACCTTTCTTGGCTTGGATGATCCGTTACCCATTGTTACTTTTAAAAGCAACAACCTTTTTACAATACAGATATTACTCTTTAGCAAAAACACTTAGAATTTACTGTCTGGCACTTCAGTCAACAATTCATATGTGTCTGACTCGCTTTCTCCGTCAGTAGCCGGACTGCAGTCGCCTGAGCCGGAAACGTACCTTGGGAGTCCACTCTCAAGTTTGCTTTGTCGCAATGCGAGTAGGCGCACAATCACTCTCAGCAATCAATCACAACCCATACTGTACCAGATTCTTTCAGCACAAAACCGTACATAAACAATTCAACTCTTTCTACTAGTCAAGGGCACACCATCCCTCCTTTTGGCTCCTTATACCCCGTTAGAGCTCAATTAACTCTTGACTGCTTGTGACTGTGCACCCCGTTCTATAACTACACTCCCGTCTGCAATTCCAATTTGCCTATGAGTAATTCTACCCACCCGGCACCACTATCTCTGCAGCTACCGTTTGCCCCAATGAGCCCTCTTCACTACACGACGTACACACTAGCACTGACACAGGGCTCTAAGCCCGGTCACAGAAATCTCTCCGCCTTTCCTTTGTCCACGTGGTGAAGCTCTATTTAAAAACACTGACTATGACTATGCAACTCCACGCTTCTCCCTCACATACAGACTCTACCCTTTGGTCAACATCCGATCTCCCGGGTCCAGACATGCGCTAGCCACTCTGGCTCCTTTGCTTGACCGTGCTTTTGGCGGCGGGTTCGGTATGTCAATGAAACCGTGGCCACGGGTCTCCTTATCTAACTTCAGTCGGACGTTTCCCTTTATACCGGTATTTCCATTAGACATACAAACATAGGTAAAGTGTCTATCGCCGCGCTGTTCGCTGTTTCCTCGGACTCAGGGGTGTCCCAGCTTCCCGGGCCGGGGGTCCATTTGGGACGAGACGAGATCCACTGTACAGGAAATCCTGCTTGGCGCCTGCAGATGTCAGCTCACCTTCAACAGACGCCCAACCGGCGGGATCCCTCGCACCTGCAGTCAACCGCTACAGTGTCCAGCAATCGTTACCGTGCCGGCAAGGGCCCGTATCCCGGCTATCGCACCCCCAGAAATGTAACCGGAATCCACTTGGTTCACTCGGGACGAGGCTGGACCGGACACCAGCAAGGATTGTCTGGACACGAGTCTCTTCAGGAAAGGCAAACTTTTATTGTGACGTCACAGAATGCTCAGACAGGATTGAATCGCAAAGACTGAGCATCAATTATACAGTGTCCTGAGGTTTTATACCTCAAATACATAATTGGGTACATCCCAATTAGTCCACCTCCCGGTGACTCTATCCCACCCCATGTGGGTTAGTACCTCCCTTAGTCTAATACAAAAGACATTTCATTAATTGGCCGTAAATTGGCAAACTTTGTGTTAGTAACAATCCTGATTAGTTACTCCTACTGTTCCAGGCTGTGCCTGGTTCCCTAGCGCCTTCAATTATTTGTTACAAATGGCACCTGGTCTGATCTCTATACTCCTTTGTATTTCTGCGGGGCCCCAACGACCTTGATGTATCTTTCTCTGTGCCTGGAACAGCAGAGATCTTTCTCAACGCTTTAACTGTTTTTCTGCTAATCTCAGCAAATTCCTAAATTTCTATGTATGCCTGCTTCTAGTTTCAACTAAAAACTACCTAATTATTTTCAAGTGAACCAATATGCTGAACAAGATGGCCGCCTGGCTTACAATGGCAGCCATCTTCCAGCCTATTTCCACTACATCCCCTCATGCAGAAAGCCGGCACCTGCCTCTCCAGCATGCCGCTGACCAACCCTCTGGTATCCTCTGAGCGGGCCTGCAGCTCAGGGGCTTACAACCTATGGGTGCTGGACAGCGTAGAACACACTGCACATTCCTGTGAGTTTTATTGCTGTGGAGCTCTGATACGCTCATACATCTCACATGTTGTTTTTCTTGGAGGCAGCATTTCATCCATCGTTCCGGGCAGCACAGTAGCTTGGGCCGTCCCTGGATCCAAAGGATCCCCCTTAACTGGCCCACTGACATCCTCACACATATGGTGAGGATGTTAGTGGGTGTGTGGGTTGGACCCGGAGGCTTGGCTGACATCCAGGATGTCAGCCACCTCCAGGTTTGAATTGCAATTTGGCACCGAGTCACAATCCGTCAGTGAACGGATTAATGCTTTATACCGCTGAAAAGGGGAGACTCTCCTCTTTCCAGCGGTGTAACTTGCATCACTCTAGGTTTAGCGAGAGGACTCCAAAGAGCCCCCCCTCCCCTTCCTGAATTTTACATACCGGCATCTGCTGATTGATGTCATCACACAGCGTGATGCGTCATCGGACGTGCTGGCCCCCAGGAAACGGGGCAAGCTTACAGCTTGCCAGACACCCCATGGGAGCCGGCGAGGGAGGGGAGTATCGGCGCGAGGGAGGTTAGGAGCCTGTTGACGTATCACGTCCGCGGTTCTAAGGGAGACCTGTGGGCATTACTTATATGGTATGTCAGCGGTCCTGAAGGGGTTAAACCTGAGCATAAAAGTCAAAATGAGCTCAGCACACAGGTGAAATGGCTAATCAGTGAAGGGGTTAAAAAGCAAATACATGCAATCATTGGGTATTTTTAATCTCAGGACAAAATTTCAAAACTATTTATTTAGCTGGGGTATTTTGGGGGTTAAAGTTGGAAAAGTGTTTCAATTTCTTTCAGATTTCACTTTCTTACAGTAAATTATACGATATGATGGAAATAAATAATGGTATCTTTTTAGAAAGTCCATGTAATGGCAAGAAAAACAGTACATAATGTGTGGGTTCCATAGTCGAGCAAGAGGAAAATTGGAGCAAAACAAACGGCGCAGAAATGTAAAAACAGCAGTGGGCACCCTCGGACTGACAATGGCAAAATTGCCTAGTCACTATGGGGTTAACAGATAATTTACAAATCTCGTTGCAATTTCCTCCTGCAATAAAGAGAACGGTCTACTTATCAGGCAACCTCCAAAAACTGGATCTAAAAACAAATGCATGACAACTATTACACTGAACCAAGCCTGCCGTTTTAAAGGGAAGGATTTAAAACTAGCAAATCCTTTTTTATTTTTATTACATTTTTTTGGTGGTTTTCTACCTCCTGTCTGATCTCCGACTACCTAGAGTATCTCCAGAATATCTTGGTGATACACTTTGAAGATTGCACTTGGAAGGATTGCCAAACTAATATCTCCAGACTTGTATAGTCACAGAACACCTGAACAAGTTTAACCTGCATTGAAACGGCAACCAATAGTTTTTTGTTGTTGTTAAGTAAAGCATGGTTAAAGCAAAGGTGAGCCCGCACTACACTTATACTGTGTGCCCCTTGGAGAAGAGCGGATGCCAGCCTCGTGCCCAGACTATGGATAATCATGTCAGAGAATGTTCATAGGGCATGGGCATTGCCAAACTGTTTTTAACCTTCACTGCTGAGCCATTTCATGTCTTAAAAAACACAAATTTTTCTAGTTTTACTTTTCTTTTTTTCTTTACATTTAACATGGTCAAGTTTGGTATCATTGGAAAGGCCATGCTGGAAATGACCCTGCTAGCTGCCAACAGTCGGGAGATATCAGGGTTCAAAGGAAACCCCCCTATCCCACCCCATCTTTCCTTAGGAGTCAATGAGGACGTGTTCCCCACACGTCCTCAGCAATGAAAGGGTTAATTTGGTTTAAAGTATTCCTGTATTGAACCAGTATAATGTAATTAGGTTTGTGTTAACTGTATTACAGTTGCAAGAAAAAGTGTATGAACCCTTTGGGATTACGTGGAGTTTTGCATGAATTGGTCATAAAATGTGCTCTGATCTTAATCAAACTCCCAACAATTTGAAAAACCGTCTGCTTAAAATAATACAACACAAACATGTTTTCATGGTTTTTTTTTAACAGATGTGTGAACCTTTGGACTTAATATCTGGTCGACCCTCCTTTGGCAGCAGTAACCTCAACCAAACGTTTCCTGTAGTTGCAGATCAGACCAGCACAACGATCTGGAGTAATTTTGGACCACTCCTCTTCACAAAACTTTCAGTGTAGCAATATTCTTGATGTCTGGTGTGAATCGCTCTCTTAAGGTCATGCCACAGCATTTCAATCGGGTTGAGGTTGTCAGGACTTACCCGTCCAGCGGGGGGGGGGGGTACCAGCGCGCCGGGCTTCATGGCAGCGGGCGCCGAGTGCAGGGTAGTGGTCGGCGGCCGACAGCCGCCTGACAATCTGGGCGCTCAGGGATGCAGGGACCAGGCTTCCTCTCTCGGGTCAGCTGGCTGGAGATCGTGGCGCCTGAGTGGGGTGCCAAACATGGCGACCATCACATGGTCTCAGCGTGGGGGCTTGGCCTATCGCGCTGAGCGCACTGGTGGCCGTGGGGGGCGTGTCCTCAGACTAGAATGACAGAGTGGGGGCCATGGCAACCAGGCATTCTCCTCACCTGTAAGGTGTAACTGGAGGCTGTGACTCCTCCCCGCAGGGGTGTGCTCCTTTCAGACTCCCTATAAAACCCCATTCCTCCTTTGGTCAGGTACCTGGTTGTTGCCTCATGAGGAACCATGAAAGCCAATATATCTATTGGTTATCCTGAGAATTATTCCTCCAGACCCATCTGGCTTTCCCTTTTGACCTCGCAACGAACTCCGCCCGCACCGACCTTTTGGCTTCCCACGACTATTCGATTGGATTCTCCCACGGATACCTCGCTTGAATTTAACCCTTCGCCTGCCGTCTACCGCATACTGGTCTTTGCTCACGGAAGGCATGACAGAACAACCAGGTCACGATCCAGAGACCACGGAGATGGCCGGCTCCTTAACCACTCTCGTCTGCCAAGTAGGAGTTCTGTCCCAGACTGTGCAGGACCTACAGGCAAACAACGCGTTGTTACTGGCTCAAATCCAACAACGTCCACCGCCCTATGGGTACCTAGTACGAGACCTTGGAGCTCCTCCTCCGTACCCTGTACCTCCTCTTCCAATCAACCCTATGTTTACAGATGGTACCCCCATACCAGAACCTCCGGTGTTGCTATCTGAGTGTTTCACCGGCGACAAGAAAAAATAAACATAGAAAATGTTGCCAGATAAGAACCTTTCGGCCCATCTAGCCTGCCCAATTACATGGATACTTTACCTGGATTTATCTTTTTTGTTTAGGATAGCCTTATGCCTATCCCATGCCTGCTTAAATTCAATTACTGTTTTGGCCTCTACCACTTTTACTGGAAGGCTGTTCCATGTATCCATCACCCTCTCAGTAAAATAATGCTTCCTGATGTTACTTTTAAACCTTTGCCCCTCTAATCTAAGACTTGTTTTGCTACTTTGTTTCCCTTTAAATATACTCCCTTCCTCTACCTTGTGGATTCCCTTTACGTGTTTAAATGTTTCTATCATATCTCCTCTGTCTCGTCTTTTTTCCAAGCTGTACATGTTAAGATCATTAAGCCTTTCCTAGTAACTTTTTCTCCAAGCCGTACACCATTTTAGTAGCCTTTCTCTGAACTCTAAGGTGTCTATCTTTCTGGAGATACGGTCTCTAGTACTGCACACAGTACTCCAAGTGAGGTCTCACCAGTGCTCTGTACAGTGGCATGAGCACTTCTCTTTTCCTACTGCTAATACCTCTCCCTACACAACCAAGCATTCTGCTAGCATTTCCTACTACTTACCCTTAGATCCTCTACAATAATAACCCCTAAATCCCTTTCCTCAGATGTTGAGGTTAGGACTGTATCAAATATTCTATATTCAGCCCGTTTTTACGCCCCAGGTGCATTATCTTGCACTTATCCACATTGAAACTCAATTGCCACAGCTCCGACCATTTTTTTAGTTTACCTAAATCATTTGTCATTTGGCTGATCCCTCCAGGAACGTCAACCCTGTTGCAAATCTTTGTCATCAGCAAAAAGACATCCTTTTTCCATTAATACCTTCTGCAATATCACTAATAAAAATATTAACGAGAATGGGTCCAAGTACTGACCACTGAGGTACCCCACTGGTAACAAGACCTTGCGCCGAATAAACTCCATTTACCACAACCCTCTGTTGCCTGTCACTCAGCCACTGCCTAATCCATTCAACAATATTGGAATCCAAGCTCAAAGATTGCAATTTATTGATAAGCCTTCTATGCGGAACAGTATCAAAAGCCTTACTGAAATCTAAGCAATGTCTACTGCACCACCTGTGTCTATTATTTTTGTTACCCAATCAAAAAACTCACTAAGATTAGTTTGGCATGATCTCCCTGAGGTAAACCCATGTTGTTTCTGATCCTGTAATCTCTTTGTTTTTAAAATGTTCAACAATCCTTTCCTTTAACATGGTTTCCATTAATTTCCCCACTACTGATGTAAGACTAACTGGCCTATAGTTCCCCCGATTCATCCCTACTACCCTTCTTGTAAATGGGCACATTTGCTAATTTCCAGTCTGCTGGGACTACTCCCGTTAACGGTTTTGCTATTACATCACTGAGCTCTTTTAATAACTTAGGGTGGATCCCATCAAGCCCCATTGACTTATTTGTCTTATTTGCTTTAGACAGCTGCTGTAGAACCTCCTCCTCTGTAAACTCATATGTAAATGTCTCGTTAGTGTTTCCTCCTAACTGAGTTCCTTTTCCTTCCTTTTCTTCTGCAAAGACTGAACAAAAATATTCATTGAGGCAGTCAGCGAGACTTTTATCCTCTTCTACATTCCTTCCTTTGTTTTTAATCTAATCCTTGTTTTACTTTTCTTTTCTCGTTTATGTATCTAAAAAAAAAAAAAAAAAAAAATATAGAGCATTTATTATCAACTGCCAGTTGCTCTTCTCGCTAAAACCACGTACCTATTGCACTGCACAAATTAAAGTGCAGACCGTGATCACTCTTCTATCTGGAGAACCCCAGGCTTGGGCTCACCAGCTACTACGTATTAATAGCCCCATTCTTGATACCTGGGGATCGTTCCAAGAGGCTCTTGACGACCTATGAGGATCCGTTTCGGCATGACTCTGCTCAAAGAGAGATGAGATCACTTCGTCAAGGGCAGACGCCCAGTTGAAGAATACATCATGGAGTTTAAACAACACGCTCTATAAACCGAATGGAACGAAGTAGCATTGATTAATCAATTTCGCTGGGGTCTCTCTGATGTTCTCAAAGACGAACTCACGAGAGTAGGGATTCCTACATCTTTTGAACCACTAATGCAATTTTGTATTTCAGTGGATAGATTACGGGATCGATGCCAAGAGTGGGCCGCCCCACAAATGGCACAGCCCGGTCATCTCATGGCACCCCGACCCCCGCTGATCTGTCAACCGCGATGGTCCCCTATGTCCATCCTGGGGCTAATGGCGAACCCATGCAAATAGGAGCTGCTAATCGTAGATTGCCTCCTGAGCAGATGACACGCCGAAGAGAGGGTCGTCTTTGGCTCTACTGTGGTTGCCTGGACCATCAACTCGGTTCTTGCCCTGTAAGAAGCCAAAGAAGAGGTAAGCCCAATGCCAAAGATATCTCTACTGACTCAAACAACACGTCTTCCATCTCTCCTCTTCTCAGAATGCCTGTTGTTTTACAGTGGAATAATCATTGCATAACTGTGAAGGCGAACAAGCAGTTGTTTCATTGACGTCGACTTTGCTGCTAAATCCTCTATACCTGTACAAAATAAACGTCTTCCTATAAGCATACATCTGATTAATGGATCTTCTTTGAAAACCGGGCCGGTGTTTCGAGAAACCATACCCCTTCAAGTACACATAGGTTCCAAACACGTTGAATCCTTGTCCTTTGTACTTCCCTCTCCCATGTTTCCTCTAGTCCTGGGGATTCCCTGGCTCCGTCTCCACGATCCAGTAATTCGCTGGATTTCTGGTTCCATAATTTTTCCTTCAAAACACTGCACGACTACATGTCTCATTCCCAAGAGTCAAATCGTTACCTCACTATGTTCCATATTGGATTTCCATATGAAACGTAGCAAAGTTACAATTCCCACGGTTTATCACAAATTCCAAGATGTGTTTGAGAAAGGGATAGAGACCCTACCACCTCACAGGTCATACGACTGCCCTATTGACCTCATCTCTGGTGCCCCTATCCCGTACAGACCTACAGTTGTGTTCAAAATTATTCAGCCCCCACTGAAATTTGAGTGTTTTGGCCAGTTTGACATTGATTTTGATCAGTCCTCTTGCTTACAATTAAATCAAAGAGGCACGTGTAGGTCAGACAAATATAACATTGTATAATGAAATGACCACAGATGTCTTTTCTGTGCTCACATCATTATCCGTTTTATTCAACCCCCAAGTGACATTCAATCTTAGTACTTCGTACAACATCCTTTTACAGTTATAACAGCTTTTAAACGTGAAGCATAGCTTGACACTAGTGTCTTGCAGCGATCTACGGGTGTCTTCGCCCATTCGTCATGGGCAAAAGCCTCCAGTTCAGTCACATTCTTAGGCTTGTGCACTGCAACTGCTTTCTTTAAGTCCCACCAGAGGTTCTCAATCGGATTTAAGTCGGGTGACTGCGATGGCCACTCCATAATGTTCCAGCCTTTAATCTGCAACCATGCTCTAGTGGACTTGGAGCTATGCTTGGGATCATTGTCCTGTTGAAAGGTCCAACGTCTCCCAAGCCTCAGGTTTGTGACGGACTGCATCACGTTGTCATCCAATATCTCCTGGTACTGAAGAGAATTCATGGTACCTTGCACACACTGAAGCTTCCCTGTACCTGCAGAAGCAAAACAGCCCCAAAGCATGATTGACCCCCCCGCCATGCTTCACAGTAGGCAAGGTGTTCTTTTCTTCATAGGCCTTGTTCTTCCTCCTCCAAACATAGCGTTGCTCCATGGGCCCAAACAGTTCTAATTTTGTTTCATCAGTCCACAGAACACTATCCCAAAACTTCTGTGGTTTGTCCACATGACTTTTGGCATACTGCAGTCGACTCTTATTCTTTGGAGACAGCAAGGGGGTGCGCCTGGGAGTTCTGGCATGGAGGCCTTCATTACGCAGTGTGTGCCGTATTGTCTGAACTGAAACTTCAGTACCCACATCTGACAAATTTTTTCTCAGTTCCTCAGCAGTCACACAGGGACTTTTCTCCACTCCACTCTACGCTTCAGGTAGCGCACAGCAGTCGAAGTCAGCATCTTCTTTCTGCCACGACCAGGTAGCGTTTCAACAGTGCCCTTTGCCTTGAATTTGTGAATGATGCTTCCTGTGGTCTCTCTTGGTATGTTTAACATCTTTGCAATCTTCTTATAGCCATTGCCCTTCCTGTGAAGAGTAATCCCCTCTTCTGTTGTCTTCCTGGACTATTCTCTTGGCTTCATGTTTGTAACCACACCAGTAAATGTCTATCAGTCATTTTAAAGCTGCCTAATTGGGGCTTTATTGCTGCTCCGTGACATCCACAGGTGTTTTCAATACCTGATTGAAAACACTTGAATGAACCTCTGTTCTTCAGAGTGGTAGTCTTTAAGGGGTTGAATAATTGTGTCAATGAAGAATTCACAAAAGAAACATTTACTACTGTATTACAAAACCAATTGATGTCATTTTAGTTGCATATGGTTCTTTAAAAAGTCCTTGTAGGATTTCATTCTGAATACAATTACAAATGTACACTAAATTCCCTAAAACCCTTTACAGCATTGGGGGTTGAATAATTTTGAACACAACTGTATATATCCGTTGTCCGAACCAGAACTTAAAATCTTGAAAGAATATCTGCGAGAAAACACAGAAAAGGGCTTCATTAGACCCTCTACATCTCCAGCTGGTGCCGGGATTTTCTTTTGTGGGGAAGAAAGACTGTGGCCTGCAGCCATGCGTTGATTACCGAGAATTAAACAAAATCACTATAGATAAAACGGTATCCACTCGCTTTTAATTCCAGAGTTGACCTACGAGGGGCCTACAACTTGTTACGTATCAGAAAAGGAGATGAGTTGGAAACTGCCTTCCGTACTCGATACGGACACTTTGAATACCTGGTGATGCCTTATGGTTTGTGCTTCCTTTCAGTATTTAGTAAACAATATCTTCCATGACATCTCGGATCAATACGTTATAGTGTACCTGGATGACATACTTGTGTACTCCGATAACCTCCAAGAACATCACATCCATATGAAAGCAGTATTCTCAAGGCTACGCAAAAAACACCTGTACGCCAAGGCCGAAAAGTGTCTCTTCGAGACTTCCTAACACCAGGTAACATTTGAAATGGATCCAGAGAAGGTAAAGGCCATTGAGTCATGGCCTATTCCAGTCACTAGAAAGGAGACACAACGCTTCATAGGATTCGCCAACTTCTATCGAAAATTAATTTGCTTCTTTTCCTGTGTAATCCGCCCACTTACCGAATTTACATGTACCACCAAACCTTTTGAATGGACCGACAAAGCAACAAAAGCCTTCCTCTACCTCAAACACAGATTCAGCACAGCACCCATCCTTACACTACCTAACCCTACAATACCATATTACCTAGAGGTCGATGCCTCTGTCGTCACCGGAGCAATCCTCTCTCAACGCGATAAGGCTACTGTATGTAGGTGGTCATTGTTCTTATCTTCCAAACGACGATCACCAGCTGAATCCAACTATGATGTAGGTGATAAAGAATTATTGGCGATTAAAAAGAGCATTTGAGGAGTGGAGACATCTACTGAACTAAACACCCTATAATTGTCTTCAGACCATAAGCACTTGGAGTACCTAAAGACAGCCAAAAGAATGAGACCACGTCAAGCATGGTGGGCCTTATTCTTTGCTCGGTTTCACTTCCATGTCACTTACTGCCTAAGATCAAAAAATCAGAAAGCGGACGCTCTTGCACATCTATTTTCACCCGATCAGTCTTCCGACGATAAAACATCTACTGTCCTCCAAAAAGGCCACTTCCTGGTTACCCAGTCATCCCTCCTCTCCCGCATCAAAGGTCTATCTCCAGACAGTCTTCTTTGACAAAACAGAATCTTTGTACCACAGGAGGCACGTCCTGAAGTCCTTACCCTGTGCCATGATTCTACCATGGCAGGTCATGGAGGTATAAATCGCATAAGTGCCCTAGTTTCCTGGTATTTCACATGGCCTTTGAGAGATCGATCAACCAATACGTGAAAGCTTGCCCAGTTTGTAACGCATCCAAATCGCTGACCTCTAAACCTGCCGGTCTCCTACAACCTCTACCCGTAAAACCCTGGTCAGATCTCTCCGTAGACTTTATTGTTGAACTACCACCTTCCAAACATCATACAGTTATAATGGTGGTTGTCGATAATGGGTTCACCAAAATGGCACACTTCATACCTATACGTAAACCACCTACTGCCAAACAAACAGCCGACTTATTCTACCACAAAATATTCAGGTTACACGGAGTCCCATCCTCCATAGTGTCAGACCGCAGATCTCAGTTTACATCCAATTTCTGGGCTGCCTTCTGTAAAGTTCTACGTATCAGAGTTAAGCTTGCGGCCAGACCGAAAGAGTAAACCAAACAGGATCTCCAATGCTTTACTTGCCATCTACAGGACAACTGGTTGGATTTATTACCAGCAGCAGAGTTCGCCTACAATTAGTCACATCATTCTTCTCTTAACCAATCACCTTTCTTTGCTTGATACGGATATCATCCTTCTCTTCTACCCGATCTCTCCCGGACCTGCCAAGTACCTGATGTGAATATCCACATACAAAACCTACAACAACAGTTCCGTTTGCTTCAAAAACATGCCGCTGATGCCAACAGACGCCCCGCAGACAACTACACTGTAGGACAGAAAGTATGGTTGTCTACCAAAAACATACGCCTCTCCTGTCCCTCCAAAAAATTAGGACCAAGATTTATCGGTCCATACATCATCCAAAAACTCCTATCTCCTGTTACGGTTCGTTTGAAGCTACCCAGAACGGTACGTCTTCATCCAGTTTTTCATGTATCCCTCCTGAAGCTGTGGACACCTTCACTTAGCCCCTCTGACGCACCGCCTCCTCCAACTGTGATTGATTGGTGAACCTGAATACGAAATTGAATCGATCCTGGATTCCCGATACCATGGCCGCAAACTTGAGTACCTTCTCCATTGGAAAGGCTATGGCTCCGAGGAGAGATCCGGAGAACGGGCCTCGGATGTGCATGCCCGTCAGTTACTCCGCTCCTTTCACCATGCACATCCGGGGAAACCGGGTCCTAGGCTCCCTTGGTCTCTCCTTGGGGGGGATTGTGTCAGGACTTACCCATCCAGTGGGGGTACCAGGGCGTCATGGTGGCGAGCGCCGAGTGCAGGTTAGTGGTCGGCGGCCCACAGCTGCCTGACGTCTGGTCACTCCGGTGCTCAGGGATGCAGGGACCAGGCTTCCTCTCTCGGGTCAGCTGGCTGGAGATCGCGGCACCCGAGGGGGGGGGGGGTGCCAAACATGGCGACCATCAATCTCGCTGAGAGCAGGGGTGGCCGTGGGAGGCACTCACGGGGGGGGGGAGAGAGAGTCCTCAAACTAGAGGGACATTCTCCTCACCTGTAAGGTGTAACTGGAGGCTGTGACTCCTCCCCCGCAGGGGTGTGCTCCTTTCAGACTCCCTATAAAACTCCATTCCTCCTTTGGTCAGGTACCTGGTTGTTGCCTCATATTGGCTTTCCTGGTTCCTCCTGAGCATTATTCCTCCAGACCCATCTGGCTTTCCCTTTTGACCTCGCAACGAACTCCGCCCGCACTGACCTTTTGGCTTCCCATGACTATTCTATTTGATTCTCCCACGGATAACCTCGCTTGAATTTAACCCTTCGCCTGCCATCTACCGCATACTGGTCTCTGCCCACGGAAGGCATCTTTTGAGGTCAGGACTCTGGGCCACTTCAGAAGTCGTATTTTGATTTGTTGAAGCCGTTCTTTTGTTGAATTACTTGTATGCTCGGGTGTGGGAATTGTATCGCCCGACGCCCGGGACATGAAGATCCGGGCGAGTTTTTTTTTTTTTTTTTAGATGCGGACTAATTACAGGGACGCCCCCGATACCGGAAGCCGACTTGCCGGCATCCGAGGGGCTTGGGCGACTGTTTGAATTCTCTGACAGCCGCCCCTGGAGCTCTCAGCCGCATACTTACCTTCCCGAGCGGCGCCGACAGTCTCAGTGCTTCCGCACGTTGAAGGACCCAGCCGCGATCACGAGGGAGTCCCACGTGATCATGGCTGGGGGTCCTTCAAAGAGCGCAGGCGCGTAGACTTCGTCGGCGCCGCTCGGGAAGGTAAGTATGCGGCTGAGAGCTCCAGGGGCGGCTGTCTGAATGCCGATAGAGCATTCAAACAGCCACCCCATGTCTGGTCTGGGGTCTGAGCTGGGGGGCAATATCCATGAGAGTGGAGTGGCAATATCCATGAGCTGGGGCAGTATATCCATGAGCTGGGAAATTATCAGGACAAGTTGACAAGTAGATTTTTTTTTTTTTTTTAAATTTCCACACCCCTGATGCTTTAGGTCATTGTCCTGTTGCATCACCCATCCTCTGCAGAGCTTCAGTTGGTGGGCAGATGGTCTTACGTTTTCCTGCAAAATGTCTTGATAAACTCTGAAATTCATTTTTCCATCAATGACAACAATCCGTCCAGGCCCTGAGGCAGCAAAGCAGCCCCAAACCATGATGCTCCCTCCACCATGATTTTCAGTGGGGATGAGGTTTTGATGTTGGTGTGCTGTGCCTTTTTTCTCCACACCTAGTGTTGTGTTTTTTCCAAACAACTCAATTTTGGTTTCATCTGTCCACAGAATATTTTGCCAGAAGTGCTGTGGAACATCCAGGTGCGCTTTTGCATACTTAAAATGTGCTGCAATATTATTTTTGGACAGCAATGGATTCCTCCGTGGTGTCCTCCCATGTACTCCATTCTTGTTTTAATGTTTTCCTTATTGTAGATGTGGCAACAAAAATGTTAGCATGTGCCAGAGATTTCTGTAAGTCTTTAGCTGACACTCTATGATTCTTCTTTACCTCATTAAGTATTCTGCGCTGTGCTCTTGCAGTCATCTTTACAGGACGACCACGCCTAGGGAGAGTAGCAACAGTGCTGAACTTTCTCCATTTGTAGACAGTCTGTCTTACCGTGGACACATGAACATCAAGGCTTTTGGAGATACTTTTGTAACCCTTTCCAGCTTCATGCAAGTCAACAGTTCTTGATCGTAGGTGTTCTGAGAGCTCTTTTCTGCGAGGCATGGTTCACATCAGGCAGTGCTTCTTGAAACCAGTAAACCCAAAACTGGTGTGTGTTTTTAAAGGGCAGGACAGCATTCAGCAACACATCCAATAATATCCCACTGATTGAACTCAAGGTTGGCTCACTCCTGGCTCCAATTAGCTCTTGGAGAAGTCATTAGGCTTGGGGGTCACATACTTTTTCACCCTGCACTGTGAATGTTTACATGTTATGTTCAATAAACACATGAAAACATATGTTTGTATTGTATTATTTTAAGCAGACTGTGTTTTTCAAATTTTTGTGATTTAAATGATCAGAGCACATTTTATGACCAATTCATGCAAAACTCCACGTAATCCAAAGGGTTCACATACATTTTCTTGCAACTATATGCAAGAATACTGCCTCACTATGTTAGCTGTGTATTTGAATATGCTGTAATCTGCTATCACCCATTGTTTTAGGTTTAAGAAATGTCAATGTTTACTGTAACTGTATACCCAATGTAATTAGATTTCTCATTCCAAGAAGTCTGTTTTTGGGTAATTATCTGTATCAGTGTGATTAGGTCCTCCAGAAGAGGCTGTGAGTTTTTATATGTAAATGACCTAGGTCTGTCCCCATAAAAATCTGCTTGTCATTTTATTAAACCGTCCTATTTTGACCAAACTAGAAGTCACGACTCATGTTTGTGGGGTAGCAGGGTGTACTAGAGCCTAGGAAAGCAATAACCACCCTCCCTAATTTTATTTTATTTGTTCGCTGCTTTTCAAGTGTTGCATTTGTGTAGCATCTTAAAGCCTTGTCCATTATCACTCCAATTGCGTAAATTATTATTATTCATTATTTATAAAGCGCCAGCATATTCCGCAGCGCTGTACAATAAGCACAGTATAGACAGGGTTACAATACATTGAACAATATTTGACAAACAGTACAGGAGGAGATGAGGGCCCTATTCCCGTAGGAACTCACAAGTAAATGTAAAATAAAGGCAAAGTAACCTTTTTGATAAACTTTACTTTTAATACTGATAATTTGTTTTCTTTAATATTTAGATCCCTGTTATAAAAGCTTTTGGGATCTTAAAAAGAGCTGCTGCTGAAGTGAATCAGGAATATGGCCTAGATCCCCAAGTCGCTAAATTTATAATCGAAGCTTCTGAGGAGGTAAGACAATTTTTTTATTTTTTTTGTGGTCGTCCTGCAATCCTGTGACCTCATCTGATTGGCGGATAGATGCACTATATTGCCAAAAGTATTCGCTCACTTGCCTTGACTCGCATATGAATTTAAGTGACATCCCATTCCTAATCCATAGGGTTCAATATGACGTCGGTCCACCCTTTGCAGCTATAACAGCTTCAACTCTTCTGGGAAGGCTGTCCAAAAGGTTTAGGAGTTTGCTTATGGGAATTTTTGACCATTCTTCCAGAAGCGCATTTGTGAGGTCACACACTGATGTTGGACGATAAGGCCTGGCTCTCAGTCTCCGCTCTAATTCATCCCAAAGGTGTGCTATCGGGTTGAGGTCAGGACTCTGTGCAGGCCAGTCAAGTTCATCCACACCAGACTCTGTCATCCATGTTTTTATGGACCTTGCTTTGTGCACTGGTGCACAGTCATGTTGGGAGAGGAAGGGGCCAGCTTTAAACTGTTCCCACAAAGTTGGGAGCATGGAATTGTCCAAAATGTCTTGGTATGCTGAAGCATTCAGTTCCTTTCACTGGAACGAAGGGGCCAAGCCCAGCTCCTGAAAAACAACCCCACACCATAATCCCCCCTCCACCAAACTTTACACTTGGCACAATGCAGTCAGACAAGTACCGTTCTCCTGGCAACCGCCAAACCCAGACTCGTCCATCAGATAGCCAGATGGAGAAGTGTGATTCGTCACGCCAGAGAACGTGTCTCCACTGCTCTAGAGTCCAGTGGCGACGAGCTTTACACCACTGCATCCGACCCTTTTCATTGCACTTGGTGATGTATGGCTTGAAGGCAGCTGCTCGGCCATGGAAACCCATTCCATGAAGCTCTCTGCGCACTGTTCTTGAGCTAATCTGAAGACCACATGAAGTTTGGAGGTCTGTAGCGATTGACGCTGCAGAAAATTGGCGACCTCTTCGCACCTCAGCATCCGCAGACCCCCGCTCGTCAGTTTACGTGGCCTACCACTTCGTGGCTGAGTTGCTGTCCTTCCCAAACGCTTCCACGTTCTTATAATACAACTGACCATTGACTGTGGAATATTTAGGAGCGAGGAAATTTCACGACTGGATTTGTTGCACAGGTGGCATCCTATCACAGTTCCACGCTGGAATTCACTGAGCTCCTGAGAGCAAACTATTCTTTCACAAATGTTTGTAAAAACAGTCTGCATGCCTAGGTGCTTGATTTTATACACCTGTGGCCATGGAAGTTATTGGAACACCTGATTCTGATTATTTGGATGGGTGAGCGAATACTTTTGGCGATGTAGTGTATATTAACTCTTGGTATCTGTCCAGGTGTTATACTAACGGGCCAGTAGATGGTACTCTCAGGCCAAGAGTCACTGTTGGGTCTTCTAAAAATTTTAAGTGTTGACTGAGGGTTAATGGGTGTAGGAGTTCTGTTAGACCTAGAAGTTTTATTTATATAAAACATATACATGGGTTGGCACGGCCTTCCCCCAAATATAATATAGTGGTCCTAAAATTTAATATTATGTTTTGGTATTAATATTATTTTAGTATATGTTGCTGACCTTTAACAAATATACTATTCATTTAGTCACAAGTGTCATTAAATTTAAAATCATGCCTTAAACTTTGGTTCAGCACATGCATGTGATTCTACTCCTTATTAGATCAAACCTTTTCAACCTCATTCTTCTGATATCATGTCATTGGGTAATTAGGACTTTCAAAGGACAATTTTTAAATCTCTATCGCACATATTCCAATTTAAGTATAATACATAAAGATCCCGTCCTTTTGTCAGGGTCCAAGTAGTGCATAGTTTCTTTTTTTTTAATTTTTAGTATTTGATTAAAATTGAGTAAAAATTTATGCGAAGCTACTTGCGCTCCGCTTGAGTTGCCACCTACCATTTTTAGTGCACCCGGTTCAAGTAGGTTTCATCTCTTCCCGAAGTGCTCCAGATAACATTCGCCGTACGGTTGACTTAATCTCAGTAGCACATACTACTCAACAATCTGCCTTTTTGCTTTCTCTTGACCCCGAGAAGGCTTTTGATCGCGTAGACTGGACCTATCTATGGGAAGTTTTACATCAGTTCGGCCTCGGAGCTACTATGATCCGAAGTATTCAGGCACTATACGCGTCTCCTATGGCTTCAGTTACAACCATGGGAGGGAAGTCAAAACCATTTCCTGTTCTTAATGGTACGCGGCAAGGCTGTCCTCTTTCCCCACTCTTGTTTGTCCTCTGGAACCCTTGGCCGAGCAAATACGTCAGCACCCGTACATTACGGGGATCGTGGTGGGCGACACATCATATAAATTGGGCCTCTTTGCAGATGACATTCTTCTCACAATAACCCAACCTCAAATTTCGCTACCAAATTTATATAGTTGTCGCTCTTCTTTTAGTGCTCTCTCTGGCTATAAAATAAATATTTCTAAATCGGAAGCACTTAACGTCTCGCTATCTCAAGATATGACACAACTTCTTAACACATTTGCCTTTAGGTGGTGGTCTCACCGCATTCAGTGTTTGGGCGTCTACCTTACTTCCCACCTTAACCAATTGTATGCAGCCAATTATCCCGACATGATTAACCCTTTCACTGCGGAGGACGCGCTCAGCGCGTCCACCCGCAGTGTTGTTCCATGCGGAGGACGTGCTGAACGCGTCCTCCCTTTGCGACCAGCGATCGGCCGGATTCCGGCCGATCGCTGTGCCCCCGGGGGGGGGGGGCGCGAGGTCCTTCGGACCTCCCTCCGATCGCCGGGGTGCACTGGGTTAAGCCAGCCAAACGGTGGCTGTCATTAACCCCTGGGGAGCCGGATCACTATTCGGCGCTGAAAAACGCCAGATCGTGATCCTTTCCCGGAGCTGGCTGACCTTTTGGATGTCGGCCAAGCCTCTGGGAACTCCCCCTGAGGACTGGCGTCATCATGCATAGCACGATGATGCCAGTCCTGGAGTTAACCCCTAGCTGCCAGCAATGGTGGAGATAGGGGGTTCCAATGAACCCCCTATCTCCCGATCCGTGGCAGCTAGGGGTTAAAGTTTGGTATTGTTGGATCGGCCAGAGCATGGCCTTTCCAACGCTACCAAACTTGAACATGTAAAAAGTTTTAAAAAAATTAAAAAAAAATAAAAAAAATTAAAATATTATAAAAAAAAATTTTTTGGGGGTTTTGTTAATGCAGCAATATTGTTCCCATTTCAATTATAATGTGAACAATGATGCTGCACTAACGATTTTTGTATGCAGTGCGTTTGTTAAAAATAGTGACATTTTCCCCCAAAAAAATGTAACTAGTGACCATTTCGAATTTTTTTAACAAGCGCACCCCATAGAAAATATAACCGCAAACAATCGCATGTTAAAATGTGGAAAAAAAAAAAAAAAAAAAAAACCTTTACACATTGTAAATTATTGAAAATTTGAATTTTATTGCATTTTTTTATGTCCTGTCTGTATATTATAATAATGACATATTATGAGTCTGCCGGAAAGAACAATATATAATATGTCTGGGTCATATATTAAAATATGGCTTCAAAACGCGGTTAAACATGATGAGCGAAACTGGTGAAAATGACCTCAGCACAGAGGTGTGAAAAGCCTCAGCAGCAAAAGGGTTAAACATATCAAATCTTTACTCCGTCAGTGGTCCTCCTACTTTATCTCTTGGATGGGACGCATATATGCTCTTAAGATGACAGCTCTCCCAAAGCTTCTATACCTCTTTCGCACACTACCCGTGCCCCTTCTACCGACCATGTTACCTGACCTCCAATCGTCTTTCTATCGCTATGTTTGGCAGGGGAAAAAACCAAGTCTCCAGGACCGTTTTGCGCCGACCAAAATCGTGGGGGGCCTGGCAGTCCCGAATCTTACATTATACTATGAGGCGGCGCAACTAACTCAGCTCCTTCAATGGTCCTCGAGACAAGGCAGTGTCTGTTGGGTAGATATTGAGACCAGGTCTGTCTTTCTGGCTTGCTTATCACAGCTGCCCTGGAGACAGATCTCCTCGACCGAACGGAAGCGATTGCCTACTTCCATTCACTCACTTAATTTGTGGTCCAAGGTTAAATTTCGGGCGTCTCTAACTACACCGGGCTCTGGGATGATCCCTTTGAGGGAGAACCCCCTTTTTCCGCCATGGTCTGGGAGAGAGGGACGAGCGTTTCAGTGGTGGCAGAATAAGGGATTCACGACCCTGTGCTCAGTGCTCTTTCAAGGGAAATTCCCCTCTTGGGAGTATTAGAGAATCTCATGATATTCCGTTGAGAGAATTTCACCGTTACATTCAATTACGGCACTTTATCCACAATTGTTTTACTTCAGGTATCCCTACTATCACACTGTTTGAAAGTCTGGCGATGAGGAGTTTGAGTATGGCTGGGGCGATCTCTCTACTTTATGCACTGCTCCTTTCCCCATCACTTGATAGACCATGCTCATATCAACAGCTGTGGGAGGGATGTTGGTCGCCCTATTCCTCGGGAGGAGTGGGAGGCGCTGATAGAGTCCTCCATGGGGATAACCACCTGTACCTTGGTGAAAGAACTGCTACAAACCTCTTTCCAGATGGTACCTGGACCCTGCTAGACTACAAAGAATCTACCCGGTTTTGTCTGGCCTCTGTATTAGAGGTTGTGGTCATCGCGGAACGTTTTACCTTATGTGGTGTCAATGTGGGCATGTTACGTTTTTGTGGTCCTCAGTTTTTATGTTAATTTTGCGCGCTATTGGTCTACAGATACTCCCTGAGCCATTGCTGGCTTTACTCAATAGTCCGTCCCATCGCTACGGGCTGTCTCGTCACTCCCTTAAATTGGTCCATCGAGTTTGCTCGGCTTCACGCACTGCATAGCGCGTACATGGAAAGTGACCCTTCCCTCCGTAGCGGAGGTGGTATTGAAAGTGTGGTATGTCTATAAGATGGAACGCTTAACAGCGCAACTACACGATACCGTTCCGCAGTGTACTAAGATATGGGAACCGTGACTTGCGATACAACCGGTTCCATGATTTATGCATTATTTATTTGACCAGGAGACCTTGATTATTTTTTTTCCCCCTTCCCCTGTGTTTTTTTTTTTTTTTTTTTGACTTCTGCAATTGTTACTTATTTCTTTTTAAGGCACCGTTTTGCTTCGTGGTTAGAATGCTGATTTAGCTTATTTGTTTATTGATATTTTGTATTACTTCCCGAAGTACTGCCTTGTTTTCTGTGCTTCACTTGGTGCCTTGTAGCAGTTTCTTGTATTATTTATAAAATCAATAAAATTGTTATTAAAAAAAAATTGAGTTTCTAGTTCTATGAAAATGCCCTTTTCCCAAGGTTTTCTCTTTTTATGCAGTTGAATTTCCAGTTGTAAAACAATTTTTATTTTATTTTTAGAAAGGATTTTTACCAGGAAGGATACATTGAGATTTCTCTCGTTTTCAAGTATGTCCTGTGTTCTTTGTTTTTGTCTTGTCAATACATTTAGCTTTTTTTCCTGGTCTTACAATGGTGAGCTATTTGACAAGTAAGCAGAGACTTGCTGAGTTTCTATTTCATTTTCTTCAAGTCTGGATTATCTTCTGAGTGACCCCCAATTTTTTAAAATGGTCACTTTATTACTCTGAAACTCCTTGTACACAATGGATAAGATTGCCATTGGAAGATGAGGGTTTTTTAACATCACTTACTGTTCGAGGATCTCCTAGTTTTTAGATGTGATGGGAGAGCAGAGGAGCATGGCAAACACTTAACTTTTTTTTTTTCCTTCCCAGTTGTTGGGGTTGTAAAGATCATATCAAACTTTGACTTTTCAAGGACAAAAACCCTGTCTGTACCGGCACACCAGCTGTCAGCCGCTCTCCTGGGCATCGCAAAGAGGCTGCTGCCTGACATCCTGGCCTCATGCCTGCTACTGGACAGGGTTCGTAGGGCTCTGGGCCCGAGAAGATCCAGAAACGCTGCGCCTCGGACGTGGTGGTCAGGTCTCACTATTTTTCCTCGACGGAGACCCTCCTGGCGGCCGCGAGATGGAATGAGGGAAACCTGCTGTCCTCCTTGCAGGATTTGGTTCCTTCGATCCTAGTCAAGCATCGGGAGTGGAAGGCCGTAAGTGAGCACTTACGCTCACATCACATCAAACATGCTTGGGGATTCCCCTTTCGCCTGATTGTGCTCAAGGACTGCGGGTCTGTCTTTTCATGAAGCGGTGATTGTGGTTTGGTTTAAGTTGATTTTACATTGGTGGCAGGTATGTTGGGAGTGTTCGTTGACTATGTTTTCGGATCTGGCTTTTGTTTTCTTTCCCCTCTATGGTTCCGTTCTCTTGATCTACCCATTCGATAGGAGCTTGTCTTTCCTTCTTTTTTTCTTTTTTTTTTCTTGCTCTTCTGTCTTTACACTTTCTTTTCTCCTTTGGAGGGAGGCGGGGCTCGCCTTGTTTTGTCTGCAGCTTGCTAAGGTTTGAGTATGTCGTCACTTAATGTAATTTCAATGAATGTGAAGGGCCTTAATTCACCTCGTAAGCACAGGTTGCTGTTCAGGGACCTGAAACTTAAATCTACCCATGTTGCATTCCTCCAGGAGACACGAATCCTCGGCCGCGGTTCGACTGGGTGCCCCGTCCTAAAACAGTTTACCTCCTGTCCCCTCTCCAAATGCAATGGAGTGCCCATCGTCCTTCATTCTTGCCCTTTACAGGTGGAGGCGTCCTACATGGATGATTCTGGCAGATGCCTACTGGTTAGCTTGCAGGCATTACCAGCTACATGACAAGGGTCGGCGACTCTTTCACCGCCCTAGAGAAGAGCTCCTTTCTCCACTCCCTGCAACTACGGTCGAATTCAAATGGCCAAAAAGCTCGAACTCTAACGTAATGCAAGTCAATGGGTGTCGACTTCCGAAAATGAAAGTGCCCTCCAGGAGGGCATATATATGCAAGATATTGGTCATAAAAGGAGTATGGGGACAGGAAACAAAGTTTTTAACCCTTTCACTGGTGAGTGCTGAGCCACTTTACCGCTGTGCCAGAGCTAATTTTTACCGCTTTTGCTGATGTTTAAACGTGCTTTGAAGCCATGGGAAATGTTTGAGCAACGAGTGGGAAATGTTTGACCAACACACAGGACAGGGTATACCTGAAATAGGCCAGACGGTATACAAGGACACATTCTAACACAAGCCCAAATCGATCAGTGTTAGAGTGGTCAGGGATAGCCAAAACGGTACACAAGGGGTATCTATCATATAAGCCAAAAATCGATCAGAGTTAGAGTGGTCAAGGACTGGTTCATGGGGGTGGTTCTCATACAAGCTAGGTAACAACGGAGACTGAAAAATCAACTAAGTAGTGAATCGCCAGGAGACAGGGAAGCAAACTCCACAACAGGACGATGAGCCGGATCGCCCTGTCTGTATTTAAACCCGGCGGGCACGCGTAATCATGCCGTGCCCCGCCCCGCCTCCTGACCAACCCTGTGAGCTCCGGAAGCCGTCACAACTCCTGGCACCCGGCTTGTCCATGGTGCCGGGGCCCCCTGTGAGCCCCCAGACGTGACAGATATGCTCACACACACCACACATTACTGTGTTTTCTTTACATTCCATAGATTTTTGAGGGTTTAACAATACAGAAAATAGAAAATACAGTAGATCCCGCATTAGATACTTTACATGCGCCATCCAAGAGACTCGTCAGGAAAATGTACCGCGGACCAATCGAATAACTCCCTCATGTATTCTGTAGCTAAAAAAAAGTTAAACGCTGACAGAGCTACCGTATCTAATGTTAGAGGACAAGGGCAACAAGAGAAGCATCCAGGAAAAATATCCGTTACTCGACATACTGTCATTAAGGAAGGAGAAACCTCATATATGCGCTACCAACGGGTAAGAAAAGGCGAAAAGAGAGAGAATAGAAATAAAGGGAAAAGGAAGATTGGGGGGGGGAGGGGGCAAAGCTATGGGCCCGTCTTCACTGGGCCCTCCTCTAACCTGAGAAAGCTTCCCCGGCCTCTGCTCGCATTGCAAACACCGCCAGCCAGGGCGACCAAACTGCCTCAAAGCGAGCCATTCTGTCGGACTACTGCCGTCAGGCGTTCCATCGTAACCATGTGCCAAATTTTGGCCTCTATCAGCTGGCGCGGGGGAGGGTGGCCCTTCCAGGTCTTAGCCAAACCGATGCGTGATGCTCACCACGCGTGAGGTGTGCCTCGGGGTGCGGACGGTTCAGGAGCACCGTCCAGGGGTCCAGACGCCAGTGTATCCCTAGTGCCCTGCTCAAATACCCAAACACTTCCGTCCAAATAGGCCTGACCATGTCGCAGTCCCACCAAGCGTGTAGATACGTCCCCTCATCGCCGCATCCCGCCATCTAATGAGCCCCCTAGGTCATCTTCCCACCGTGCCACGTAAGGCGGCTCCTACGGGAAGGTCGCGTCAAGGATGTGGGAATAAAGTAAGGATATCATGCCACGCCCTCGATGCAACCGACGATAGCAGGTCTCATAGAGAGTCAAGTCAATCTGCGGTCTGGCGTCTAAGAGTTCCCTTAACAAAATGTAGCAGTTGGAGGGCTCTGAACATCTCCAAGGGGGCATTGCTTTCGACTCCCTTAGTTATCAAACAGTGACCGGGAGCCCCTGCAAGATTAGGTTGCGTATTTCCGTAATATCTGATCTGAGCCACCAACCGAACGCCCTAGGAGGATTACCTTCCGGAAACTTCAGGTTATAGAATAAAGGTTGAAGGCCCGAACCCGGAGGAGACTGACAGTCTCCATCTCTATAGAGGTTCCAGAGGCGCAGTGTGGGGCTGTTGTGGAAAATTCGGGAAGTGGCTTTAGGGGCCCATTTATGCGCGCGCAGTTGCCGTGGTCCCCACCCCCCCTATCTTGCTCAAGGGTAGTCCAGGGCGGGGCTCCTCTTTTCAGGTTAATCATGGAGGGCATCGCAAATTGAGCTGCCTTGTAATATGAATAGAGGTGTGGGAGTCCCATTTCCCCCCCCCCCCCCCCCGTCGTCTGGATTGAAACATAAGGGTTTTGGGCAACCAACCTCGACGACCTCCCCAAATAAAGGAGTGAATAGCCGACTGAAGAAAAGACAGGTCTGCCCTGCGAATAGGGATTGTTAATGTTCTGAAAAGGTATAACAACTTCGGAAGCAGGGTCATCTTGACCGCAAATATCCAGCCGAAGAGCAAAAGATGTAAATGGGACCAAGCGGTCAGTAATGCGTGGAGTGTAGGAAGTAACACCCCGTAATTTGCCGCGTACATCTGATCCCAATGTGGAGTCAGCTGGGTTCCCAAGGAGCCCATAGAGGAGCGGCACCATCTAAAAGGGAACCAATCTCGAACCACCAACTTCTCCCCTCCTGTCATGTTGAGGTTGAGTACCTCGCTCTTATCCACATTAAGTTTATATCCCGATACTCTACCAAAATCTCTCTGGGCCTCCATGTGATTGGCGAGGTCAGGGTGAGAAGGACATTGTCAGCGAAAAGAAAAAGCTTATATGGTTTTCCCTTTGCCTCTACCCTCCGGACGTCAGGGTGTTCCCTAATATACGTCGTCAGGGGCTCTATAGGGCGAATAGGAGCGGCGACAAGGGGCATACCTGTCGGGTCCCATTTAAAATGGGGAAGGGGGCCGAGCGGAATCCCCCCCCCCCCCCTGTCAACCTGGGGCCTGCATATAAAGCCCGTATCGCTGTCAAAAGTTCCCTCCTGATTCAAAAGTTGCCCATAAGTATTTCCAATCTACCCGATCAAAGGCCTTTTCAGTGTCTAAAGAGGAGAAACGAGCCACTACCCGAGGATCTAGCGACCTGAATCCGATTAAGAGCCCGTCTGCTATTATCTGGAGCTTCTCTACCGGGGACAAATCCCACCTGATCGGGATGAATGACCTCGACAATATATCGGCCAAGTCTGTTAGCCAGGATTTTGGCGTAAATCTTCATGTCCACGTTTATCAGGGAGATAGGCCTGTAGCTAGGGCAAACTGCCGGGTCCTTGTCTAGCTTGGATGACCTCAATGTGGGCCAGGAGCATATCAGAAGACGGGACCTCCGCCCTGCATATAGGTATTAAACAGTCTGGTCAGGGGTTGAAGTAGGGCCGGGCTTAATCCCTTAAAGTAGGGGACCGAGAATCCGTCTGGGCCGGGCGATTTAGAGGAATGTAAGCCTTTAATTAACTCTTACCTCATCTGTCAAGATGGGGGCTGCCATGTCTGCACGTTGCGGGTGGTTCGAGAAATTCCCGGATAAGTACTTCCCCTGCTGGACCAGGCGTCCCTGTAGTGCCATCATAAAGGGATGCATATTATGAGCAGAAGGCCTTGGATATTTCACGAGGGTCCGAGGTCATTTCACCAGAGCTAAGATGCACCGCGCGCACTGTGCACTACCAGGTCTGCTGTTTCAGCCGACAGGCCAGAAGAGTGTCAGGTTTGTTGCTTTTCTTGAAAAACGTCCACTGAAGAGCCGCCTGGACCTGGCGGGATAGCAGCATGTTAAGACTTCCCCTAACCAACAGCAACTCCCTCAAAATATTGGCCTCCAGTCTGTTTATGCTCGCGCTCTAAGTTGCCCACCCTAGTCGTGAGCAACACCATCTTTACAGCTTGTTCCCGCTTACGGAGGGACGCTATAGCGATTAGTTTTCCGCGCATGAACGCTTTATGAGCCTCCCATACTGGGGTGGTAGCCATGTCTGGAGTGAAGTTGCGTTCAAAGAAGTCCGTCAAGTCAAGAATCATGGAATCTTTCAGACCTGGGTCAAGGAAGAGGGAAGCATTAAAATTAAAGCGCCAAACACTAGCTGACCCCGATGTCCCCCACCCCAGTAGTGCCATCTCAACTGCAGCATAGTCAGACCATGATATTTCGTGAATGGTGGAAGAGACAAGTGCCGTAATGTTCTGTACTGCAAAAATAGTCTAGTCTGGAGTACGAGTCATGGGGATTCGAATAAAAAGAATAATCTCGGTCTCTAGGGTGAAGCAACCGCCAGGAATCATACAGATTGGCCGCCTGGACCACGCCCCGGAAGGTCTTGGAGAGACAGAGCGAAGCGCGACTAATCGCCATTCCATTGCGGTCAAGGTAAGAATCCATGACCGCATTAAAATCTCCCACAAAGACCCCCCCCCTATTTGGTAGCTGCGCAAGGCGGTACTCTAATGCCCTCCAGAAAGGCCCCTGGGGGGGGGGGGGAATCGTAAACGTTGACAAAGGTGACCGGCTTGCCTCCGATCATCCCAGTCACCCGCAGGTATCTGCCATCCAAAGCTGACTCCTGATGGGTAAGATGGAAATGGAGACTGCCTCGCATCAGTATCGAAACACCCCGTCTTGCGCGATCTTCCAGCAGAGTGGTAATGCACAGTATAACCCTCCCCCGTATCCCGGGACTCACATCGGCCCGAAGTTTTCTGTAATATCTGGTTGCCCCTCTTCTCTTGTTTGGGGACAGGAGACCCTTGACATTGTGGGAAACTACCTTGAGGCGGGCCCGCGCCTCGCTCCCTCTCTCCGCCATAAGGAAGTAAGCGAATGAAAGCGATGTAAGGAGAGCTGAGAAAAAGGAGGGGGGGAAAGAGGAAACAGGGGAAAAGAAATTCGAGATAAGGGATTAAAAGAAAAAAATCAAACCTTTTCAAGAGAGAAGGGGGAGGGTAAAAAAAGAGAATAAAAAAAAAAAAGGAAGGGGCAAAAGACACCAAAAAAAAAGTGTCCGGTGGTGGATTGTACAAACCACTAGGTAGGCACTCTGGGGCGAGAGCGACGAGAAGGCTCCGGCCCATAGACTCCCCTAAGTTAGAACCTTGACCTAAAAATCAGCAACTAGACCCCTGAAATCCCACCCAACCATCTCAAGGCAACAGATGAGCCGATGTCCAGGCACAACTGACCCACCCAGCTTCCCTCCCCCAGTCGCCAAACAGCCGGAGTAAGAGGCTCTAACGGTCCCCGGGGAGCAGGAACTGGGGGCCTCATAACATAAAACATTCGACTAATAACAGGGGGGGGGGGTACTCCATGAGGCACAGAGCCAACCTTAAAAAAAAAATGTCCTGTGGGTGAGGGCTCTCCCCCCTCTGAGATGTCTCTCAACCCTCCAGTCCTGTCCCAGAATATCCCAAAACGGTGCTCACTGGGACCAAAGGAAGACCAGTGGGTAATGGCTCATGTAGAAGGTGTAGGATGAATCTCACTTAGGTGATATAGGCTAACTGGGCCTGAAAGGGGGGGGGGCGATGGTATCTGCGTACTTGAGGTTATCGCATCAGGGAGCGCTTCCGATCTTGCCTCCGTAGCCTGCCTCTGGCCTCACCCTGTGCAAAAAGATCCGGTCGTTCCGGATTGCCCAGCGTCTCCAAGACCGACAAGCAATCAGCTGGTTAACTGAGGGACAAGAAAGTGCCGTTATGAGGTATGAGAAGGCAGAATGGGAATTCCCAGCGGTATCTGACGTACCTCTGGCGAAGGTCTGTGAGAGGCTTTAGCGCCCGGTGCTTCTGAAGTGTGGAAGGTGCCAGATCATTGTAGATGTGAGGAGTCACGCCGACAAGGGTCGGGGTAGCATTTCGCGCTGCTTGAAGAATATCTTCTTTGGTGGCGGAATAATGACATTGAAGTATCACGTCTCTAGGAGGCTCCGTCTCCGATGGCTTCGGACTTGGAGCTCTATGGGCCCGGTCAAGGAGCAGCTCCTCAGGTGTCTCTGGCAGAAGCTCCTGGAAGTAACTGTGAAGAAAGTCCCGCAAATTCACCACCGCCTCGGGGATATTTCGAAGCCGGAGGTTAGAGCGACGGGACCGATTATCTAGATCTTCAACCGCCTCCTATAAGAGTTCGTATTTGTTCTGTAGGGCCGCCACACCCCCTTGCAAATTTTTTTTTTTGTAATTTTCTCTGAGGACCCTCGTATGTAGTGGGTCTCTGAGTCCACCAAAAATATTGTAAAAAATTGTTCAGGAGTAGTGGGCCCCTCAGGGACCACCAAAAAAAATAATTAACTGAGAGCAGTCCAAACTCAAAGTTCCGTGGGTACACGTAGATTCTGACAAAGTTAGTGAACAGGGGTGGTAGGCCACTCAAGGATCACTGAAAAAATTTAATATCCAGGAAGAAAAAATTATGCAAGAGTAGTGGATCTCGCAGTGCCCACCAGAAAAATTGCAAGTAGGAAAGAAAAAAGATTGTGGGATATTTTTCAATTCGAATCCCCACAGCGGTTAACCCTATTAAATTAAAAGTACAAAAATAGCAGGCCCTTCAGGGACCGCCAAAAATTGCACACAACGTGGGTCAGAGTCCCAAAAAAAGTGTAATAGGTGGGTGACCAGTGCAAGCCACCTGGAAAAACTGTTCAGGTAAAAAACTGAAAAATTTCTTACCCTGGAGAGGTATGCTGCCGCTCCAGGCCACGGAAAGGCAAAGTTGTGATGAGGGATCGAGCAGTGGTTTCGGCACAGGGTCCTCGCGGGACAGCGTGGAAAAGGGGCGCATGAGACAGACCCTATCCCTCGTCCTGCGGATCGTAGCGTCCCCCTCTTCCCCCACAAGGACCACCTGGCCTGATGATCTGATTGGCGAGGAGGATCTCCCGGTAACCGTACGAAGGGGGAGCTTGGGTGGAAGCTGCAGGTGGTGCCAGTCAGCTCAGGAAAGCCTGCGTTCCTCCGGAAAGGCCGCAGCCCAGGACACCTCAAGCATGTAGGCCGCAGTGCGGATCAGCTGCACAAATCTCCGGTGGGTAGAACGCAGGTCAGCTGCGGGTCCTTCCCACGGGTCTCTGGCGAGTGAGTGACAGAGCAGATTTCGCCAGGCTCAGATGACGAGTCAGCGGACTGTGGAGGGCTTCCCCGCGGCTCCGACACATGGGCTGCGGGTGGTGAAGGGAAACTCGCCAAATACGTGGGTATGGAAACTGCCGCTACGTGGCCCGGGGGTCTCCAAGAGCCAAAAGAGGGAACGCTCGCTAGGAATCTGCCCCGTCTAGAGGCCACAGTCAATGACAGGTGGGGAGCGCTCCTTACTCCCAAGGCTCTCACTGCAACTGCCACGGCAAGGCCGCAAATCCAGGACTGGCCGATAATCCACTCAGCAGGGCGTAGGGAATCGGTCAGGAACAAACTCCACCATCTCTCACCCTTCCGAGGGAGTGAAAATGTCCACCAGGCAGGCAATTGGTCTCCGAATGGCAGCTTAAATCGCAATCTACTCATGGAGCTCCAAAGAGATGCGGCCGTTCACCTCACCAGTCAGCTCCGCCCCCATTACTGTGGAACTGTTTTTTTTTGTTTTGGAAGGGAGCGAAAAGCTGTTACGAATTGAGGAAGTTTACGGGGGTCCCATTGTGAGGTTCAGTAAGGGGCCCCATTTCTGATGGCTGCCCTGTATGCATCCGGTACACGGGTCAGTGCACCCAAATATTGGGCCTTTGGTGCCAGCTAGTGCCTTCACACCGTAATCCCTCTGAGGTATTGTGGAAGAGTGTAGGGTTGGACCCTGCGGTCAAATATTGAAATGATATGCACCTGTCACATTCAAGTGCATAAAAATTGTCTTGGTCGGTGGTGCACGACACCGAGAATCTAACAGGGTTAATCAAAGAGATCCGAATTGTGGCCGAATGGTAACCGAACACTGAAATTCAGCGTACGGTTACTTTTTCCTGGCCATTCAGCTATTCAGAGAGTAGGCAGTTTGCCAAATGTTGGCGATTTGCCTGCAAATACGGTGCCTGGTTGCTGCCTATTCGAAGGCAGTGAAATCCCCCATACAGAAGCAATGCTTCGACTATTCAGAGAACAAAAACCAGCAGTGAAAAGTTGCCAAAATGCCCTGCTGGTTCGGAGGGTTCATTCGGCAGGTTTATTCAGGAGAATCCCACAGGCTTCAATGTTAAAAATATTCCAGTTTTAATCCAATGTCTAATAAACCGTTTATTATTATTATACAGTTGCAAGAAAGTATGTGACCCCCCCCCCTTTGGGATTACGTGGAGTTTTGCTTGAATTGGTCATAAAATGTGCTCTGATCTTCATCTAAGTCACGACAATTTGAAAACCAGTCTGCTTAAAATAATACAACACAAACATGTTTTCATGTATTTATTGAGCAGAACATATAAACCTTCACAGTGCAGGGTGGAAAAAGTATGTGAACCTTTGGACTTAATAACTGGTTGACCCTCCTTTTGGCAGCAATAACCTCAACCAAACATTTCCTGTAGTTGCAGATCAGACCTGCACAACGATCTGGAGTTATTTTGGACCACTCCTCTTCACAAAACTGTTTCAGTGTAGCAATATTCTTGGGATGTCTGGTGTGAATCGCTCTCTTAAGGTCATGCCACAGCATTTCAATCGGGTTGAGGTCAGGACTCTGTGCAAGAGGGGTGGGGTCGCGCATATTCCCCGATGGGGTGGCTGCAACCACCAAATTCATCCAGCCCAACATGTGTAAAACCTAACAAAGAAAAAATGTCATCTGCGCTTATTCCAATTATACCGTGTGAAACTAAACACCATTAGAGGTTTGGTTTCTTATCAGTGGCCATTATAAGACTAAGCTCGCCAGCCAACATCAAGGCACCTCTATAAGGGCGAGTCCTATCCAAAATGAAACCACAGGCTGCTGTATAGCAAACCATACATGCTCATGCTGCTTGTCAAACATGAGGTAGACTGGTGGGCCTTTATGCTCCCCCAGAAACAAAATCCACTTTGGGATCGAAAACAAAGACACGGAGCTAACAATTGTTAGGTACTCTAAAGAGGTGCCTTGAAGTGGCGAGTGAGCTTACGTTGCAATGGCCATTGAAACAAACAAAAACCTTATTGTTTTGTTGTACATGGAATACATAGAAACGAGCGCAGGTGACATTTTTTTTTCCTCGTTATGTTTTATACATTAACTGGGCTGTTACTCCTGGCAGTTGCTGCCGCTCTATCTGTGTATTATGCCTGTAACACCAGTCCGTCGTTTTGCAGCTGTTCCTCTTTCCATGTTTTTAATCCCAAATGGGAAGTGTTTGGTGCGTGTATAAATAAAACCCACTATCTCTGCCTCTCCTTGGCTGAAAAGCAGCAGGAGGGGCTTGGAGCTGCTCAGTAGAGCTGCCTTTTTAGTTACAATTGTTAGGTACTCCCTCTAAAGAGGTGCCTTGAAGTGGCGAGTGAGTTTACGTTGCAATGGCCATTGAAATAAACAAAAACCTCAGTGTTTTTTTGTTAATGGAATACATAGAAACGAGCGCAGATGACATTTTTTTTTGTCTTCTAATGGCCATTGATAAGAAACCAAACCTCCTAATTGTGTTTAGTTTCACACGGTATAATTGGAACAAGCGCAGATGACATTTTTGTCTTTGTGGTCAGGACTCTGGGCGACTCCAGAAGGCTTTTTTTTTTTTTTTTTTGTTGAAGCCATTCTTTTGTTGAATTATTTGTATGCTTTGGGTCATTGTCCTGTTGCATCACCCATGCTCTGCGGAGCTTCAGTTGGTGGGCAGATGGTCTTACGTTTTCCTGCAAAATGTCTTGATAAACTCTGGAATTCATTTTTCCATAAATGACCACAATCCGTCCAGGCCCTGAGGCAGCAAAGCAGCCCCAAACCATGATGCTCCCTTCGCCATGTTTTACAGTGGGAATGAGGTTTTGATGTTGGTGTGCTGTGCCTTTTTTTCTCCACACATAGTGTTGTGTGTTTTTTCCAAACTCAATTTTGGTTTCATCTGTCCACAGAATATTTTGCCAGTAGTGCTGTGGAACATCCAGGTGCTCTTTTGCAAACTTCAAACGTGCTACAATATTCTTTTTGGACAGCAATGGCTTCCTCCGTGGTGTCCTCCCATGTACTCCGTTCTTGTTTAATGTTTTCCTTATTGTAGATGTTTCAACAAAAATGTTAGCATTCTGCGCTGTGTTCTTAGTCATCTTTACAGGACGACCGCCTAGGGAGAGTAGCAACATTGCTGAACTTTCTCCATTTGTAGACAGTCTGTCTTACCGTGGACACATGAACATCAAGGCTTTTGGAGATACTTTTGTAACCCTTTCCAGCTTCATGCAAGTCAAAAATTCTTGATCGTAGGTCTTCTCAGAGCTCTTTTCTGCGAGGCATGGTTCACATCAGGCAGTGCTTCTTGAAACCAGTAAACACAAAACTGGTGTGTTTTTAAAGGGCAGGACAGCTTTCAGCAACACATCCAATAATATCAATGAAAAAATGTGGTACGGAGGAGGCGCTAGATTGGATAGAATGATAATTTAGGTAAAGATGCAGCCTACTGAGAGGGACACAAAACCTCGACTGAAATGTGTTGGAGATATGAAATAGAAAAGGGGTTACTCCAGTGGCGCAAGGGAAATTGGTATACGTAAATTTTCTGTGTTGATATAGAGGCGGGGAAGAGTTTCAGGTTCTAGAGAAACAGTAAGTCCCAATTAAAAAAGCACAGTCTAAGAACAGACCACTGATAAAAGTGCTATCTTAAGATAAACGCTAAAGTGCAAAATGCAATCAAAAGTGCATATAGTGCAAATAACAGCTAAAACGTTGTGCACGTCAAAAGCGTACTGTGAAAAGTGCAACGGTTCCAATAGGGTGAATCTTAGAAATTTGTTCATAAAAAAACAGTTCATAAAAAAACAGTTCATAAAAACACATACTTCTTGTGCAAATATAAAGTGCAATTCAAACAGCACAGAAAAGTAATAAAAAATTTGGTTGGGCAATGGTGGTCAAAAGTAGTGCAAAAGTCTATAGGTATAAAGACAGTCTGTGAGTGAGGGGAAAAAAAGGGCTTGCTTAGGACTGTATGTCTCTCACTCTTTGCGTCCATGTATGGAAATCCTCAGAGGGAAGAAGGAATCTTATCCTTGATGTCCTAGTGAATTCCACGTTCTAGTGAATTCCACGTTCTCAGGATAAGAGGGAAAAGAGAATATAATAGTGCAATATTGTCTGGATTTGTTGATTCTGGAAATATGCAAGAAAAATGAACATTTACACTTTCCAGAGCCTATGTAGTCCAGGCTCTGGTTTGAAGTGCACTGGGCCAAATATAGAGTGGCCTCTTCCCTTTTTAATTTTCTTGTTCACCTCGAATATAGAGAGACAAGGTACTCATAGCGCAACTTGAATGGTAGCTGAGTGCATATAAGAGTTGGTCTCACTCACCGATGTTGGAGCCTTGTTCCAGGCTCAACTTAATGGCATGCAGTGCTTCTTAGTCAGTGGGCACCGTCACCTCTTTAGCAATATTCTACTTTTTTGGTTATCAATGATAAATTCCACAGGTACAAAATACTTTTCTATCAACAGAACCAAATGAATGTCTCTTTAAATAAGAAGCCGCTCACTCCCAGGACCCTCAGCCTGGATCTCCTCTCTGGATTCACCAGCTGGCCTTGTCTCCATCCCCTTTGTCCTTTGTGTCCTGAGCCCTGTGAGGCGGCAGATCCAGCTGGTGAATCCAGTGTTGAATGCAGCGGAAAGGTCAAGAATAATGAGGGAGAAGTGACCTTTGGTTTTAGCGGTACCTAAATCATTAGTCACCTTGGTCAGAGCAGTCTCAGATTGTTAGGAGCGAAAGCCAGACTGGTGCGGATCGAGTAGAGTTGGCAGCATGAAAACTGGTGAGCTGGTTATGGACCAGACGTTCTAAGATTTTGGAGGCAAAGGGGAGCAGATGGGACAGTAGTTCAAGAGGCAGGGAGGATCAAGAGATGGCTTTTTTAGAATGGAGTGATCAAAGCACGTTTGAATACAGAGGACCTGGTTAAAATATGAGAGGTTAAAATATGAGTCAAAGCAGGGACACTAACTGGTAGGACAGACTGAATAAGGTGTGAGTGGATGGGATCAAGTGGACAGGTGGTCGGGTAGGAGGACATAAGTTCTGTTACATCGTCCTCAGACTGTAGAAAAGGAAGACCTAGTAGAAGAGGGGGCAGGGAGTGAGGGAGTCAGTGGGGTAGAATGGTTAAAGGAGGAGGGCAGTGAATGCAGCAGCATTGTTTGTTTTATATGTAAAAGCATATATTGCCTCTGCTGTAGAACAGAAAAAAAATATTTTGCATTTACTTTGTTCATTTTTTTTTTTTTTTTTTTACACATTACATGGTCATGTTTGGTATCATAGTAAAGACTAGACTCTGACCTTTCCAATGACACCTCCACTTAACCTTGTGTGCTGTACAATTCTGGGATGCAGGTTCCAAAGTCCCCCTGTGCCTCCTCACTGCAGCGCCACGGTCTAGGTTTTGACAAACAATGCGTTGCTTCACCAGATACACACTTGCTGGCAGTATGGTAAATGAGGTGTTAGTGCAGCATCACTGTAAACTTGTAAAATAATTGTAAACTGAATAATAGTGCCGTGTTAGAAAAAAAAAAAAGAAATATTATTTTAATTTTTTTTACATAAATCTAACCTGGTTATATTTGGTATCACTGGAAAAGGCTATAAACTGACCTTTCCAATGATACGTCATATGTCCCTCTAGCCCTTAGTGCTCCAGAGATACAGTGGTCTAAATTATAGCAAATTGTAAAAAAAAAAAAAATTCTTTTTTTTTTTTTTTTTTTTTTTACACACCGAGCAAGCACATGCCTAATGGTGAATCCAGCCATGCTTGTAATTCATTGTTTACTTCCTAATACTTACAGAATATTGTTTTTGTTTTTTTCAAAGTTTTTATTTTGAAATAAAGTCGGCAAGACCTACAGAAAAAATGGCCTCGCAGGGCCAAAACTAGTCATCTGAAAAAGCATAAAAATAAAAACTAACAAGTCCTCTTAACACTGCTGGGAGAGTCCTCAAAATAGTCTAAGTGTCTCAAAAGATGACAAAAAAAAAATGGGTGGCACATCAAAAAGAGATGGAGGGTCTCAGCATACTGGAGGAAGGGGGAAAAAGAAAATCAGCTTGGCAAAAATAAGGTGGGAACAAAAATAGCTGCGCACAGCAAATACTCAGCGAATGGTGAAGCAAAGGAGAGTCCACTGGGGGGGTCAGCTGAAACATTTATGGGACGGCTGCGTAGAGGGAACGTAGCAGACATCTTCAGCCTGTGTCTAGCGGGAGGACCTCGTGGGCAGCCCCATCACACTGAGACCACCCATGGGGAACACGGCAGGTGGGCATCCATTGGACCAACTCCTCCACTACTAGAACCGCTTCGCAGGGCCCAGGTAAGCTTTGCAGCTCGGGGTCACACATCCCCTCGGTGGTCCACAGCATCCCCAGCACAGACTGTGTGGGGAAGTAAACCGCTTGGGATCTTCCTCTGTTCCGTTGGACCCGGCAGTCAGCAGCTCCCCGCTATCTTTTTTGCACTGAGGTCCCAGCGTTCACCGCAGAGGCATCAGCTACGCAGCCGGCCTTGAATCCATCCCCGGTGGAACTCCCAATGAAGCCTCTGTCCTCCGCTCAGTCCGCAGGACTGCCATCAGTTGGCGCCACATACCACGCGTTATTGGGCTCTCATCGACCCCCGAGTATCGACTCCAGGCCCTCCAAGATGTCTCCCAGACTTCTGGTGGGGGGTGAATGGGCAGGCCGCCGCCATTCCGCACCATCCCCCGGTGTCTCCGCCTTTGGGGGTAGCTGCAGCAGCCAGAAGATGGGTGCCCTCCATCCCTGTGGCCTGCAGCAGCTGTCTACCCAGGTAAGGGGGCCGTGGAGAGATCGAGTCGTGCCTGAGCTGGAGCCCAGGCCCCAAGATGGCCACTGACAGGTCGTGTCCGGCAGGGATCAGAGGCCTAAAACAGGTCGTCTTGTGTCCGGAGGGGGGACTAAACGTTCTCCGGACAGCTCTATACCGGTGGCCAGCTATGTCTGTACCTCATATGAAAAAGTCCTCGCGTTTTCAGTCAGCTGGAGGTCCTCGAGCGACAGACGTGAGGAGCTCCAACAAGACACGTCTGATCCCTTTGGTAGTCGGCCACGCCCCCTACAGAATATTGTTTAATACTTTCCTAATTTCGGTATAATTTCAAAATAAGAAACTTTGCATCTATTCTCCGGTTGTGTGACTCTGACACCAGTAGTGCAAGCAATGTTACTCTTATTTTTAGAGTAATGGAAATATGAAATAAAGTTGCTACACACATCCCACGTACACTGCACACACTTCGGTATGCATTTACACACATATCCTTGCATACATCATATGTACACACATTCCATGTAGACATATTATGTATACACAACACACATCCCTATATGTTTACATCATGTCCTGCCTGAATATTATAATAAAAAGCAATAAAATTAGAATTTTCAATAATCTACAGCATGTAAAGTGTTTTTTCTTTTTTTTCTTTCACATTTTATCATACGAGCCTTTGCGGTTATATTTTCTATGGGGTGTGCTTGTTAAAAAAAATTGGAAATGGGGACTCATCACATTTTTTTTAGTGGGAAACTATGCCCTTTTTAGCAAACTCCCCCATATAAAAAATAGTGCAGCATCATTGTTCACATTATAATTGATATGGGAACCGTATTGCTGCATTAATAAAACAAAACACAAAACTTTTAAAAAAAAAAATTAGATTTTTATTTTTTCTTTACATTTAACATGGTCATGTTTGGTATCATTGGAAAGGCCATGCTCTGGCCGTTTCAATGATATCAAACATTAACCGCCAGCTGCCATGGATCAGCATACACGATGACGCCAGTAGGCGGCGGCAGATCCCAGCGGCTTGGCCGATACCAAAGATGTCAGACACCTACGGGAGAGGACAGCGATCCGGTGCCTGTTGGCGCCAATTCGCAATCCGGCCCCTAAAGGGCTAAAGGCAGCCACTTAGCAGGCTGTGCCCTTCAAAGCTGTGCCTGCCTTTTTTTTTTTCTGCCCCAAGCAGATGGGGAGGCCTCCCCTCCCCCCCCCCCTCCTTCAGGCACCTTCCCTGCACTGGCAGGGGTTGTGCCTGGAATAGACGTCATTGTGCCCAGCGCAATGACTCTGTTCCTGTGGCCGGGGTCCCAGAGACTGGGCTAACATCAAAGATGTCAGCCCGCACCGGGATGCCGCAGCGATCGACCGATCGCCGCTACCATGGCAGGATCCACTCAGCGCGTCCTGCGCAGCCATGTGCCCGCGTGGCTGGACATGCTGAGCGCGTCCTCTGCAGCAAAGGGGTTAATATAGTATACTATACTTAATACTTGCCTTCTTTCTGGATTCCTGCAGATGGTTAATACATGTAAATTTATGTAATCTATACTATTTTAAATGTACATATCTTATTTCCTTTCCATGTTTAATGATATGACAACATGTAGTTGTGACGTTTGTGACGTTTTTAAGTACTAAGTAAAATATTACAATGGGAACTAAAATCGTAACGATGGCACAGCACAATGTGGTACTGGAAAATATTTTATTGCACAAGATCAGATGTTGAAGCTCGTCATTGTGGATCATGGCCTTTGGTCCAGTTGACTTTCGACTTGAGTTGCACTTACTATAGTTGACTTGTTAAATTCTTTGAGTTGCTGATCTTCACTTATTGTGACAATACAGGTAGGATTGGAATGTCTTTGCAGAAATTATGGCCTGTGCAGCTTCCCTGTCAGAGGGAAACGGATTTCTAGATAAATCTAGCAAAGAGTTGACAACACTTGGGAAATGATGATCTGTGTGCTACGACCATTTCATTGCTGTGAACATGCTATGACACTTTGCTCGCTGGTTGAAACCAGTGAATGTGTTTGGAATTGATCCTTCAAAATTTTATTACAAAAACAAGGGACAACTTAGTGGCTGTTGGTATGTGGCGCCCCCCCCCCAGCTGTCCATTCTACCTAGGATTTCCTGTTTGGCAATGTGCATTTGGGTGTTTGAATTATCATTGGCCCTGGAAAGTCAAAAAACAAAGTTGCTGCTGCTGCGTCTGCTAAGGCTAGGGTCAGACGAGTGCATTTTCTACGGACTGTGAGTCCATGCAGTACGGACGTTCTTTCTGACTCACAACAAGGTAGTGGCCACTCAGGTTTTTTTTCCCCACTGATGTATTTTTTGACTGTAGCAGGGAAAATAAATTAAAATGAGTAAACATTTTGTCCGTCAAAAATGCTGGACGTATAAATGCAGTCTGTCTGACAATGTTCCATCACTCACACACAAAGCTATGCGGGCGTGGCACACTCTGCACGTCCATTCTAGCGGTTTTACGTTCTTGCCTAACTTGCATCCGTTTGCCACGTCTGTGTGTCCGCACTTATGTGCGGACGTACTTCGTGTGTGGGTCTCGATCATAATTTCATGCTACCACGGACGTTAAAATGTGCGGCAACACGGACGTGAACACTGCTCTCGTTTGACATCGGCCTAAATTGGAGCTGCACCTTTATCCATCTTAGCAATTTGCAAATAATATGCACACTGTAATTATTATAATGAATTGACTGAACACAAAACAATAAAGGTTAACGAAGATTAAAAAAATCCGTAAAGATAAATACAAACCATATTAAACTAAATTTTGGACAAGGCAAAAAAACTGCTACTTGGCTAGGTGTTTGAAATAAAGGTGAAGACAAAGTCCCATGGTAAACAGAACCGCTACAGATTAACAAACTGCATGGGTTGCACAACCCAGTGTGTTCAGGATAACAGCCAAAGCACAAAGAATGATCACTTACTGGATCTGCTGGTTAAATCAATAGAAGGCTGGACTACCTGGAAGAGTATTAGCTGGCTCATGACCCATCCTGCCAAAGCACATGGTGAGACATTGCCATCTTGTCCTTTGGTAGACGAAAGGACATTTAGATCTATAGTGACGTCTATTGGTGACCATGACTGTTACATGGCTAATTGGTGAACTATTCACTTAATGTTGTCCATTGCAGTATATCCCTTCACAGAAATTCATATCCTTAACAGTCCACCTCTTTATGGAACTAAACAAGGCAATGCCTAGTTAAATCCTTGATTACACTTGAATTTCTCACCCAAAATGTCCATTGTGCAATTCTCCTGATGTCAGTAGTTGTTTGATCTGTTAGACCGTCAACTATTGCAGCATCCAGGATAGGAAAAGAACAGCATTTTCACAATTGCATCTCAGATGTTTGCATCACATTCATCTACTACACATACATGTGACATTTTACTGAATAATATGGACATGAATGTTGTATTGAAGCAGCCTCCTGGGTGTAATTCGTGTTAGGCAATTGTGACTCGGTGGTAGACAAAGGAGACGGAGGCCTTCTTAAGCAGGAAAAGCATTTATTCGGTACCGAGCCTTGTCAGGTCAAGCCCAAAAAGACTCAAGTCCCGTGCCAACAGAGAAACAAAGAATTTATACATGGTGAGTAAAAATGCACACATTATTCCCCTCCCCAGGTTACCCTCCCACTTCCCATATCAACCTTCATTATACAAATTGGACTTTATTCATCATTTTGCAAGTCAGCAAGGTTCACCTCAAAGACACGACCCTTGAGCCCACCGGAGGCCATTTGGATTCCCTGTCTAATCAGATAAGGCCAGCTACGGGATTACATGGGTTATCCATTCCTTCTATGGCCTTGATATATTAAGCAACTTTTATGGCTTGGCTAGGAATATTTAGAGACCTGGGGGGGGGGGGAGAAGAGGTAATTCATCAGTCAGCAGAAATCCAGTTTAAAACAAGATTATTAGAAGCTATTTTCTAAGTGTAGCCATCTAAAATTGTGGACAGGGAACAGAGGGTGGCGCTAGGGGTTATTCCCAGGTAGCGCTCTTTCAGTATTGCATGAAAAGTATCTGTCTGTATTTGTCAGCATTGAGTACACCATTAATCCTGACCAAGTCTCCAAATCAATTTGAAGAAATGCAAGTATGGACTTGCAAGGCGCCTCTACCATGTGTCTCTGGTGCCTGCAGACACTCATTATTGTACCACTCTCCAGCCCTTCGGCAAACAAACTGCTTCCTGCTACAGCCAAATATTTCAAATTGTCTCAGTCCAGAGCATCTGCCATTTTCCGCATTCCCAGTTCCTATGTTTTGTTGCATAGTTGAGCCTTAGCCTTGTTTCCACGTCAGAGGTATGGATTTTTGGCTGCAGTTCTTACATGAAGACCACTTCTGACCAAACCCCTCCGGACAGTAGATAGGTGTACCTGGGTCCCATTGGTTTCTGCCAGATCTTTGCTGATTGCACTGCTGAACATCTTCTGATGTCGACGAGAAGTGAGCATGATGTTTCTTTAAGTTTCCTTCCTTGGCCGACCACTTCGTCTACGGTCCTCAATATTCGCCACATCGTTGTTTCTTCAAAAAAGCATATCTTGAAGCCCCGGTCTGCTTTGAAATCTTTGCTTGTTCAACTAACCATGATACTGCATCAGCAAGGTCTCCACAGGCAAAGGCAGGCAGGATAAAAGTTAGCGCTTTATGTGTCCTGTTGCTGTGCTCACTCTTGAGCTGTAACATGAACCTGTTCTCCACAACCTCACAGTAGCAGAGTTTGGCTGGTCCTAATTCAGTTTTAAGCCTCCTACACAGCTTTTTATTTCAGTTAATGTCTGTTTCAACCTACATATGAAATTGATCATTAGCACCTGCTTAGTATAACTAGTTAATCATGCATCTGATTCCGATCCTACAAAATCCTGCAAGTGTAAGAATTGATGCGGTTTGGTGCGACTAGCCTCTGGCTTCCAAATATTGATTTGACTTTAGATTTCCTGCTGTTCGCTCACTTTGCAATTTGTAAATTGCTAAAATTATATATATATATATAAACTTGAACGCCACAGGACGTTCCATGCCGTTCTGCATTGGGTGGGCTTTAACGCCGCAGGACGGTATGGAACGTCCTCGACAGCCGGAGCCCAGCCGGAAGTTATACTCTCCTCCCTGGTGGCTCCCGCGCAGATCTGGCTTCCATCTGCGGTTTTTTTTTTTTAGCCTCCCGGCGCGATGTCAGTTTCAGGCGCACCCCCCCGCATAGGGAAGCGCCTGAAAGTGAGGGGGGATCCTTTTGGATCCCTCGATCTCCCCATCGCCGGGGGCTAGGAGGCTGTGGCCAGCATCGCTGGAACGGTCACAGCCTGACCTTTCCAGCGATGTATGGGGGTTAACCCCTTAGTTGCCAGGTCGCGACCGGGCACTAATCGGTGCCCGATCGCAGCCTATTTCCGGTGGGGGGCCGCCATCTTCGATGTCAGTTAACCCTTTCGCTGCTGAGGCATTTCCCGCCTATGTGCTGAGGTCATCTTTACCGGTTTCGCTCCTCATGTTTAACCGCGTTTTGAAGCCTTATTTTAATATATGACCCAGACATATATCGTTCTTTCCGGCAGACTCGGCAGATTCATAATATATCATTATTATATGTATACGTCATGTCCTGTCTGCATATTATAACAAAAAATAAAATAAAATTAGAATTTTCAATAATTTACAAAGTGTTTTTTTTCACATTTTAACATGCGTGCATTTGCGGTTATATTTTCTATGGGGTGCGTTTGTTAAAAAAATTATAAAATGGGGACTCGAAATTTTCCCAAAAAAACCCCCTAATTTTAACCACTTCGATGCTATGGACGCGCTCAGCGCGTCCAACCGCATGTCACCTTCCATGCGGCTGAGCGCGTCCACACTTTGGGGTCAGCGTTCGGCCGATCGCTGGCCCCCCCGGTGCGGGCTGACATCCTCGATGTCAGCCCAGCATCCGGAACCGCCGCCGGTGAAATTAGGTGTCATCGCGGCGGCGCGATGACACCTAATTCAGGCGCCCCCCCCGCATGTGCGGAGGAGGCGCCTGAAAGGGAGGGGGAGGTCCTTCGGATCTCTCTCCCTCCCGATCGGCGGTGTTGCGGGGGTTAACCCAGGCACCATTTGGAAGGGCACAGCCTGCCCTTCCAAATGGTACCTGGCATTAACCCCTGGGGAGCCGGATCACGAATCGGCGCTGAAAAGCGCCGGTTCGTGATCCTTTCCTGGAGCTGGCCGACATCTTGGATGTCGGCCAAGCTTCCGGGAACTCCCCCTGAGGACTGGCGTCATCGTGCATAGCACGATGATGCCAGTCCTGGAGTTAACCCCTAGCTGCCACCAATGGTGGAGATAGGGGGTTTATTGAAACCCCCGATCTCCCGATCCGTGGCAGCTAGGGGTTAAAGTTTGGTATCGTTGGATCGGCCAGAGCATGGCCGTTCCAACGATACCAAACACAAATGTGAAAAAAATTGTAAAAAAAATTAAAAATAAAAAAAATAAAAAAAAATGTAAAAAATATAAACAATTTTTTTTTCTTTCTTTTGGTTTGTTAATGCAGCAATATTGTTCCCATTTCAATTATGTGAACAATGATGCTGCACTAACGATTTTTGTATGCGGTGTGTTTGTTAAAAATCGTGTAATTTTTCCCCAAAAAAAGTAACGAGACCCCATCTCTAATTTTTTTAACAAGCGCACCCCATACAAAATACAACCGCAATTGCTCGCATGTTAAAATGTGAAAAAAAACCACTTTACACATTGTAAATTATTGAAAAATCATATTTTATTGCATTTTTTGTTATAATATACAGACAGGTCATGACGTATACATATAATAATGACATATTATGAATCTACCGAGTCTGACGGAAAGAACAATATATAATATGTCTGGGTCATATACTAAAATAAGCCTTCAAAACACGTTTAAACATGATGAGCAAAACCGGTAAAAATGACCTCAGCACAGGGGCGGGAAAAGCCTCAGCAGCGAAAGGGTTAACAAACGCACCGCATACAAAAATAGTGCAGCATCATTGTTCACATTATAATTGAAATGGGAACAATATTGCTGCATTAACAAATCAAACAAAAAAAAACCAACTTGTTAATTTTTTTTTTTTATATTTTGTTATTTTTCCTTTTTTTTTCTTACATTTTTACATGGTCATGTTTGGCATCGTTGGAAAGGCCATGCTCCAAACATTAACCCCTTGGTGCCACGGATCGGGAGATAGGGGTTTCCGATGAACCCCCTATCTCCACCATTGGTGGCAGTTAGGGGTTAACTCCAGGACTGGCGTCATCGCGCTATGCTCGATGACGCCAGTCGTCATGGGGCATTCCCGGAAGCTTGGCCAACATCCAAGATGTCGGCCAGCCCCGGAGAGTATCACGATTCGGCGCTTTTCAACGCCAAATCGTGATCCGGCACCCAAGGGGTTAAAGGCAGGCACAGTTTGCCCTTCCAAACCGTGCCTGCCTTCAGCAGCTGGCTCCCGGCGATCGGGAGGGAGAGAGGTCTGAAGGCCACCCCCCCCCCCCCCTCCCTTTCAGGCACCTCCTCCGCACTCGCAGAGGGGGCGTCTGAAATAGATGTCATCGCGCCGCCGCGATGACATCTATTGGTGCCGGTGGCGGTCCCGGGTGCTAGGCTGACATCGATGTCAGCCCGCACCGGAGGGCACAGATCGGACGGAATCCGGCCGATCGCTAGCCGCAAACTACCTGCGGGTGGATGCGCTGAGCGCGTCCACCGCAGCGAAAGGGTTAACCGGGGAACCCCTAGCTGCAAAGGTATTTCCTAAGAAAATCCCATGGAGGAGATAGGGGGGTTCTTCTTCTAAATAATAAAAAAAAAAAAATTAAAAAATCTGGCTTTTTTTTTATTTTTTATTTTTTAATGCAGCATTATTGTTCAAATTTCAATTATGTGAACAATGATGCTTCAGTATTTTTTTTTTTTTTTTTGGGCGGTTACTGTAGATACTAGAGTATACCGCTAGATTTTGGTGACAAAAATTTACCTTAAAATTGGAGAGGTCGCGTTATATTGAAGACATCTGCTTCGCGTGTAAAAAAAAAAAAAATAATAACTTGCCTTGCTCTGGTTCGCAAGTCTCCTGTAAAATTCCGGTAGTCTCGCAGAAGTGAATGTGGGCTCCCTGATGCTTGAAAACACTTCAGGAACTCCCGGATTCGGGAGAGGTGGGATCCATCACGGCCAGAGGGCGCGCTCGGTTTAGCCAATTGATCACCTCGCTCGTCTCCGCCGGGCAATAATCGCAATTAAAGAAGGGTGGCCAGCAGCTTCATACTTAGTAACAACTGCAATCATTCTAGAGCAGAGAACCGTGGCCTGAGGGGTAGCCTGACTGTGTTAAGAGAACCTGGAAGGATTTAAATTGTTTACCGGTAAGGTAAAATTTTGTCCCTCGCGTTATATTCGGGTCTCGCTATACTCTAGTATCTACGGTAGCTAAAATCACGTAATTTCTCCCCAAAAAAAATTGGGTACCCCATTCTAATTCCTTTAACCCCTTCGCTGCAGTGGACGCGCTCAGCGCGTCCAACCGCATGTAACGTTCCATGCGGTGGACGCGCTCAGTGCGTCCAACCGCATGTCACGTTCCATGTGGTGGACGCGCTCAGCGCGTCCAACCGCATGTCACGTTCCATGCGGTGGACGCGCTCAGCGCGTCCAACCGCATGTCACGTTCCATGCGGTGGACGCGCTCAGCGCGTCCAACCGCATGTCACGTTCCATGCGGTGGACGCGCTCAGCGCGTCCAACCGCACGTCACGTTCCATGCGGTGGACGCGCTGAGCGCGTCCTCTCTTTGGGGTCAGCGTTCGGCCGGGTCCCGGCCGATCGCTGCCCCCCCCCCCCGGTGCGGGCTGACATCCTCTGTCAGCCTAGCCCAGCATCCGGAACAGCCGCCGGAGTAATTAGGTGTCATCGCGGGGGCGCGATGACCCCTAATTCAGGCGCCCCCCCGCATGTGCAGAGGAGGCGCCTGAAAGGGGGGGAGGTCCTTCGGACCTCTCTCCCTCCCGATCGGCGGCGTTGCGGGGGTTAACCCAGGCACCGTTTGGAAGGGCACAGCCTGCCCTTCCAAATGGTACCTGGCATTAACCCCATGGGGGCCGGATCACGAATCGACGCTGAAAAGCGCCGGTTCGTGATCCTTTCCCGGAGCTGGCCGACATCTTGGATGTCAGCCAAGCTTCCGGGAATGCCCCCTGAGGACTGGCGTCATCGTGCATAGCACAATGACGCCAGTCTTGGGGTTAACCCCTAACTGCCACCAATGGTGGAGATAGGGGGTTCCAATGAACCCTCTATCTCCATCTCCCGATCCGTGGCAGTTAGGGGTTAATGTTTGGTATTGTTGGATCGGCCAGAGCATGGCCGTTCCAACGATACCAAACGTGAGTATAAAAAAGTTTGTAAAAATAAAAATTTTTATAATTTTTTTTTTCTTTTTTTTGGTTTGTTAATGCAGCAATATTGTTCCCATTTCAATTATGTGAACAATGATGCTGCACTAACTATTTTTGTATGCGGTGCGTTTGTTAAGAATCATGTAATATTCCCCAAAAAAAATGTAACGAGACCCCATCTCTAATTTTTTTAACAAGCGCACCCCATACAAAATATAACCGCAATTGCTCGTATGTTAAAATGTGAAAAAAAAACACTTTACACGTTGTAAATTATTGAAAATTCATATTTTATTGCATTTTTTGTTAGAATATACAGACAGGTCATGATGTATACATATAATAATGACATATTATGAATCTGCCGAGTCTGACGGAAAGAACGATATATAATATGTCTGGGTCATATTCTAAAATAAGCCTTAAAAACACATTTAAACCTGATGAGCAAAACCGGTAAAAATGACCTCAGCACAGAGGCGGGAAAAGCCTCAGCAGTGAAAGGGTTAACAAGTCTACCCCATAGAATATAATCGCAAAGGATCAGATAATAAAATGAGGGGAAAAAAAATACTTTACACACTGTGGATGAGTGAAATTTTATTGAACTCATTTTTTTAAATTTTTTGTTCTAGCATTCTGGCAGGGCATGACGTGTGTGTATGATATATAGATATCTGAGTCTGCCGGAAAGAACGATCTATAATTTGTCTGAGTGGTATATTAATACGTGTCTTAAAACTGCGTTTAAACATGATGAGCAAAAACGGTCAAAATGAGCCCAGCAAACTTAACTTCTCAAAGAGCGCCGAAGTTGTAAAATTGCTCCTGTCCTTAAGGGGTTAAAAAAAACTTGTTTTCTGTTCATTGGTATGAAAAGGTAAGGTATTGATGTTTAATCATCTTTTTTTCTTTTATTAGGTGGCTGCTGGTAAATTAAATGATCATTTTCCACTGGTTGTATGGCAAACTGGTTCAGGAACACAGACAAATATGAACGTAAATGAGGTGATCAGTAACCGAGCAATTGAATTGATGGGGGGTGAACTTGGAAGCAAAGATCCAGTTCATCCAAATGATCATGTTAATAAAAGTCAGGTAAGTTGAAATATATTTTTTAACACATTTTCTACGTGCATACGTTTTGTAAAAGCATGTTAGCAGCCAATATTTTGTACATTGAAATTTTTGAAAAATTACAATTTCTACACTTACTGACTCCTTGATACCCCGACTAGGTATCTCTGCCAAGAGGTGCTTCCTATGTAATGGACCTCCAAATTGCTTCATAGAATTTCCCCAATAACCGGACAGATCTGATTTTGGGAGTAGAAAAATCAGTTTATTCAAACTTGGCAGACCCTTTTATGAACTCTTAAGGTCATCCCCCTGTGCTGCATAAAAACTCACAAACCACTCACTGAATGGGCAGGGAAACCCAAACTGGGAAATTCTCAGGCACTTACAAACTTTTAAACATTAGTCCAATTATCTCCATGGCACAAGGACACTTCTTATCAGTAATCTTTAGTTAGCTGGGGAATGGTCAACCAGTGAACAGATGTACATTGAAAAAACAAATAGATTTATATTATCCACCATCTCCATATTCCCCAATAGTCTGGAATAAGTCTTTCTAATATCGAAACGTCAGTTGCCACTTAGCCAGGCGAGAGGGCAAAGGTATCCGAAAACGGTTACACAGACCCAGCTACCTTCCGTGCCCTTACTGGGTTGAACGCCCCCCTCCCCAGCACCCACAAACTGCTCTCTGAGGAATAAAAAGCCCCTGCATCCTTGGGTCTGTCACATACACAAATCTGGTGTCAAAATTGTAAACCTTACAACTGAGAAAAATGAAGTGCTTGCAATATAACTTTAATAGCTTTCCAGAACACCGAAAAATGGCAACAAAAACTATAAACCTCACATCCTAAACATCCCCACTAGAAAGATGAACAATACTTTGGGTTAAGGAATCTCAGCGCTCCATGTGACTCTTTGTAATGTGCGGTGGGTATGCGTATATCTCAGAGCTCCACAGCAATAAAAAATCACACTCCTACACATGGTACATTACTGTGAGTTTTATCACTGGGCAGCTATGGGATACGCTCATACCCACTGCAGATTACTGAGAGTTTTATTGCTGTTCAGCTCTGATACAGTAATGTGTGTTGTGTTTCAGAGCTGCAGAGCAATAAAACTCCCTAATATGCAGTGGGTGTGAGTGTATCCCAGAGCTCCCCAGTAATAATACTCCCAGTACTCGGTAGTACCAAACAGTGCTTATATGGATTCAGGCTAGTGGCAATGCATAGCCTATAGTTACTAATTTAGTTTAGTAATGGCCAGCTCCAAAAAAATCCCCCTTTTTTTTTTTTTTTTTTTTTTTGGGCAAAATGATAAAGTGTCAGACAGCAGCAAATAGCTCGCAAAATGCAGAAAGTTAAAAGCCTATAAAATCGGTCCCATTACCCATGTGTAACAGTGTGCACTAGGGCTGTGCAATTAATTGCAATCGCAATCGAATCGCGATTCCCGACCCTGCAATTTCTAAATCGCATAAGGCTGCAATTTTCGGCTCCCTGTTAACTTCCGGCGGTGGCATGGTGCTTTGGGCGCTCGCAGGGGGAACCACGTGACGAGCCGCGTTCTCGCGGCTCGTCACATGGTTCCCCCAGGCGAGCGCCCAAGCTCCATGCCGCCGGAAGTTAACAGGGAGCCGAACACGTGGCGCACAGAGGTGAGCTGGGGGCAGTATATCCATGTGCTGGGGGCAGTAATTCCATGTGCTGGGGGCATTATATCCATGTGCTGGGGCAGTATATCCATGAGCTGGGGGCAGTATATCCATGAGCTGGGGGCATTATATCCATGAGCTGGGGGCAGTATATCCATGTGCTGGGGCAGTATATCCATGTGCTGGGGCAGTATATCCATGTGCTGGGGCAGTATATCCATGTGCTGGGGCAGTATATCCATGTGCTGGGGCAGTATTTCCATGTGCTGAATACATTTAGAATGTATGTAGCATGTTTGAAAAAGCAAAAACAATTGGCTAAATCGCAAATAAAATCGCAATCGCAATATTCATTCAAGAAATCGCAATATGATTATTTTGTCAATATTGCACAGCCCTAGTGTGCACTGTTGGTATTTAGCCCGACTTTATACAAAGAACTCTCCAAAATCAATATTTCCCTTTCAATCCCATATACTTCATAGGATTTTAGTTTACTTTATATTATTAAAATTGTAAGCATACCTGTTCACCTCTTTTTAGAAGGGGACCTGATGGCAATTGGCCACTTTCAGCTCAGAGAAAAATACTTTATTAAACAACGCCTGTTTTGGGACCATAAGAAAATGAGGTGGGGACAACAGACTGTATTCTAGAATAAAACCGTTCTTCTAATAATGTCACTATACCCTATACTTATTGATTCCTTAAATATTGAGATGAGCAAGTACTTGTAGCATAGTATCAATTGAACTATATGCGGTTCAAAAAAGCTAGACTGTGTTTAGGTGTGTGTTTTGTAACTATTGTATAAATTTCCTCTCCACTCCCCCTACAGAGTTCCAATGATACATTTCCTACAGCAATGCACATTTCTGCAGCAAAAGAAGTGCATGATGTCCTTTTGCCAGGCTTGCATAAGCTCCACAATGCCTTAAAAACAAAATCTGTAGCGTTTGATGACATTATTAAAATTGGACGTACTCATACACAAGATGCGGTGCCACTTACACTCGGACAGGTACAATGTTTTTTTAGTGTGTACTGAAATTGCATGTTTATCTAAGGCTAAGGTCAGACTAACGCAGTATTAACGTGCGTTTAGCCGCACTTAATCATGGCCGTGCTAGCAGCAAATGACGTCCAATGCCAGGCAGCCTATGAAGAACGGCCGCACGAAAGTGGCAAACGCATTTTTTCGAGAACGTCAAACCGCTAGTACTGACGTGCAGAGTGCGCTGCGTCCGCGTAGCGGCGTGTGTGCGCGTGATTAGGAGACGTCAGACGCTGCTAATGTCCGGCCAAAATAACGTCCAGACGCAAAAAGTGTTTTATTGATGATCCGTACAAAATCACAGACGAGAATGCGCATCGTATGACCGCTATCGCGTATTCCGTGAAAAAATACGTCCATTTGTTCGAACGCACTTTTTCACGGACAACGCGAAAAATGCGTTGGTCTGACCCGAGCCTAAATATGTGCACATGTCTGTGCAAGTAAAACCTTTGTGATTAATGGTAAGATATGTTCTACAGACACTAATGGCAGAATAACAAAATTACTTTTTCCAGTCTGTTTCAAGTGGTTTTCATATTTGCTTGTTTTGTTACTCCATTGATATTACTAGTTTCAAGCTGTTAAATTTCACCATTTTATCAAATCATTGTTGCCACTATTACTATAAAAATGTGGGGCTTAAACTAATGATTATTTTCATAACCTATTACTTGAACGTTTTTTAAAATTTTTAATTAACCACTTCCATGCGGAGGACCCGCTCAGCGCGTCCTCCACATGGCTCCTGCTGTGCGGAGGACGCGCTGAGCGCGTCCTCCCTTTGGGGTCAGCGTTCGGCCGGGTTCCGGCCGATCGCTGGCCCCCCCGGTGCGGGCTGACATCCTCGATGTCAGCCCAGCATCCGGAACCGCCGCCGATGAAATTAGGTGTCATCGCGGCAGCACGATGACACCTAATTCAGGCGCCCCCCCCGCATGTGCGGAGGAGGCGCCTGAAAGGGAGGGGGGGGGAGGTCCTTCGGACCTCTCTCCCTCCCGATCGGCGGCGTTGCGGGGGTTAACCCAGGCACCATTTGGAAGGGCACAGCCTGCCCTTCCAAATGGTACCTGGCATTAACCCCTGGGGAGCCGGATCACGAATCGGCGCTGAAAAGCGCCAGTTCATGATCCTTTCCCGGAGCTGGCCGACATCTTGGATGTCGGCCAAGCCTCCGGGAACTCCCCCTGAGGACTGGCGTCATCGTGCATAGCACGATGACGCCAGTCCTAGAGTTAACCCCTAACTGCCACCAACGGTGGAGATAGGGAGTTCCAATGAACTCCCCATCTCCCGATCCGTGGCAGCTAGGGGTTAAAGTTTGGTATGGTTGGATCGGCCAGAGCATGGCCGTTCCAACGATACCAAACACTGCTGTGAAAAAAGTTTTTTTTTAAAAAAATAAATTAAAAATAAAAATAATATATTTAAAAAAAAATTATAAAAAAAATATTTTTTTCTTTTTTTTGGTTAGTTAATGCAGCAATATTGTTCCCATTTCAATTATAATGTGAACAATGATGCTGCACTAACGATTTTTGTATGCGGTGCGTTTGTTAAAAATTGTGTAATTTTCCCCAAAAAAAAATGTAACGAGACCCCATCTCTAATTTTTTTAACAAGCGCCCCCCATACAAAATATAACCGCAATTGCTCGAATGTTAAAATGTGGAAAAAAAACACTTTACACATTGTAAATTATTGAAAATACATATTTTATTGCATTTTTTGTTATAATATACAGACAGGTCATGACGTATACATATAATAATGACATATTATGAATCTACCGAGTCTGACGGAAAGAACGATATAATATGTCTGGGTCATATACTAAAATAAGCCTTCAAAACACGTTTAAACATGATGAGCAAAACCGGTAAAAATGACCTCAGCACAGAGGTGTGAAAAGCCTCAGCAGCGAAAGGGTTAACCCCTTGAGGACCAATGACATACACAGTATGTGCTGGGAAAAAAATCCGGTCAAGGACGTACCATGTACGTTCATGTCCTCTATCCCCCCTCCCTCCCTATACTTGCCTCTCTGGCTGGGCGCAATGACGTCCGTTTCAGGTCCTTTCGACCCCTCTCCCTCCCGAACAGATGATTTGGAAAAAAAGAAGCACCACTGGGAAGGCCAATTAACGCCGGAGAGTTGTCCTCTCCCGGAGGTGGCTGACATCTTGGATGTCAGCCGGGCCTCCCCCGCTCACGGACGTCGTCCCTGTCACGACAACTACGCGCGCTGCTGCGAAAGACGCCAAGTTAAGCAGGATTAACGCCGGATTAAAACAGAGCCTTACTTGCACGTTACTTACACGTCAAATAAGCTAATTCTCGGTGACTCCTGGGGGGCTGGAGCTAGAAGCATGGACAGATCCTCGTGGCACATGATGAACCCCCTGTGATCTGCAAGAGCCACATGACGTGCTCCAGAATATATGGAGTTTCCTGCCCCTTCCAAAAATACCCACAAATGGCCCAGCCTCCTGCACTACATGTGCCAGCATGCCTTGGTCTGGGCATGCTCTGTGTGTTTCACCATTAATTGCCCAAAACATCAATGCCACGGACCCCCTCTAGAGATCAAGGGATGTGCTTCCTTCTTTGAAGACATGACCACATACCTCTGCCGTGCTGTCTACGTGAAGGTGTGAATAGATGACACAGGACTTCCATTTGCTCTAATGCAAAGGAATCCCATTTCACAGCAACCTGTTATATCCCTCCCAGGGACAAAAGATACCCAGGTTAATTACTTTCTAGCACATACGCAAAGGAGGTTGTGCACCAGGCAGCTGTGGAAAATGGATGCTTCGCATATATGGATAGCCATAGATATATATCTATATACGTATATATATAGCTATATATATATATATATTAGTGTGTTTAATATTGCAGAAGCCACCTGCACATCATAGCAATTAAAGAATTGCATCCCAGAGCTCTTGTGCCACATTCCCCATATGCAGCAAGGAATTCTGTGTAGGATATGCAAATGACCTCTGTCTCAATTTTATGCATCCTGGATCTGTTATTACACAGAACCCTAAAATCAATGCTATGCCACACTGTGACTTTGTAGCAAAGATAAGGTTATGCAAATGGTCAAAGCCACCAGTTGCATAACCTGTGACAGTCGCCATATGCGCTATGACATCAGTTGGGCAGTTAACCCGCCTGGCTGCCAAGCGGAGCATGGGTGGGTCCTTTACCTCCCACCGATCGGGAGATACAGAGGTCCAGAGGGTCATGTTTGGAAAAAGCATGGCCTTTCTAATGATGCCAAACCTGACCATGTTTGGTGTAAAACAAAAGAGTTTTATCTAGGTCGTATAAAGAGCACTTCAAATCCCGTTTAAACCTGAGCATAAAATTGTGGTCAAAATGAGCTCAGCACACAGAGGTAAAATGGCTCAGCAGTGAAGGGGTTAAAAAGCAAACGCATGTAAAAATTAGGTATTTCTAAACGCAGGACAAAATTTAGAAACAATCTAGCCAGGGTCTTTGGCGGTTACAGATTTTGGGGGTTCAAAAGTGTTTTCCATTTATTTTATTTTTTTCATATTTAAAAAAAAATAGCTTTAGAAAATCCATTTAATGGCGAGGAAAAAACAGCATTTATTATGTGTGGGTTTCATAAACGAGTAAGAGGAAAATTAGAGCTAACCACAACACAAATGTAAAAACAGCAGTGGGTGCTTTAGGACTATAGAGAGAGAGAAACTATAGAAGAGAGAGAGCAACTATAGAAGAGAGAGAGCAACTATAGAAGAGAGAGAGCAACTATAGAAGAGAGAGAGCAACTATAGAAGAGAGAGAGCAACTATAGAAGAGAGAGAGCAACTATAGAAGAGAGAGAGCAACTATAGAAGAGAGAGAGCAACTATAGGAGAGAGCAACTATAGAAGAGAGCAACTATAGAAGAGAGCAACTATAGAAGAGAGCAACTATAGAAGAGAGCAACTATAGAGGAGAGCAACTATAGAGGAGAGCAACTATAGAGGAGAGCAACTATAGAGGAGAGCAACTATAGAGGAGAGCAACTATAGAGGAGAGCAACTATAGAGGAGAGCAACTATAGAGGAGAGCAACTATAGAGGAAGAGCAACTATAGAGGAGAGCAACTATAGAGGAGAGCAACTATAGAGGAGAGCAACTATAGAGGAGAGCAACTATAGAGGAGAGCAACTATAGAGGAGAGCAACTATAGAGGAGAGCAACTATAGAGGAGAGCAACTATAGAGGAGAGCAACTATAGAGGAGAGCAACTATAGAGGAGAGCAACTATAGAGGAGAGCAACTATAGAGGAGAGCAACTATAGAGGAGAGCAACTATAGAGGAGAGCAACTATAGAGGAGAGCAACTATAGAGGAGAGCACTATAGAGGAGAGCAACTATAGAGGAGAGCAACTATAGAGGAGAGCAACTATAGAGGAGAGCAACTATAGAGGAGAGCAACTATAGAGGAGAGCAACTATAGAGGAGAGCAACTATAGAGGAGAGCAAGAGAAACTATAGAGGAGAGCAAGAGAAACTATAGAGGAGAGAGGGAGAAACTATAGAGGAGAGAGGGAGAAACTATAGAGGAGAGAGGGAGAAACTATAGAGGAGAGAGGGAGAACTATAGAGGAGAGAGGGAGAAACTATAGAGGAGAGAGGGAGAAACTATAGAGGAGAGAGGGAGAAACTATAGAGGAGAGAGGGAGAAACTATAGAGGAGAGAGAGAAACTATAGAGGAGAGAAACTATAGAGAGAGAGAGAGGGAGAGAAACTATAGAGGAGAAACTATAGAGGAGAAACTATAGAGGAGAGAGAGAGAAACTATAGAGGAGAGAGGGAGAGAAACTATAGAGAGAGAGAGAACTATAGGAGAGAGAGAAACTATAGAGAGAGAAACTATAGAGGAGAAACTATAGAAGAGAGAGAGAAACTATAGAGGAGAAACTATAGAAGAGAGAGAGAAACTATAGAGAGAGAAAACTATATAGAGAGAGAGAAACTATAGAGAGAGAGAGGAACTATAGAGAGAGAGAGGGAGAGAAACTATAGAGGAGAAACTATAGAAGAGAGAGAGAAACTATAGAAGAGAGAGAGAAACTATAGAAGAGAGAGAGAAACTATAGAAGAGAGAGAGAGAGAAACTATAGAGAGAGAGAGAGAGAAACTATAGAGAGAGAGAGAGAAACTATAGAGGAGAAACTATAGAGGAGAAACTATAGAGGAGAAACTATAGAGGAGAGAGGGAGAGAAACTATAGAGAGAGAAACTATAGAGAGAGAAACTATAGAGGAGAGAGGGAGAGAAACTAAGAAGAGAGGGAGAGAAACTATAGAGAGAAACTATAGAAGAGAGAGAGAAACTATAAGAGAGAGAGAAACTATAGAAGAGAGAGAGAAACTATAGAAGAGAGAGAGAAACTATAGAGAGAGAGAGAGAAACTATAGAGGAGAAACTATAGAGGAGAAACTATAGAGGAGAGAGGGAGAGAAACTATAGAGAGAGAAAACTATAGAGAGAAACTATAGAGAGAGAAACTATAGAGAAACTATAGAGAGAAACTATAGAGAGAGAAACTAGAGAGAGAAACTATAGAGAGAGAAACTATAGAGGAGAGAGGGAGAGAAACTATAGAGAGAGAAACTATAGAGGAGAGAGGGAGAGAAACTATAGAGAGAGAGAGAAACTATAGAGAGAAACTATAGAGGAGAAACTATAGAAGAGAGAGAGAAACTATAGAGGAGAGAGGGAGAGAAACTATAGAGGAGAAACTATAGAGGAGAAACTATAGGAGAGAGAGAGAAACTATAGAGAGAGAGAAACTATAGAGAGAGAGAGAGAGAAACTATAGAGAGAGAGAAACTATAGAGAGAGAGAGAGAAACTATAGAGGAGAGAGAGAGAAACTATAGAGGAGAAACTATAGAGGAGAAACTATAGAGGAGAGAGAGAAACTATAGAGAGAGAGAAACTATAGAGGAGAGAGAGAAACTATAGAGGAGAGAGAGAAACTATAGAGGAGAGAGAGAAAACTATATAGAGGAGAGATAGAGAAAAACTATAGAGAGAGAGAAAACTATAGAGGAGAGAGAGAAAACTATAGAGGAAACTATAGAGGAGAAACTATAGAGGAGAGAGAGAAACTATAGAGGAGAGAGAGAAACTATAGAGGAGAGAAGAGAACTATAGATAGAGAGAAACTATAGAGGAGTAAACTATAGAGAGGAGAGAAGACTATGAGAGAACTATAGAGGAGAAACTATAGAGCGTAGAGAGAGAGAACTATAGAGGAGAGAGAGAAAACTATATAGAGGAGAGAGAGAAACTATAGGAGGAGAGAGAGAAACTATAGAGAGAGAGAGAGAGAAACTATAGAGGAGAGAGAGAAACTATAGAGAGAGAGAAACTATAGAGGAGATGAGCGATAGAGAGAAGAATTGAGGAGAGAAACGATAGAGGAGAGAGAGAAACTATAGAGGAGAGAGAGAGAAACTATAGAGGAGAGAAACTATAGAGAGAGAGAGAGAAACTATAGAGGAGAGAGAGAAACTATAGAGGAGAAACTATAGAGGAGAAACTATAGAGGAGAAACTATAGAGGAGAGAGAGAAACTATAGAGAGAGAGAGAAACTATAGAAGAGAGAGAGAAACTATAGAGGAGAGAGAGAAACTATAGAGGAGAGAGAGAAACTATAGAGGAGAGAGAGAAACTATAGAGGAGAGAGAGAAACTATAGAGGAGAGAGAGAAACTATAGAGGAGAGAGAGAAACTATAGAGGAGAAACTATAGAGGAGAAACTATAGGAGAGAGAGAAACTATAGAGGAGAGAGAGAAACTATAGAGGAGAAGAGAGAAACTATAGAGGAGAAACTATAGAGGAGAAACTATAGAGGAGAAACTATAGAGGAGAAACTATAGAGGAGAAACTATAGAGGAGAGAGAGAAACTATAGAGGAGAGAGAGAAACTATAGAGGAGAGAGAAACTATAGAGGAGAGAGAGAAACTATAGAGGAGAGAGAGAAACTATAGAGGAGAGAGAGAAACTATAGAGGAGAGAGAGAAACTATAGAGAGAGAGAGAGAAACTATAGAGGAGAGAGAGAAACTATAGAGGAGAGAGAGAAACTATAGAGGAGAGAGGGAGAGAAACTATAGAGAGAGGGAGAGAAACTATAGAGGAGAGAGGGAGAGAAACTATAGAGAGAGAGACTACAGAGACTTCAGAGGGGGGAGAAACTACAGAGGGGAGAGAAACTACAGAGGGGAGAGAAACTACAGAGGGGAGAGAAACTACAGAGGGGAGAAACTACAGAGGGGAGAGAAACTACAGAGGGGAGAAACTACAGAGGGGAGAGAAACTACAGAGGGGAGAAACTACAGAGGGGAGAAACTACAGAGGGGAGAAACTACAGAGGGGAGAAACTACAGAGGGGAGAAACTACAGCGGAAGGAGAGATGGGGAGAAGTAAGCGTGCTTACTCCTGGCTCAGCGTGGACATTCCCAGCAGACAGCTTGGTGAAGAAAACAAAAGGACAAGTAGAAAATTTTCTTCCAGCCCTGTGGTTTGGGGATTTGCCAGGCAAAAATGTTCCACTATGTCGGGAAGCATGGACCTCGGGAGAGAAAACGGAGCAGGTAAATAATGTCACGGGGCAAACTCTCCTTTAGGGGTAAAGAACAAATATTATAAAAAGGCAGTGAAGGGGGGGCGTGTCTTGCCTGTTGAACGAGATGGATGCATCGTGAGCAAGCTCTGGCATCCCCCATCACGAAATAGCACTTTATGCACTTCTCCCCAACTTTTGTCCGCAGCAAATGGCTCAGCAAGGCAGGAACAACATCCAAGACCGCAATCCGCACCCCAGCTGGTCAACTCGTCAGTTATTTCGGCTCCACACCACCACCTCCGAAGCCAGACCCTCGACCTAACAGCAGTCTCGTCTCCTGGACACCCAAGACCGGCAGAGGCGCCTAAGTAAAGACTATCCTGCCGCTGTTCGTTCTGAGGAGTCTACCTGTACCACCACCTGGACTGCTTTTATACTCCACTGTAGCTGATAACTGAGCGAAGAGCCGCCGCCGCACATCTTTGGGGGAGAACCTATCCCCACGCCTCCTGACTTTTCACCCTCTCCTTGTGGCCGCTCTGGTCTAAGGTTGTGTGATTGTCTAATTTTGTTCCTTGTGTCCCCCCTCTCTTTTTGGAACACACACCGCAGAGCGCACCTAGACTCTTAATTCCAGGACTTTTCGGGCATTCCCTTCCCCTTCTCACAGACGCAAATCTGTTGATCTCCCCTCACAAGCGACTGTGGTGGTTTCGATTATGTCGCTGTGAAAACTATTACAGCCCTACTCCTCGGCGGTAGGCTGACTTCATCTGCGCTTGACCTCCCTCTGAATTGGGGTGAGAGGTGGGAAGGTGGGTGGGAAGGGATGGAAGAGGTGTGAGGGAAGGGATGGAAAAGGGAATGGGCTTGGGTTCCTGCTCCCCTACTCTGTTCATGGTTTACTTGGCCGGACCGGTGTTTCGGGGAGGGCTTTTCGTGGGTTTGGCTTAATTGGTTGTGGGTTTGCGTCCTTAAATTTTATGCTAGTTTTCATTTACCCCTTGGACGGTTGTTCCAATTTTGTAACCTTGACTGCGCCTTAGCCTACTATTGCATTTTGAGAAGCTCCTGTTCGCCTTGATGGGTAGATGTCCCCCTGCTTTATTTTTATTATACAGGAAGTACATTTAAACCATTTTGCCTATTGCAATATATTTGTCTGGCAATCACACTTGGCACCCCGCGAGGCACGGTGCTTTACACCCTAGGGGTTATGTTACGGGGAAGAGTACTTCCTTGACTTAGTCCCCTAGGTGCACCTTTCACCTCATCTTATATATTTTACTATCTCACACTGTACTATATCTCTTTGCCCTCTCTTCTCATCACTTCTGTGTCCTCCTCTCACCCTTTATAGTCATCTCCTTCTCCACTTTTTTTTTTCCTTATTCTTCCCCCTCCCCTCCCCCACCGCTTGACGGGTTTCCCTTTCCCCCTGACGGCTGGCATGGCTCTTTTTTTTGGCTCCTAATAATGTTAAGGGCCGTAATGCCCCGGAAAAAACATACTAAGATTCTGTGGAAGCTGCATGCGCGCTGCGTCTCAGTAGCATTCCTACAGGAGACGCACTTCCGACGTGGTTCTGCGCCTACTCTACGTGACCGGTTCTACACCCAGGGATACTTTAGCGATTACTCGGAGGGGAAATCCTGCGGCACAGCCATTCTCTTCGCACACGATATTCCCTTTGTGGAAGAAGAGGTCTGCATGGACCCAAATGGTAGATTCCTCTTTGTTCGAGGCTCCGTGGCAGGGACGGTGTACACATTCGCTAATACTTACCTACCCAACAAAACTCAACATCGTGCCCTATCTATTCTTACAGCTTTCTCGAAGTTCCAGTCGGTAGTGGTGGCCAGTGATTTCAACATTGCCCTTGATCCCAAGACCGACACGTTTGCAGGTATGTTCTCGGTACCAACTAATATCCTCCGCCACATACGGCGTACTCTGGACTCCTTCCGGCTGGTGGATATCTGGCATGCTTTCCATGCAGGCGAACGGGAATACACGTTTTACTCCACGGCACACCAAACATACTCCCGACTCGACTATATCTTTATACCCCAGCACTGTGTGGATCAGGTAATTCAAGCGGACCGCTTTGTATGCACTTGGCCCGACCACGCACTGCTGTGTGCCACTATTCGCTCCCCCCTCTTTGTTCCCAGAGAACGCTCTTGGCGCCTTAACCTTTCCCTCCTTTCCGACCCGGTAATCCTGGAGGAGGCCGGTCAACTCTTCCAGAATTACTTTCAGGGGAACTCAACGGACTACGTCTCCATAGCCCCTGTATGGGAAGCTAATAAGGCGGTCACTAGGGGTTTCCTTATTAGCAACGGAACCATGATGAAGAAACTTAGACGGGAACAGAAGGAGACAGTTTGAAGTTCGACTCCTTGAGGTGACGCACGCGGAATCTGGCGCTCCGCTGGTGTTCCACTGGCTAGGAGACAAATGACTGACCTGTTGACGGCAGATCTTTAAACATTTGGCAGCTAGGAAAAAGTCCTTTTTCGCGTCGAACGAGAACAAACAAGGACTCCTTCTCGCCCACATTCTTGGGTCCCATCGACAAAGGGCCTACATTCCGCTTATCTGCGGATCCGGCTCCGCAGATCTTACACACCCCTCCTTGATAGCAAAGGCGTTTCGTGATTTATTTTGGGCAACTATACTCCATACAGGAGGCCCAATACCCGAACCTTGATGACTCTTCTATAATTACGTACTTGCAACGTACTGTACAACACAAACTGACGGTGGCAGAAGCCGAGATCCTCAGCGCCCCGATTACCCTTACAGAACTGAAGGCGGCGATGAAAGCCTCAAAGACAGGACGCAGCCAGATCCAGATGGCTTTCCTCTGGAGTATTATACAGCTTTTCTGGATAACTTGCCCATACACATGCTTACTGGTTTTAACTCCTCCTCTGATGGGAACCACCTCCACTCTGCAACTCTAGAAGCCTCGATCACCTTGATTCCGAAACTCGACAAAGACCCGCTGCTTTGCTCTAGCTACAGACCCATCTCCCTTAATGGGGATGTGAAATTGCTGGTGCGCATCTTGGCCACTCGACTTACACGGTATTTCCTCCGCTTGGTCAATCCGGATCAGGTAGGTCACGCACGATACGGTTGATCAATTAAACCAATAATGTGTGTTAAGAGGAGTCTTTATAAAAAAGAGTCTCACGATACACCGTTGAGGGAGTTTCACAGGTTCACCCAACTGTGTCACTTTATCCACTTTCGTTATTTGACTTTACCTTGTCCTGCTGCCAACCCGTTTGAGCGCCTAGCTTTGAGAAGTACCTGTACTGCTGGAGCTATTTCTCAGATTTATGCTTTTCTCCTTCCTGTCGCTTGCCCTTCCCTGTCAGTTTCAAGAGCTCTGGGAGGACGTGGGTTGCACCGACAGAATCCTCTATAGGTATCAGACCTCAATGACGTGCGGTCAGGGGCGACAGGCGAAGCAGAGCCTCCCCTGCCATTAAAGGCTGCAGCTGATAAATGAAAGATAAATCAAAGTCAAACTCACCTGCTCCACTTTCCCCTGCCGTTGGCTCTGTCTTCTCACATTTTTTTTCCCTTGCAGCAGTGAGCCTACGCAAAAGCTACGCAAATCGCGTAGGCTGACAAGTTTGCAACGTGGCACGTCTGTTCAATGAACAGACGTCCGAGCACTTCCTGTACATGGCTCTCCCAGTGCCTCAGGAGCCCTGGGAGAGAAATGGAATAGCTTGGACCAATAGAAAAGCGCTATTGGTCCAAGCCATTCAAAAAATGCCTGCATGGGAAGCAGGCCTCCCATGCATTGATTGGCGCAGGACAATCAGTGGGTATGGGGCTGTGGCTCAGTCTGCAGCCTGGAGTACTACGCAGAGATCGTGGGGAGCACTGAAAGCTGCCAGATCCTGGGGAGCCCTGAGAGCTGCCAGATCCTGGGGAGCCCTGAGAGCTGCCAGATCCTGGGGAGCCCTGAGAGCTGCCAGATCCTGGGGAGCCCTGAGAGCTGCCAGATCCTGGGGAGCCCTGAGAGCTGCCAGATCCTGGGGAGCCCTGAGAGCTGCCAGATCCTGGGGAGCCCTGAGAGCTGCCAGATCCTGGGGAGCCCTGAGAGCTGCCAGATCCTGGGGAGCCCTGAGAGCTGCCAGATCCTGGGGAGCCCTGAGAGCTGCCAGATGCTGGGGAGCACTGAACCTGAACCTACATAACCTGTGTATATCTGGCTCTGATACTAGCCTGTGCCTCACCAGCCACTGACCTCACCACACATCACTGTCAGACCTGTACCTTGGCAAAAGAGGACTGCTATAAATTCCTCCCCAGGTTGTATCTGGATCCTGCCCGGCTCCAACAAATATACTCTACCCTGTCAGACACTCTCCCACCACATGTGATAAAATGTACCGCAGCCCCTAGGGCAGAGAATCTGCTTTATGGTCCTCAGTGTTTGACTTAGTCGCCCGCACTTGGTGTGCAGGTGATCCCTGACCCTCTGTTAGCCCTGCTCGATAGCCCCTCACGAAGCCATGGGTTCTCCCGTCCCTCACTCAAATTTGTCTAGAATCTGTGCAGCCTCCTATATATGTATCGCGAGATCCTGGAAATTGCCCATTCCCTCCCTGTCAGATTTTGCTGAAGGTCCTGGTACGTTGACCGGATGGAATGTCTGACCGCCCAATTGCACGACACTGTCTCGATGTAATAAGATCTGGGAACCATGGCTTGTGTCAGTCGGCACCGAGACCATAGCCTCATATTTTTGACTGACAGACCTTGACCTTGTTTTTGTTTCTATTTTTGTTTTTTCCAGTTCTTGATTCACATATGTCTCGTGTCTTCCGAGGTTGTTTTTGCCTCACCCGGTACAAAGCTGATTTTGCTCCTTTTTCATGTGTTTATGCAATCTGTTTGATTTCCCACGAACAATTATTTAACAATTGTGTAAAGCGGCAGCATCTTCTCCCAATCAGCTGTGAAGCCGCATCTGAGGTTAACGTTTAACGCCGTCTTGCGTTAACCGTGTGTGTTGAACACAAGCAGGATATTTGACCAACAGATTAATCAAAAATGAAACTAGTTGTAAACTATTCTCTATCGATTGTTTCAGCCCTACAAAATTGGAACTCCTCTATTGCGGGGAGACAAGCATTGTACACATACAGTATATAGCAGTAATCATAAAGATCTTTAAGTTCACAAATGAGCAATAATTTGAAATTTCAGTCGTCGCAACATCCACTTGCATACTGAGGCTTGAAATTTAGTGTGGCTAAAATATAGCTCCATCTTACATATGCAGCACTAGTTATTTCTGGACATTATGTGTGGAGCATAATTATGGGGAGTTGGAAAGGGTTAACTTGGTGAAATTTGAATTACCATGTTCTCTTATGTAGGTTTTTAAGGGGAAGACACCTGCGGTATCGATCTGAAATGTATAGCTCCTTTCTCCAGTATATGGATGGCGTCAGACGAGCGTGAGCGTAGATGTTCCCTTCCACTCGACGCCTTTCACCTAGTGCGATCAGTGCTGCAAGGCTCGATACTCCTATAGAGGATCGCACTTTGCAGCTACGTCAATGCGTGTCCTAGCGCTTTGATGAATAGGTTTTCTAGACGTCCACAGCACGGCCGCTGTTGCATGTGCAATTTGTGCACATGCAACAGTGTGTCGCCGGCCCCGTCGCTGCAATGGACGTCGGAAGCCACGTCAGTATTGGTGCACCTAGTGCGCTCTTCTGACTCTGGCCTAAGTGTCTCTTCAAATTGAAGGAGTGCTCGCTCATTGTCATTGAAAGCAGCGGAGTTACTACTAACTGGGTCACTATGATGTCTGACATAACCTATTACTGTCTGCAAAATCCACATGTCTAAAGTTATGTCTGAAAAATCATTGCAACAATTGGCAATCCTGCCATCCATTTTTTCCATTGGTTGAGGTTTGTATAAATGGCTCTTGTGCTGATCTGGACAGAAAACGGCTCTGACAAAGGCATTGATAAGACTCTGCTCTGTTTTGGTAGAATCTTCAATGTGGTCTAGGAGGTTGCCCTCTGAAGATTATGACTTTGGCCTTGATAGTTTGTAACTGAACTTCACAAAGCACCGCTTGGCAGATAGCCCCCGTGTCTGCTGGCCCTTGGGGTGGTGGGGGGGCACATGAGCCAAAAAGATTTGCCTTGAAGCCTGTGCTTCAGTAATGGAGGTGATATCCTGCACACAGTGGCCAATAAAATCACCACCAAATAAACCCCTTTCCCTGCTCTTGGATTAAATGATGTCAAACAAAATGGCCTTTCTCTATTCTGTCGAGAGCTGTATCTTTTATGTTTGTCTCATGTTTTCCAAATACCATCTACAGGCTCTGTTCTAGGCAGGCTGGGACACGTTTGCAGGTCTGTTCCATACATTCTGACGTCCGGGTAACCCTAGCATTGTCACACTAGGAGAGGAGGATCTAAATATTTAGTTTTGGCCTTCTTTATGTCTTTGGAAATGGTCTCTGCCACCCTAACACAAGCTGTGTCCCAACAGCATTGGCAGCTGGAATACTACCAGTGGGTATTGTAGACCACCCCATAGCCTCCTGCATGTCTCCAAGTCTGGGACACGGAGCCCTTGGTTGTAGGAAAAGCATTTGAAATGGTCTTATGGATCCAATAGACCAGTAATAAGTCATTCTTACTGTGGAAACAGGAGCATTAGACGAAAAGGGGGTCACATGCCCACTGGCAGAGTCTTCCGAGAAGTTTGGACCAGTAAATTCAGCAAAGCTTAATGTCTAGCCATGATTGCTGAAAGCATCCTCACAGCACAATTGTAGATCATCTCTCTATCTGTTTGTGAGCTTCTCATAGCAGTGTGGGTGTCAGCCAATAATAGACTCTTTCGAGCCTTTGCAAAACTGTAGCAAAATATTAGAGTTGTATTCTGCACCACCTAGTGGTTCCTTGATATTTAACGCTGTAAGGTGTATACACAAACGTGTGTGTGTGTGTGTGTGTGTGTTACAAGATCAACACATATGGACAATATATAGCAGACTGTCGGGTTATACAAAATAATAATACAATAAAAGTCAATGAGTTAGACAATATGTGGTTGACTGAATCAAATTAGTCCATAAATAGTGATAACCCAAACCTGGGAGATGAATAATACAATGCACAACAATAAATATATAGAATGCAGCAGCTAGTCTCCATCACTAGGTGGTATATCCCAAACCACCAAAAAAATGATAAAGAACCAAAAGAATAAATGACAATGACCGCTTCCACACTGAGTAAGCGGTTCTGTACCGTGAAACGCGTTTCAGTGCTTTTATATTTTGATTTTACCTTTTATTTTATTTTATGTTTTGTTAACAAGAATAAATAGTTTTAAACCTTTATTATTTTGGTTTTATTAACTAAATTTGATCCTGCTGACACTGGCGAAGGAACTATATTCTCCCAGGACTCGAAAGACTCCCATACCCAGCAGAGGACTCGCACTGAGAGGAGCATACGAGGCCTGGAGGAGCAGCCTGTTCCAGACATCCTGCCATATAGAACGGGATTTTGGCGCCCCCCCATAGTGACACCAGCTGCCCATTTATCCGGTGTCTGATTAAAGACACCAGAACATGCGAGTGCAATCTGTTTACGGCCATTTTATTTCTTGTATTTTAAATGATATTGCACTATGTATCTGCAACTGTGCTTTTTTTGAGGTGGGAAGAGCCACGATGCCTGGATTGAGGATTATTTCTATCTACATTTATAATTGAACCTCAGATTGTATTTGAAAGAAGCACTGGACTTCAAAACTGTAGGGCAGAGAAGATACAGATAGGAGCCTTGTGCAGGCACAACGGATGGTCACAGCGATCTCCCAGTTCCATAAGAAGGAACATTGCAGCTTCCCCAGTACTGACAGCAAGGGTGGCCCAAACTGCGCTTAAACCCAGTAGCTACAATCCTACAGTTGTGGCAGGGCACTGTGAACCATTAAACCGTGCTCCTGCCTAATTAGGTCACAGGACGCTACAGTCCTCTAAACGCCACCTAAACCACCAGTCACTCTCAGTCTTAATGGAATCTCCAGCAGCTCAAAGACCATGGTTAGTACCTATCTAGGCTCCAGCAGAAAAGGGGGTTTGAATTATGGCTGTGTTGTGCATTTAATACTCTGGGGTTGTTCTAGTGACAACCTGTGCTTGGTGGTTCTAGAGGAGTGCTGAATATAGGTTATGTTTCTGGCAATTTTTTGAGCATTATATTCAGGGCTTGTTGATAATTCAGATAAAGAGAACTGCAATGAGGAGCCTCCATATTTTGGAATAAAATCAAATGGTAAAAAATATATTGGTATTCTTAAAATTGTAAAACCTTTTGTACAAATTGATTTTCTGTTTTTAACAGGAGTTTAGTGGCTATGTGCAGCAAGTTCATTATAGCATTGGGAGGATTGAAACTGCATTGCCAAGGATATATGAACTGGCAGCTGGTGGGACAGCAGTTGGGACTGGACTAAATACGAAGATTGGATTTGCAGAGAAAGTTGCTGCAAAAGTGGCTGAGCTCACAGGTGTGATTTTTGGTATACATGATGTGGTTTTGTGTTGCTTTTTTTTTTCATACTTAAGAGGGTCAGTCTAATGGTTAGGTTTTTAACACTTTCCCCAACAAAGCTTTTTTGGCACACCGGCTTTGTGCCTCCGTCAATCTGTCTTTCTCCAAGCTGGCGTCCGAAATCCAGCAACTTCAGCCCCAAGAGAATGAATATTTATCCCAAATCACCAGGCACAACCCATGTTCAGAGCAGCAAAGCAGAACTCTATTTTTCAAATAAAATACAGCTATATCAGTTCAGGGACAAACCGATTAGATCAACAGATCAAATAACTCCACAGGGAATGGGACCTTCAAACAATGGACAATGGGACCTTTCTTGGATTCTGACTAAAGCTAGTTCCTGGGAGAAGGGAGGGGAGGGCGGAGCAGGTAACACAAAGGAATAGTGTGAAATCACGTTTACCTCCTATGGCGCAACCATACATGTATTTTTATATATTTGGTTAAGGCAGGCACTGTGTAACGTCTTGGGATGTCTAAGGCTTCGCGTATCATGATCTCGTGGAAGTCCTAGATGCTAATTGGTGACCGTTGCAGCAATTGTTTAAGTCAACAGTATACTGGCCTTGGGTCCACAATGTGGTAGGCAATCATAAATGTGTCCTATTGGGACCATGTGTATGGAGTGTATATAAAAAAATGTCCTTAATAGTTTTATAACAAGTCTTTTCAATCAGATGCTGATCAACAAACATCTCTGGTTTGGTCCACTTAGTATCCAGTAAGGGTTATGGGGTGTGGAAAGTTTTTTAAAAAAAATCTTCTTATCCAATGGACTAAAGTGGAAGCCAGATCTACTTGTCCCTCATGACAATCTACTTATCCTGAGAAGAAATATATAATTTCAACAAAATAGCATTGGGTCTTTATTCCTAACTACATAGAGACCAAACCCAGGTATTTATTTTAAATAGAACACTTCTTATTGCATTGCGGTTTACTCATACAACCCACACATTACAGATCACAGTAATGTGCTGTGTGTATGAGTGAGATTTAAATTTCCCGCTTGACCAGCAGAGGGAGCTTCTGGCCTGTGCTGAGCAGGCAGCCCAATTTTCATTTGCTCACACTGACCAATCAAAAATCGGGGAGGGAACAAGTAGCCCCCGCACGGAGCTGCGCTGAAGACGTTTGAGATCTGAATGAGCTGCATCAGCTATCAGCCCTGCTCAGATCAGCTCGTAGCCCTCCGGGCTGACAGCTGATTAATATATTGCCCCAGCTCACACGTTTTATATATTGCCCCCAGCTCACACATTTGTATATTGCCCACAGCTCACATTTATATATTTCCCCAGCTCACATTTATATATTGCCCCAACTCACATTTGTTTATTGGCCAAGCTCACACTTTCAATATATTGCCCCCTGCTCACACATTTAATATATTGCCCCCAGCTCACACATTTAATGTAGTGCCTCCAGCTCACATTTGTATATTGCCCCAGCTCACAATTAATATATTGCCCCCAGCTAACACATGGATATATTTCCCCCAGCTAACACATGGAAATATTTCCCCCAGCTAACACATGGAAATATTGCCCCCAGCTAACACATGGATATATTGCCCCCAGCTAACACATGGATATATTGCCCCCAGCTAACACATGGATATATTGCCCCCAGCTAACACATTTTATATATTGCCCCCAGCTCACACATTTTATATATTGCCCCCAGCTCACACATTTTATATATTGCCAATCTGTCTCCCCTCTGCCAGGCACCTCTGAGTGCTCTTCTCCCTCCAAGCAGCTGCCGGCAAAGGTCTACACCAACTATTCGCCTGGGTACCACACACAAGCTGCGGTCTTGTGAGATCCCGGAGTTAACTCCACGATCTCACAAGATTGCGGCTTGTGGATCCCAGGCGAGTGGCTAGGCTACATCCTTTGCCGGCAGCCGCTGGGAGGGAGAAGAGCACTCAGAGGGGCACTGAGGCAAGTTACCCTATGGCTCGCGTGCCGACACAGGCGGCCCCGTGTGCTAGCTGTGGCACGCGTGCCATAAGTTCGCCATCACTGCTCTATAGTGTTGGCGCCTCCTAGTATCCAATCTGTAGTATACCTTTTTATAACCAGTTGATGTCCTTATAGGTACTGTCAGGGTAGTATAACAGTCTGTGTAGCACTCCTGGTGGGAATCTTAGTGGGTAGTCTCGTGGAACTGTCTGTGCAATGTAGATAGGATGGGTGGTTCAAGTATTGCAGTAACCTTGTGGGTGGGAAAATATAAGCAAAAGCTTACTCACGTGGTTAAGAGCCTTCCTCATTCAGGCTCAAAGGTACGATGTTTAAGTTTGTAAGGCAACCTCCCCTATGTCTCCGGTAGGTTTCTTTCTCCTGTTGTGCAGTCTCTGCCTGGAACAGATGTTGTTATGCTCCACCTAAGGCTAGCATCAGACGATCGCTGTCATCATGTCCGTGTCGCCGCACAGTTTAACGGCGTCGTAGCATTGATTTGTGATTAACAGAGACCAACACACGAAGTACGTGCGCACCGACGTGCGCATGCACCATGGAGGTGGCAACGGACGCCATTTAGGCCTCGACGTAAAAACGCTACGATGGACACCCAGAGTGCGCTGCGGCCTGTGTGTGATGACGCAACGTCATATGCATCGCATTTGCAACATCCATCACGTTGACGCTCAGTATTTTTTCTTGTCTGGCTGACTGTACCGGTAATTTAGTTTTAATTTTGTTTCCCATATTTTTCCTTCTAGATCTGTCAAAAAAAAAAAAAGACCGTGTGGGGTCTACAGTATCTTCTGTCGGTACGTACGTCCGTTATGCATGCACGCACGCAGAGTGCGCTCAGACTGCGTTCGTCTGACATTAGCCTAAATGGAGTGGAGGCCGGGGGGTGCTGCTCCTTCAGAATAGTTGGGGACCATGAATTAAAATTTAATTTATTTGGGCGTAATAAACACAAGGGTGATATTAAAGGGGATAAAAACAATAAAAGCTGGTCATAGAAGTGTCCCAAACGCGTTTCGCTGGTAGTATTCCAGCTTCTTCACTGGGATATGATCCTTCCCCTTACCACCCTTGTGTTTATGAATTTATTTTATTTCATGGTCCCTGACTTTATTCTGAACAAACGGTACCCCTGGCCTCCACTTGATTTAGGCGGAGCACAATAACATCTGTTCCAGGCAGAGACTGCACACCAGGAGAAAGAAACCTACCGGAGACACAGAGGAGGTTGCCTTACAGACCTAAACATCGTACCTTTTGAGCCTGAATGCGGAAGGCTCTTAACTACGTATGCTCTAGCTTATATTTTACCACCCACGAGGTTACTGCAATACTTGCACTGTCTATTTCTTCCCTGAGGTTGGACCACCCATCCTATCTACGTGGGACAGACAGTTCCACGAGACTACCCACTAAGATTCCCACCATGATTTCTACACACTGTTATACTTGCTGTTTGTGTACCTATAAGGACATCAACCTGTAATAAAAGGTATACTACATATTGGATACTAGGAGGCGCCAACACTATAGAGGGGCCCTTTTTATGGCACCTCTATTTGAACTTTTAAAACCGGTCATCGAATAAAATATATTGCATATAAAATATGCTTTCTAAATGCTGTAACCCTTACTGGACACTAGGTGGCACCATTGTTCCAGAAATGCTTATTGATCAGCATCTCTGATTTAAAAGACTTGTTATAAAGTTATTGTGGACCCCTGGCAGCTCGGAAGGCCATGGTGGAAATGTGGCATTCCACTGAACCCCCACCCTGGAGTAGAGTGAAACAAATTATTGAAGGTTGTGGTCGGCGGAGAACCCCGGTTGAGTGCATTTGTTACATTTAATACTGCTTGTGGCAGCCTTTTTGTCAGAGAGTGGGGGCACCCCCTGCTTTCCCGATTAGTGTAAATATAAATATTTTCGAGTTTCACCTGTAATGTGTGTATATATACTAATACACATATACCTGTGTGTGTATATATACTGTATATCTACACAGGTATATCTGTGTATTAGTATATAAACATAGGTTCTTATCTGCCGACATTTTTCTATGTTTCTTTCGGCCCATCTAGTCTGCCCAATTACATGGATACTTTACTTATATACACGTACAGGTGAAACTCGAAAAATTAGAATATCGTGCAAAAGTTCATTTATTTCAGTAATGCAACTTAAAAGGTGAAACTAAGAAGAGACTCGTTACATGCATAGCAAGATAGTTCAAGCTGTGATTTGTCATAATTGTGATTATGGCTCGCTTACAGCTCTCAGTAGTTTCACCTTTTAAGCTGCATTACTGAAATAAATGAACTTTTGCACGATATACAGGTGAAACTCGAAAAATTAGAATATCTGTATGTATGTGTGTGTGTGTGTGTGTGTGTGTATATATATACACACACATGTTACGGGTAAAGCCCAAAGTGTGGTTAAACCTAGGATTACCCAGGTAATCCTAGCATTACCCAGGCGTCATTAGCAAAAGTCCAAGTGAAATTAAATTTTGGACTTTACCCGGGTAACCTGCAAAGTATCCACAGTCCTCTGGGTAGTCCGGTTTCCTGCACTGTTTTGACCGGGTAATTCGCAAGTATTAAGAAGGAAAAGTTTTTGATTTATGATTATTATTCTGTCCCATTACCTTTGGTCCCTTAACAAGTGGGAGGCACATCTGCAAACTGCTGTAAGTCCTACACCGTTCACCTGAGTTGGATGTACATACCCTCAAATTAAAGATGATCGGCTGCAGTTAAAGCACATTGTTTCATTCCAACTCCATTGTGGTGGTGTATAGAGCCAAAGATGTTAGAATTGTGTTGATGTCCCAATATTTCTGGACCTGACTGTGTATATTATTTTTTTTCTCAGGTTCTTCTTTTCTCAATTCTCCTTTCCTTCTCGCTCACCTGTGTCTCACCTCTTCCCTTGTGTTACATGTTTGTCTGTTACTTGTCTTAGCATATATCAATTCCACGAGATCATGATACACGAAGCCTTATGTAGGGGGAAAATCCACTCAGTTCTGTCAGGAGAAAGGTCGGCCCGGTGCGGGCAATGACAAACCGGACAAGAGTCAGATACAGGAAAGGTGTACTTTATTTGACGTCACTGCTCCGTCAGGATTGAATCGCAAAGACTGAGTGACGCTATCAGAAAACATTAGATCTTCTACATGAATACATAAAAAGGTACATCACAATAACACTCCCAGGGGTGACTTTGCCCTTCCCAGGGTAAATGTGTCATCCCCTCATCTTCACACAAAGACATTCCACAATTCAGCAGTTTCTCATACAATTAAAACAAATTCTTAATCTTAAAGCTCAGCTTGTTCCTGCCACCGGACCCTCCTTGGTAGGCAGTTCCCCTCATTTTCCCGATAAAAACACAGTTCCTGTTAATTGGAGCTTTGTTTTCAATTAGGACTTTCTGGCCTTGAAATGTTTCCAAATCCTCTTTCTGACACCCACTATTTATTCAGGCCAATCTTTCTATTTTAATTGCTTATGCCAGCAAGTTCCAGGAACGCTTCAAAAAACTAAACAGACTTCTCTAAACCAACTAGTAATCGCTATCTATAAATACTTCTATCTTCGCTCAACCAAAGATGGCTACTGCAAGGAATGATGACGGCTAATTTATGGCCTGCTTCTGTTACACTTCGACTTTACATGACGTTACACATGCCTGCTTTAACCACATATTAAATTTACATATATGGTTACAATTAGGTTGCGCCGTAGGTGGTTTTCTTTATTTCCCACGTTTCCCACAGCGGTTGCAGAATCTTGCTGAACTTTCACCTCCACAAAGGACTGCACCACACCAACCTATAGATATCCTCTATCACTAAGAATGATTCTACAGGGATTTTTTTCTTTTTATGAAACACAGGAATATTTCTACACTATACAGAGAGTGAAGTGAGCTATACAGAGGGAATAATACAGACATCAGAGAATAGGACACTAATGGACCAAAGGTAGTTGCTTCTGGGGTAACCAGTCATTATGTCTAGACCACTGGAACTTTCTCAACACCACCCAAACATAACAGATCTCTGGAGAAATATTTAACCCCTGCAGCCTTGGTCTTAGAGATATCTATCAAATAATTATTATGCAGGTACCCTGTTCTCTGGGATATTTACTTGAGAGGTTCCCTGGTAGCAGTAAAATATGATCTTTGAATTCCTGTTCTTTATATAGCAATTGAAACTGCAATAATGATTAGATATCATTAGATTTGCCTATTATATGATTACGGTTTTCCTGTCTTTCCCATTTTTGAGGAAACCTAAAACAAAAAGAAATAATTTCCACGTTCACTACAAATTTGTGTCCATTTATTGTGGTAGTCACACTAACATTATTGCCTGGTGTGCCAGTGGTGCTGATTGTTCTTGGTCGGAAGACCGTAAGGAACCACATCTAATACAAGCTGCTCCTGCGGTAGTAGCGCAACACAAGGATAACCAATCATGTGGTTCATAGCCTATTGTTATGGCAATATCTGAAAAATTACATAATGTTAAACAACTGCAGGTTTGTTTTGTTTTTTTTTATTTGCAGGTTTACCATTCATCACTGCACCTAATAAGTTTGAGTCTCTTGCTGCCCATGATGCCTTGGTTGAATTGAGTGGTGCATTAAACACCATTGCGTGTAGTTTAATGAAGATTGCAAATGATATACGGTTTCTGGCTTCTGGACCAAGATCTGGCCTTGGAGAACTAATTTTACCTGAAAATGAACCTGGAAGTAGCATTATGCCAGGTACTGTATCTACTTGTAATTTTAATTTGCTGTTTGATATATATTGATCAATTCTAAAATATAATTCAAACTAAAAATGACTGTTACGGTGTGTGTGTGTGTGTGTGTGTGTCAGAGATATATAGTGTAGGCACCGGAGTATGAATCAGTTTATACAAGTGTGAAGGTAAATAGAAAGAATACTAGTGTGATGCTGCCTGGAAAATGGGTAAAAGCACAAATAAAACAACCAAAATATGTGCCAAACAATAAATGAAAAGATAATGGAACTCCCATATAGCGCATCAATAGGAATAAATTAATACAATGCGAACATACAAGTACTCGTGTCAATGATCAATAAAGTGCAGCAGTGCGTATTGCCACTTTATCCATACAATAATGCAAATAAGCTGTGAGTGCAATAGTGCATAGAAGTCCAGTATATAAGGCTAAAAAATGCAAATAGTGCAGAAGCGTCCAGTATAAATTAGATAATACTCAGTCAGCCTGATCCTCCTTGGTGTATTGATAATGAATTTGTGCCGTCCTCAGCGTTTCTCAAAAACAAAAGGGGAGACACAGAGATAAAAGTGCAGAAAATTGTGACAGAAGTATCCAAACATAGTATTGGAAGAGTATAGCCGAGCCACTCACATTTGAGAGCAAAAAGAATCCCGGCTCTAGGTATAATTGCCACCAGTATAGAGTGGCACTTCCCTTCTTTAGCCTGCAGTGATCTCTTGACAAATTAGAGAGAATCGGGAGATGGCGCTCCCATTGCGAAATACTGAAAAATACAGGAAAGAAATGTATTTAAAAATGCACTCACTGCCTTCTTTCTCCACTACTCTTTGCTCTCACTCTTGAGCCACTGCTGTTACACATACGCTCTTCCCCTGTCATCGAGGGCCTCACGATCAATGACGAATCCTTCAAAGTGTCCGCATATACGGATGACGTATTACTCACCCTGACTTCCATGGAGACCTCTTTGGACCACAAGCTGTTATCCAAATTCTGTTGTCTCGGGGTACAAGGTCAATTTAGATAATACTGTTTTGCTACCTTTTCACATCCCACAGTCCAGACTGAAAGCAATAGCCGCGAGTTTTGGGTTCAAGTTCGTTTCGGCCTCGATTCCGTACCTGGGCGTACATTTGCCAAGCACATACGGAGCCTTGTACACAGTTAATTATCCCCCCCTGTACGCTAAACTTCGGTGGGAGTTGGAGGTGTGGAACAGAGATTGTTTCTATTGGCTCGGAAGAGACCACTGCATTAAAATGAATCTCCTACCGCGCTTGTTTTACCTGTTCCAGGTGCTTCCAACTCCCGTCGACCCGAGTGACCTGAGGTTTATGCAGTCTAATATCGACACATTTGTTTGGCACGGTGGAAGGCGTAGAGTGGCCCGTTCCACCCTTTACGCCCAATGGAATTGGGAGGCCTTTGTCTCCCTAATTTATTTCCAGGCGGCACAGCTCTCGCAGGTGGTGGCACTACACTCTGCCTTTTACCCACAGGTGGGTGGACTTTGAATCTGCGTGCATGCTGCCCGACGACCCCCGATCATGGATGCGGCTTCACAGATCTCTGCGTCCTCCCCTGGCCACAGAGTGCCCCCTACTCAGACACTCGTTTGCATTATGGGACTCCCGTTCCCCTTTAAAGAAACTCCACAACCAGCCGTCTTCCATGTTGCCTTTATGGAGAAATCCTCAGTTCCCACCAGTGATGTTGCCCAACCAGTTCTCCCAGTTTACCAAGGAGGGCATTCTCGGGCTAAGACTTGCACGACCGAACTGTGCTGGATTCTTTTGCCACGCTGTCCGCTCATCTCCATCTGGAATCGAAGGACTTCTTTCGCTATTTGCAGCTACGTCACTTTGCCTCCACACCCGTGAACAAAACGGCAGCCTCATCACCTCTAACATTCTTTGAACGGATGTGCTTGTCCGGAGACTTACCTCGGGGCCTTATTTCCAGACTCTATGCTGTTTAATCACATGCGCTGCTGCCTGGGAACTTGCTTGCTTGGTTCTTCCCTGGACGGTGACGAATGGTTGGATATCATTATTGCATTGCAAGAACAGGCCATAAAGACCATGATGTCACACCACACCTGTGCTTCTCAGCATGACGGACTCCGCTATCCCGGATGATGGGGGGGATGCGGCAGCAGGGGCACACAAGCTCATATATGGTGGACATGCCCCAGGATATCCAAGTACTGGGACTCAGTACAGGCCTTACTTGAACAAGTCCTCGGCCCGGGTATTCCCAGGGACCCCTGGAGGTATTTATTCGCTAAACCGGTCCCGGATTTCACTCCGCACCGCAACGGTCTCCTCTCTAAAATCCTATTGGCAGCAAGGAAAGCAGTAGCCGAGGTTTGGCGATCTCCCTTGATGCCCTCACAAAGACACTTACTGAGGATCATGGAGCACATGCAATTGATGGACGAACTCTCGGCAACACTACATCATACGTTGTCAGCGTATCATAAGTAGGGATGAGCTGTTCGGTTTGATCGGAGTTCGATTCGAACATCGCCTATTTGCGAACTACGAACATTTCCGCGTGTTCGCTGCATGTTCGCCCACAATGGACCACAATGCACTTTTCTACTGGCCTGAAGCTTGTAATTGGCTACAGCCTTGAACCTGACCACAGGTCAGGTGCAAGACAGGTTCAAGACCATGCCAATCACGGCTCAAAGTCCTGATTGGGCAAATTTTGCCCAATCATGGGCTCACAGAGCGAAGTCCCGCAGCACACTATATAAGGCTTCACACAGCGCTTCAGCACATGTTTGAGAGGAGATTGTTCTTGTGTTAGTGTGTGTTCTCACTGCCAGTCTGCCACCAGCTACTGGGGGGGAGGGTCTCATTTCTACCAAATATCTGGGAATTGTTCTAATTTTTGTGTTCTCACTCCCAGCAACTATTTTGGGGGGTCAGTAATTTCTCCAAAATATCTGGGAATTGTGGTAATCTGTGTCTTGTCACTGCCACCAGCAACTATTTTGGAGGGTCCGTAATTTCTACAAAATATTTTGGAATTGAGGTAATCTGTGTCTTGTCACTGCCACCCATCAGGGGGTCTCACTGATTTATAGGAGGTTTCTGGGAATTGTAATCGGTGTCTTGTCACTGGCTGCCAGCTATCAGGGTGTCTCATGGAGTTATACCAGAGTTCTGGAAATCTTTATACCAGAGTTGAATCAGAGTTCTGTATATATTTAATCTATAGATCACTCACCATGTCAGAAAGACCAAAAAGGACCAGCAGACGCTCCCAGACACAGATAAGAGGGCAAGCAGCCTCTGTGTCGGGAGGCTGTGCCTCTGGTCGTCGTGGATGTGGTGCATCTTCTGCAGGGGCACGCTTGTCCTTTCTAACTGGTGCTGGCTGTCTTAAGCAGCAGCAACATACAGAGTATTTGGTGGATTGGCTAACCAGGCCATCCTCATCCTCCGAGTCTTCTGCCAGCCAGGCTTGCAGTGCTTTACAGTCCTCTATGACCAACCGTAGCTAGTCCAAAGCATCAGAAGCCACAGCTGGTCAGGTGCAGAGCGCTGTTGTCTCAAAGCACATGTACAGGAAGTCTGCTGTCTGGGAGTTGTTTAAGAAATGTGCAGCAGACTGCACTGTTGCTATTTGTAATCTATGTCAGATGAGGATCAAGCGTGGGAAAGACATCCCACGCTTGGGTACCACGTGCTTGAGGCGACACCTGCCACGCCTCCCATAGGGACAACACTTTGCATAGATCCTCCTCCTCCTCATCTGCCTCTACCCCCACTGTATGTCCTGCCATGTCATTGCCTACAACCTGCACTGACAGGGATGATGCTACAGTAATGGATGTACCAGGTCCTTCCTCAAAATGTGACCGCATCCCATCAGCTGAAGATTTAAGTAGTCAGATTATGTTGCCCCAGCTGCTGCAGTGTAAGAAAAAATACAGTCCCAACCATCCCCAAGCACAGCGTCTAAATGCCAGCTTAGCAAAATTACTCGCATTACAGCTGCTGCCTTTCCAGCTGGTGGACTCTGCTCCCTTCCGTGAATTTGAATGTGCTGTACCACAGCGGCATGTTCTAAAACGCCATTACTTTTCACGGAAGGCCATTCCAGCACTATACCAGCACGTGGAAGACAATGTTATGGAGTCACTGGGAAAGGCAGTCAGCAGCAAGGTACATGTGACTTTAGACACGTGATCCAGCAAGCATGGACCGGGTCGTTACATTTCCTTCACGGCACACTGGGTAACTCTGATTGCAGCTGGGAGGGATCCAAGACGGGGCTCTGTGCTGGAGCTTGTTCATCCACCACGCCTCCACAAAGCTGCTTGTATGAGACTGTCTGCTCCACCACCACCTCTCCCTCTTCCTCCTCCTCCTCCTCTTCCTTCTGTGTCTCTGGCGAAGTGGCAGTTAAACTGACGCCTGACAGGGGCTACGCAATGGCTCAAGCAAAAAGATGCCATACTGTGCTTGAGCTGGTTTGTTTAGGGGACAGGAGCCACACCGGGCCAGAAATTCTGTCAGCTCTGCAGGGGCAAGTGCAGAGATGGTTAACACCACACCAGCTTCAGCTGTGAATGGTCGTCTGTGATAATGACAGCAACCTTCTCTCCGCCCTACGCCTGGGTAAGTTGACGCATGTACCATGCCTAGAAAACGTCCTAAATCTGGTGGTACAGCGTTTCCTAACCAGGTACCCAGGGCTGGCAGAGCTTCTCAGCCAGGCCAGAAAAGTCTGCAGCCACTTCAGACGGTCATTCCCAGCAAGTGTTCGCTTGGCAGAAATTCAAAGAGAATTCCACCTTCCCACAAACCGTCTGATCTGTGACATGCCCACCAGGTGGAACTCGACATTAGCAATGCTGCAGCGTCTGCACAAGCAGCAGAGGGCCATCAACGAGTAAGGCACAAGGACAGGTTCAGGTCAACTTGTAACCCCCCCCCCCGCAGTGACTGATGATCAAGGATGCATGCACTGTACTGTCACCATTTGAGGAGGCAACGAGGATGGTGAGCAGGGACAGTGCATGCATCAGTGACACAATTCCTTTAGTGTTCCTGCTGGAGCACACTCTGTGGGGAATGGAGGAGGAGGAGTCCAACCTACGCTGCATGGGCTCCCTTATCCTGCAAAGCCTGCTAAAGGACCCCAGGATTGATACTATCAAGGAGAGGGATCATTACTGGTTGGCAACCCTTCTTTATCACAGAGGGAGGACAGGATGAAATAACTTGGACGCTCTAAAGCGACACTTGTGTAACACCTTTCCAGGCACTGGTAGGTTACCAAGTGATGGCACAGGTGCTTCTGAGGCTGCGGATGATCAGAGAAATAGTGGTGAAGACCGGGGCTGCTTGACTGATGCTTTTTTAAATTTTTTTAGTCCACGACGCCCAGGGACGTCAAATGCAGATACCCATTGCCATCGTCTTTACCATATGGTGCAGGACTACCTAGGGGCAAGGGCAGACCTGGATACCTTTCCAGCAGATGATCCACTGGCTTACTGGGTATTGAGATTGGATCACTGGCCAGAACTTGGCCAATATGCTATGCAGCTACTAGGTTGCCCTCCATCTAGCGTGCTTTCTGAAAGCACGTTCAGTGCCGCTGGAGGTTTTGTCAGACAAGAGTGCGTCTGTCCACCGACTCTGTAGACCGGCTGACCTTTATAAAAATGAAATCAGTCCTGGATCAGCAGCTATCAATCCCCTGATGCTGACATAACGGAATAGATCGGGGATGTCTTCTGCATTCACAAAACCTCCAGCACTGAACTCTTCCACAATACCACAAAAGGATTACGGCGTGAAGGCACTTGCTGCCACAAGTCACAATATCTGGGTGCACGGACGTCTTTACCAGATTCATATCTTTTTAATATAGGACCGCATGGTCCACCCCTGCACTCGTCCACAATACCACAGAGGGGTTACTGTATGATGGCACTTGCAGGCCTGGCACCAAAGGCACAATATTTGGCTGCACTGACAAGTGACGTGCGGTGAGGTCAGCGGCTAGTGAGGCACTGGCTAGTATCGGAGCCCGATATACACAGGGTTACGCAGTCACAATTTATGCATTTGATTATCGTTCTATAGGAGAATAGAGTTTCACTATTTATACTCATGTTTACCAATTAAAATACCAACAGAGGGCGCTATTACACTCTTACTTTAAAGTTGCACTTTGCTATTTGCGCCCCCTATTGGTCACTATTGTAAATACATATGCTGTGTAGGCAGGGCTTTTCAGCAATTATGTAGAGACGGAGAGCCAGCCAGCTAGCTAGCTTGCTTTTTTTAGGGTAAAAAAGGGTCAAGGATTATACTCTGGTGACGGGTCAATAGAATAGTCAGCTCACTAGGTTTTCACTGTAGTTCATTCCCAATGTCTGTGGAACTTGACTCACTGTTCTTTGGGGGGAAAAATAATGAACTGTGGGGGTTAATGACTGATATATAGGGCATAGTGATTAAATTATTATTATTGGAGATCATTTCTGAAATGCGGGCTGTGCATAATACTGAGGTCCCCACCTCCAACCCACAGTTTGTGTGTGCTTATCGCACGCGCTCAGCACACTCTGGAGGGGATTTGTCACAGTCACACAAGTCATGTTGCTGTGATCTGCCCGCCCCCCCACGATTGACGAGGACAGTCACATGACTGTCCTGCGTCAATCAAACCATGGGGAGCACTGCCTCCTATGGTGGGCTTTTTTTTTTTTTAAAAAAAAAAAAAAAAGAAATTGCTTGACAATGGAGCTTTCCCATTGGCTCAAGGTTTCATTTGCTGTCATTGCCTGGAGGCAATGACGAGCGTGCCTGCCATCAGCTTGAGCTCCGCAGTTAGCGTAGTGTTGAGCTGCGTAAATTGCGTAGCCTAGGCTGGCTCTGTGCTGCCCCTGCTGTCTGTGTAGTGAATCACACACAGCGGCTGGCAAACTGTTAAAGTGAAAGCGCAGGAGAAAAAAAAACGGACAGAGAGAAGCCAGCACAGCGAGGGAGCGTGGAGCAGGGGAGTATTGAGAACTTTTTTCAATAACCATTTATTTACAGTTTAAATATACACACACACATCACATTACATCAAAATGAGCACATTTATTTATTTATAAAGGATTTTACCAGGAAGGATACATTGAGATTTCTCTCGTTTTCAAGTATGTCCGCCTCCCCTGCCACCCCTGACTGCACGTTCCCTGGCACTGACGTCTTTACCAGATTCAATTCTTTTAATATAGGACCGCATGGTCCACCCCTGCACTCTTTCACAATACCACAGAGGGGTTACGTATGATGGCACTTGCAGGCTGGCACAAAGGCACAATATTTGAGTGCACTGACGCCTTTACCAGATTCATCTTTTTAATATAGGACCACATGCTCCACCCCTGCACTCTTCCACAGTACCACAGAGGGGTTACGGTGTGACGGCACTGTTGCCGATGCTAAAGGCACAATTTTAAAGCACCTAATGTTACTTTCATCCAAAGCCTGCGTAAGTTTCACCATAATTTAGCCAAAAAATCACTAAACTTTTTCTGTGCCTCCTAAAATGTCTTTTCATACAGGCTGCCACCCCAAGCAGTTGTTTATGAATAGATTAAAGGAAAAGCTTTTACCGTCATTTGAAACGTCTTTTTTTAGTTTTTGAGTGTTTATACATCCTAGAAATCCGCCACTTCACGGGCAGGTTATGGGGACCTCCTAGGCATGATATTTGAAGGAATTTTTCGTTTTTATTTTTAACCCTTATTTCTCACTGTCCCTTTTTAAAAACGTTTTTTTTTTACTTTTTGTCCTTGTTTCCTGTCCCCCAGGGCACTACCTGGACCCCATACACCTTTTATGGCAAATATCTAGCATAGTTGCCCTCTTGGAGGGCACTATAAAAATCGAACTTTGAGTCCCATTGACTTATATTGAGTTCGTGTTCGAGTTTGAATTCGAACTTTTGAAAAGTCGAATGCGAACCGAACTCGGGTGTTCGGCTCATCCCTAATCATAAGGTGTGGGACACATGCGACTCTTTTGGGGTGTGAATGAACTGGCCACGTGATGGGCAGATAACCTCGTGCTGTTACTCCAATGTTCTCTTCTGCTTCAGCCTGATTTCTAATTGAGTCTGAAGGTTGGTTTACTCTTGGTTACTTTAGTGCCTTTGTTCGTTGTTTTGTACTTTGTTTTTGTGTGTTTGTGTTCTTTGTTCGCCCTCCCTAGTGTTTATCGGTGTTCTCTTTCGCTCCCTCCCCCTTCCTGCCCTCTGCCTTTACGGTACTTAGGGGGCCCCTCCCTTTTGATATAAAAAAAGTCAGTGGTGGGTCTCTCTGCAGTTTGTACAATGTCTTGATATATGTATGCTTTGCTCTGACTAATTTTAAATAAAGATCTATAAAAAAATTCCAGAACCTCGTGCATATAGGCTTGATCAGTATGACGTTAGGCACTCTTAGGTAGGTGCCCAGAACCTCTTTTCCCCAGCACTCAGTGGTCCGTGTTGCTGGCTCTCTATATAGTGCTCAATGTCAAAGGTAGGAGAGAATGGCCAGTGAGGGGTTAAAAAAATCAATAAGGGCGTGGCCTGACCGATATCTAAGATGGCAGCTTAGTCTGTGAGCTCCCCGCAACTCTGCCGATATTTTCGCCCCACCGTATGTGTCTGTGGATATGGTCCGCACCCAAACACTTAAGTCATCCAGGAACAACGCCGTCCCTGCTGGTAGACCCTCGGCAGGATCCATAGCGATGCTCTTTAGCTCCTCGCAATTGCGGCCTACACAAGATGGAACCTAGAAGATGGCGGCATCCCCATCACCCCCAACCACTGTGCTGGCAACCAAAGCCTCTACGATCCGGCGGCTGGAATCTTTAATAGCGGACTTGCCCACACGAGCTGAACTACCTACACGAGCTGATTTTTGTGACATGATGGACCAAATGCAAGCAGCTTTCGGAAAGATCGCGGAAGTTCGAGCAGACCTCTCGGCCATGGACACACGTGTTACATGCCGAGAAGAGGAGGCTGTCAGGCGCCCTGCTTCCATGGCCGAGCCAGATCCCGCTACTGAGCTGCACTTGTCTGACATGCACCGTCGGCTAGACGATTTGGAGAGCTGGTCGAGGAGACCTAATGTGCGGGTGTGGGGTAGAGAGTCAAAGTGAAAGTTTTTCTTCAAGCCTTTTCCCACACTGGGCTGCCCACCCCTACCTGCAGCTGCCATTGACAGCTCATAGGGGCCTTCGTCCCCAGAATACCTCACAGGCAGCTCCCTTGAGGGATATCATCTGTCACTTTCCCGATTATCAATTGAAGGAAGCCATTCTGTCGAGGGCTTGCACTCGCAGGCACTGGACAGTAGCGGACATTACATTCAAATTGTTCCAAGATCTAGCACCGCACATCTTGGCAGCTCACCGCATGCTTCGTCCTGTCACCCGATTGCTGCAGGAGGCTGATCTCCCATATCGCTGGGGATTCACCTTTGCTCTTTATGTGCGCAAAAATAACTTTGGGTGTGCGTCTGTTATAACCAAAGATGTAGCCCCCTTCCTGACCCGACTGGGCCTGCTTCTAACGGAGGTTCTGGATTGGGAACGGGTACCCTTGGCTTCGCTTGTCACTGCAACCTTTGCTGAAGGTTCCTGCAGTGTAGCTGCCTGGAGGAAGAATCGCCTCCTGCTGCCACTCAACTTACTTACAGGGTTATTCAGAGAGCGGTGAAAAGCAGGAGAATGGAAAATTCTAGGCCAATATAGCCAAACCAGAAAAATTCTCCATTATATATCTCACTTTCCAAATCGGCTATTTTGACCTAGAATTTTCCATTCTCCAGTCATTCTCCTGCTTTTCACCGCTCTCTGAATAGCCCTGTATGTCTCCAGCTGACTAGAACATAACATGTTGTTGTAATGGACGGCTACGGCCTACACGTTCTGTATTTCTGTGGGACACTGGTCTCTGGTCCCGTATAGGTGTTCGACATGACGGCACTATATAGAGCTCCCCCCCTTTTTTTTCCCCCTCTTGTTCCTAGCTGGCAAGAGCTACTCAGTGACCCCGGTGATGTGCATGCCACTGTACTGAGCTGGATCTCCCTTTCATCACACATTCAGGATTTGACGACCTTGCTGCCGCTTTGAGCTTATTTTTTTATGTTTACGTTTTGACCCCGCCCGTTCTGCACTGCGGATAATCTTTTTGGAGACTAACCTGAAGTTCAAACTGTCGCTTATTCTGGTTGATTTCTATGGGAATGGGGGGGGGGGTGAGGGTAACTGGTGGGTGGGGGGAGAGGGGTGGGATGAGGTTTGCGGCAGCCTGTATTCCATTAGTGATGTTGCGTTTTTTGTAATTTGTTTTCCGCATGAAATTGACACTGCCACTGTACGATACTGTTTTTTTGCCCAGACCTTGGCTAACGCTAGCTCTAATCTATGGTTTGCTTTTTCCTGTTGAGGCCACCCCGTGCCCCCTTGTCCCGCCCCTTCCCTCCCTCTATATTCCTTGGATGACGCACCCTTTCCCGTCTCATAAACCTTGCTTCTTCCACAGATCGTGTTGATATGCTGTTTGTCGGTATTGTTAGTGGGCAGACTGTTTTACATCCTTGTTGTTGCTCCTATTGAGCTAAATACTCCCCAGCTCTATACCACCCCACGAGGTGTAGTGCATTCTCCTCCCACCTGTGGGTCCTCCCACCTGGCCTCTACGTCTAGTGGTTGAGGTAGACGTGACAGTTGGTGCACTTCCTACTAGGGATGCACTGAAACGAAAAGGCTTCCGTGACGTCATACCGGCGACAGACACAGCGGGCACTGGATGCAGGAGTGCCATCGCTGGAAGAGCTCAGGGCTGATGTAGGTGTAGGCAACATCCTCCTACTTCGGCCCTGAGCTCCAGCGGTGACCGTCCTTCGGCTGTCGCAGGTTGCTCAGCCATCCTCCAGGCTCAGGCGAGCCCCCGGCCGGGAAATGGAAATTTTCGGCCATTTTTTTCAGCTGAATTTCCATTTTGGCCGAAAACACAATTTTTGGCCGATTTAATTTGCGGTGCATCCTTACTTTCTACCTCTTGTGCTGTCACCTCTTTGTCTCTTCTCTTACTGTGTTCTACTCTTTCTCTGCCTTTTCTTATTTAATGTATTGTCCCTCCTCACTCTCTCCTTTTCTTTGGTACTCTGACCCTCCTCTCTTTCTGTTCCCCCCCCCCTCTTTGTTTTTTTTTTTTTTTTTTCACCTCCCATCCCCTTTCCCTCTCAGCCCCGCCACCCCGTTGCTCGCGCCCTCCCTTCGCAGGGCTACACATGGCGCGTCTGTTTGCCCCGTACGACCTCCAGATGACCAGCTAAAATGTCCGCGGCCTTAACCTCCCTGAGAAGGCTCGCGGCTGTTACAGGATTTGTGGATTTCACGCGCCTCCATCGCCTTTCTCCAGGAGACTCCCTTCCGGGCCGATGCGGCACCTCATTTGGGAGACGCTAATTATCCAGTCGGGGTCTTTAGCAATTTCTGAGTAAATCACGTGGAGTGGCGATCTTACTGTCTAAGGACGTACCCGTTGTTTTGGATGCTGTGTAAACTGACACGAACGGCAGCTATCTTTTGTTGTTGATACCACTTATACATTCGCGTCTCTTTATCTACCCAATAGAAACATAGAAAAATGTCAGCAGATAAGAACCTTTCGGCCCATCTAGTCTGCCCAATTACATGGATACTTAACCTGGATTTATCTTTTGTTTAGGATAGCCTTATGCCTATCCCATGCCTGCTTAAATTCAATTACTGTTTTGGCCTCTACCACTTCAACTGGAAGGCTGTTCCATGTATCCACCACCCTCTCAGTAAAATAATGTTTCCTGATGTTACTTTTAAACCTTTGCCCCTCTAATCTAAGACTATGTCCTCTTGTTTTGCTACTTTTTTCCTTTTAAATATACTCCCTTCCTCTACCTTGTGGATTCCCTTTACGTATTTAAATGTTTCTATCATATCTCCTCTGTCTCGTCTTTTTTCCAAGCTGTACATGTTAAGATCATTAAGCCTTTCCTGGTAGCTTTTCTCCAAGCCGTACACCATTTTAGTAGCCCTTCTCTGAACTCTCTCTAAGATGTCTATATCCTTCTGGAGATACGGTCTCCAGTACTGCACACAGTACTCCAAGTGAGGTCTCACCAGTGCTCTGTACAGTGGCATGAGCACTTCCCTTTTCCTACTAATACCTCTCCCTACACAACCAAGCATTCTGCTAGCATTTCCTGCTGCCCTATTACATTGACTACTTACCCTTAGATCCTCTGAAATAATAACCCCTAAATCCCTTTCCTCAGATGTTGAGGTTAGGACTGTATCAAATATTCTATATTCAGCCCTTGGGTTTTTACGTCCCAGGTGCATGATCTTGCACTTATCCACATTAAAACTAAAACAATAGACTTCAGCAAACCTGTTTAGCGCGCATTCTTAGATTGCTCAAATCTTTCCAGAAGGGAATCTCCATCTTGGCAGGCGACTTTAATGTGGTACTGGACCAGCAGTTGGACTCCTCTTCTGGGACTTCGGCTACCCCACCGCACTTATTATGACATATACAAAGATCTCTACATGAGACCCTGGCTCGTAGATGTTTGGCGAGCCTTTCACCCTACAGACCGGGACTACTGCTATTATTCCCCGGTCCATGCAGTCCATACGTGGATTGATTTATTTTTTCCTGCGCTGTCAAGTTCTCGTCTTCACCCAATTGGTTGCGATGGCTGCCACTACGTGGTCGGATCACACTCCGATAACACTGTCCATACACTCTCCGCTCTTTGCCCTGAAGGAGCGCCAATGGTGCCTTAATGTTTCTCTTTTGGACGACCCTACAATTCTTGCGAACTTGCAAACTACTTTGACCAATTTCTTCACTGAACACTCCTCGCCTGATACCCCTGTACCAGTAATGTGGGAAGCTCATAAAGCTGTCATCCAGGGCTCTTTCATCAGCAAGGCCACTGCCCGTAAAATACTCAGAGGAGCAGAAATCATTACTGGCTACAATACGAGCTCTGGAGCACATTTCCTCCTCTGATGCATCGGTCTATCAACGCCTTCTGCATGCACGCCAAGAACTTAACAAACTACTAAAATCTTCTATTTGCTTTCAAGCCCTGAGATCCTGCTCCTTTTTTTCCCACCATGAAAACAAACATGGTCGTCGTCTCCTGGCCAGGATCCTACGCCCTACGCTCCAGGCGAGTTAAATCTTATATCCCCAAAATTTGCACGCGCACTGGAACCCTTTCTACTCATCCACATGAAATTTCTGAGTTCCTTAAATTTTTTATGGACTTGTATAGTTTGTAGGAGACTGCCTTCTCGGGCCTGACACCTGATCGGATTGACTATCTCTCTAGGTTGGTTACTCGTTTCCTTAACTCCCAGGATCGAGCTTCCTTGAATGCTGTCATCTCTCCACAGGAAATTGTGGCGGCTCTCAAAACGACCAAGAACGGTAAGAGCCCGGGCCCAGATGGCTTACCCATCGACTATTACAAAAATGCTTCATGTCATTGATGCCAGCCCTCACTTCCCTATTTGAGGTAATTTGAGATGGAACCTAACTTCACCCTCGTTCACAGATGGCAATGATTTCCCAAATACCGAAACCAGCTAAAGATCACACTTGCTGTGGCAGTTATCATCCCATATCACTCCTGAATAATGACTTGTAGCTCCTAGCACGAATATTGTCTACGCGCCTTCAACGATTTCTGCCACAGCTTGTGGAACCGGAACAAGTCGGCTTTGTTCCCAGCCGAGAGGCTAGGGACACAACCATCAGAGTGCTAAATGCTATCGCTCATTCCAAGCACACTGCGCGACCTCTTCTGCTACTTTCGACTGATGCTGAAAAGGCCTTTGATAGGGTACTCTGGCCTTTTCTATTCCACACACTCCACCACTTTGGTGTCGGTGAAGATTTTCAACGCTGGATTAAAGCGCTTTACTCGGCGTGGGTTCAGGTGAATGGTGCACTCGCTCCCCTTTATTAATTCGCAATGGCACACGTCAAGGTTGCCCCCTTTCTCCACTTCTTTTCGCCCTCTGGAGCCACTCCTAAACTCTATTAGACAAAATCCTCTTATAAAGGGGGTCTCTGGAGCTCACGCTGAACACAAAATCTCAGCAAATGCGGCTGACCTGCTCTTTCTCATGCCGGACCCACTTCCCTCCATGCCAGAGGTCATTCGGGAATTGCAGGACTACGGCTATCTGGCGGGCCTTAAGATCAATGAAAACAAATCAGAAATTTTAGCGCTGTCACTCCCAGCACACTGGCGGCAGTCTTTGCGTACATTCTGGGTCAAAGGCTTCCGCCTCCACAATGTCATCCCTGTGTCTGACAGAGAGCGGGCACCGGCTGCCGGAGGACGGTCACCACGGACTGCCACCGCTGGAGCTCAGGGCCAAAGTAGGAGGATGTAGGTGTGTATGTTGCCTACACATACTTACCTGCATCGACCCTGAGTTCCTCCAGGTAGGATGTAGGTGAGTGTGCAACCCTCCCCCCCCCCCAACATAATCCGTCACCTGGGCCTGAAGGGCCGCCCAAGCGCCTGCTCAGCCGGCCTTCAGACACGGCTGAGTCCCCTGCTCGCCTGGGCCTCCAGGCCCTATTTTGAAAGGAACATTTTCGGCCAATTTTTTATTTTTCCAGTTCGGCCGAAACCAAAAGCACCATTTTCGGCCAATAATTTCAGTAGCCAAAATTTTGATGCATCACTAATAATAATAAGCATTAAAATAGATGGGCTTAAGCCCTCTAATCCAGCAACCCTGGGTTTTTGTCTATGTAACCAGGCTAATTACTTGCATAGCATAGACTTTCAATTTGTCCCTCAGATGATTTGCTCAGGACCTCCCTGTAAACATTACTGGTTTTACTCTGGCTGGAGGATGACCAGGCTGTCAGGTGAACTGACTCTGGAGCACAGCACATACAACTGGCCATGGGAGAGACCGTCACTCGTCAGATGCACACCAGCCACTTTCATTGTCTGTCCCTGTGCCTTATTGATGGTGATGGCGTAGCACACCTTAACCGGAAATTGTAGACGTTGAATTTAAAGTGGTAGTCTGATGGGATCAGAGGAATTCTGGGTATGAAAACGTTTTCTCTCGGTTTTACGCTTTACATAGTTATATTTACATAGTTATATTTACATAGGCTGAAAAAAGACATGCGTCCATCGGGTTCAGCCTCTCACACATCACCTACTGCTGTTGGTCCAAAAGAAGGCAAAAAACCCAGTCTGAAATGCTTGCCAATTTGCAACCCACTGGGAAAAAATTCCTTCTTGACCCCAGAATGGCAGTCACATTTCTCCTTTGATCAATAAGCTTACCCACATACTAAATATTATAACCCTTAATAATCTGTGTCTGCAGGAAGTCATCCAGTTGTTTTTTTAAGTCTGTACAGTCTCTGACCCAACCACCTCAACACGCAGAGAATTCCACCGCTTTATTATTCTCACCTTAAAATAACCCTTCCTATGCTTTAGGCTGAATTTCCTTTCTTCCAGTCTAAATGGGTGACCTCCTCAGGTCCAGTGTATAGTCCTGTTTAGACTTGTGCACCGTCAATAAATTAGTTTAGTTTCGTTTCGTATTAGCCGTTATTTCGTTTTTCGTAATTTGTGTCTGAAACTCAATTCGGATTCGTACGAAATACGAATTTTCCTTAGATTCGTTCACTTTTCGTAACAATTACGACCATTCGTTATGATGAATTTAAAAAGCAAAATTACATTTCTTAATATGGCAGTCGATGGTAGTTTTTTTTTTATACTTAATTCTGCTGAATTGCAGTGACACGTAAACTAATCTAATATATATTAAAGGGATGGGAGTATAAAGCTATATACCCTAAAGCGTGGGCGCCTATAAAGTTATATAAGTAAGGGATATGATGCCGCCCTGGGAGAAAAAACAGAAAAAACAACCAAAGTATGTGCTAAACAAAGATGAGGGAGGTGTGGCAGGTATCCCTGACAGCGCATCAGTAGTGCAAAACACTAGAATGCAATTGAAACATTTGCATATGCATATATACTGTCAGGTCCAGAAATATTGTGACATCGACACAATTCTAACATCTTTGGCTCTATACACCACCACAATGGGGTTGGAATGAAACAAACACAATGCGCTTTAACTGCAGACTGTCAGCTTTAATTTGAGGGTATGTACATCCAACTCAGGTGAACGGTGTAGGACTTACAGCAATTTGCAGATGTGCCTCCCACTTGTTAAGGGACCAAATGTAATGGGACAATTGGCTTCTCAGCTGTTCCATGGCCAGGTGTGTGATATTCCCTCATTACCCCAATTACAATGTGCAGATAAAAGGCCCAGAGTTAATTTAAAGTGTGCTATTTGCATTTGGAATCTGTTGCTGTCAACTCTCAAGATGAGATCCAAAGAGCAGTCACTATCAGTGAAGCAAGCCATCATTAGGCTGAAGAAACAAAACAAACCCATCAGAGAGATAGCAAGAACATTAGGTGTGGCCAAAACAACTGTTTGGAACATTCTCAAAAAGAAGGAACGCACCAGTGAGCTCAGCAACACCGGGAGACCACGGAAAACAACTGTGGTGGATTACCGAAGAATTCACCCTTCACAACAGTTGGCCAGATCAAGAACACTCTCCAGGAGGTAGGTGTATGTGTGTCAAAGTCAACAATCAAGAGAAGACTTCACCAGAGTGAATACAGAGGGTTAACCACAAAATGTAAACCATCGGTGAGCCTCAAAAACAGGAGGGCCAGATTAGAGTTTGCCAAACACCTAACAAAGCCTTCACAGTTCTGGAACAATATCCTATGGACAGATGAGACCAAAGATCAACTTGTACCAGAGTGATGGGAAGAAAAGAGTATGGAGCAGGAAAGGAACTGCTCATGATCCTAAGCATACCACCTCATCAGTGAAGCATTGTGGTGGTAGCGTCATGGCGTGGGCATGTATGGCTGCCAATGGAACTGGTTCTCTTGTATTTATTGATGTGACTGCTGACAAAAGCAGCAGGATGAATTCTGAAGTGTTTCGGGCAATATGATCTGCTCACATTCAGCCAAATGCTGCAGAACTCATTGGACGGCGCTTCACAGTGCAGATGGACAATGACCCAAAGCATACTGCAAAAGCAACCAAAGAGTTTTTGAAGGGACAGAAGTGGAATGTTATGCAATGGCCAAGTCAATCACCTGACCTGAATCCCATTGAGCATGCATTTCACTTGCTGAAGACAAAACTGAAGGGAAAATGCCCCAAGAACCAGCAGGAACTGAAGACAGTTGCAGTAGAGGCCTGGCAGAGCATCACTAGGGATGGAACCCAGCGTCTGAGGTCTATGCGTTCCAGACCTCAGGCTGTGATTGACTGCAAAGGATTTGCAACCAAGTATTAAGAAGGGAAAGTTCGATTTATGATTATTATTCTGTCCCATTACCTTTGGTCCCTTAACAAGTGGGAGGCACATCTGCAAACTGCTGTAAGTCCTACACCGTTCACCTGAGTTGGATGTACATACCCTCAAATTAAAGCTGACAGTCTGCAGTTAAAGCACATTGTGTTTGCATTCCAACTCCATTGTGGTATATAGAGCCAAAGATGTTAGAATTGTGTCGATGTCCCAATATTTCTGGACATGACTATATATTTATACGGTCACACATGGGCAATTTACATACACAAAACTTACCCTAGAAACTGCTGGGGGTCCAACCAAACTGAAACCGACAATGGGACACATTTGCTTCATGGAATGGTAAACCTAATTAGATTATGTAATATTTCTAACGAGGCAGCACAATGGTAATCAGGATAACCGATTAGTCATCTTTACAAACTATTCAAATAGAAACGGGTAACATTCCTGAGACAAGGATATGCTGGGAGGCTAATCCTCGCAACAGCTACTCAAGGACCAGACAATAGCAGTACAAACATTCTGCACACAAGGGAGGCCTACACCCTACAAATGTGCCTCCAGGTCTATGCACCATGTAACAGACCGCCTAGCACACAGACTGTGTGCCTCTGTCAAACTCTAGCTTTCTCCAAGCTGGACCCGACATCCAGGATTTTCAGCCCAAAACCTCCCTAAAATCACCAGGCAAGACAAGTGCTTTAGAGTGATAAACCAGATTGACTCTTTATTTTAAAACCTATGAACAGTTGAGGGACACAACCCCTCTTCATGAATAAATCACAGATGCTATCAACAGATCCAGTAACAGTACAATGGGAAGGTGCATTGGTCTGCGTGCACCTGCAACCTTATCTTAAACTGCCTGCTAATTGCAGGGAGAAAGGGGAGTTGGGGTGGAAGCGGTACAGGTGAAAACAAAGGAATCGATTACTTACAGAGGGTGTACGCTATAAAGAGAGGATAGTAATAGAGGTGTACGCTATACAGAGACGATAGTAATACAGAGGGTTTGCTATATAGAGAGGATGTACACAGTATATACAACAGGAGACTCTACAATAAATACATAATGTAATACAGTCAACATAAATCCTGGTTTCCCTGGGCAATCCATTTGGCAGACCCCGGGTAGCACCTTGGTCCACAGTAAGTAGGAAGGAGGCTAGCCCTCAGGCTCCTCTGTCACATCCCCCCCCCAAAAAAAGAGACCTGTGTTATTCGTGCAGATAAACTCAGACATAATCCCATTGGCATTTTAAATTATGCAGCTGGGAAGCTGTGTGGATCGCCTTATTTCCTCCTCTCCCTGGATCCCTGGGGCTGTTACCGGTGCAGGGTAGAGGCCAGCGGCGCTTTGTCCGGTTGCCAGCACTTCAGCTGAGGACTTGGGCATGCTGATAGTGGCTTCCTGTAGGGGTGGGAGGATGACCTTTTCCACTCCCTGAACTCTGCTCTGCTGCTGGGGAACGACAATTTTCTCTACTCCCTGACCTTGGATCTGCTGCTGTAGAGTGAGGCTGACTGCCTCCCAGGGGCGGACTCACCCATCGGGCTCTCGGGCGCTGCCTGAGAGGCCGCGGGTCAGAGGGGGCCTGGTTTTGTAAGGGACCACGGCGGCGGCGCTCCAGCGTGCCTTCCTGGGCCCCACGTGCACCCTGCATTGATGCCGCCCCTCACATGAAGCACGCGCATCACAAAGGGGGGCGGCGGCGTCAATGCAGGGTGCACGTGGGGCCCAGGAAGGCACGCTGGAGCGCTGCCGCCGTGGTCCCTTACAAAACTGAGCTGCTGGGGTCAGTATATATCCATGTGTGAGCTGGGCACTATACATCCATGTGTGAGCTGGTTTTTATACATCCATGTGTGAGCTGGGCATTATAAATCCATGTGTGAGCTGGGCATTATACATCCATGTGTGAGCTGGGCAATATACATCCATGTGTGAGCTGGGCAATATACATCCATGTGTGAGCTGGGCAATATACATCCATGTGTGAGCTGGGGCACTATATATCCATGTGTGAGCTGGGGCACTATATATCCATGTGTGAGCTGGGGCACTATATATCCATGTGTGAGCTGGGCAATATACATCCATGTGTGAGCTGGGCACTGTACATCCATGTGTGAGCTGGGCACTGTACATCCATGTGTGAGCTGGGCCACTATATATCCATGTGTGAGCTGGGCCACTATATATCCATGTGTGAGCTGGGGCACTATATATCCATGTGTGAGCTGGGGCACTATATATCATGTGTGAGCTGGGGCACTATATATCATGTGTGAGCTGGGGCACTATATATCTATATGTGTGAGCTGGGGCACTATATATCTATGGGTGAGCTGCTGGGGGCAACATATATCCATGTGTGAGCTGCACATTACTGTGGGTTTTATTGCTGTGGAGCTCTGATACGCTCATATACACACTGCACATTACTGTGAGGATTTTTGCTGTGCAGCTCTAATACGCACAAGCACTCTGCACATTACTGGGAGTTTTATTGCTGTGGAGCTCTGTAATGTGCAGTGTGTCGGACTCTACAGTATCTGTTAAAGTGATTGGCAGTTTACCACATTTTCCACAGGGACTTTCTGTGCCGGGGTGTAGCTTTGGCTGCAATGAGCAGGTGATGGCTGCTGCAGCTGTGCAGTGGCCATCTGTAAGTATGGAGAGGGCACAATTCACTGCTGGGTCCAAGTGGATTTTCAAAAAGGTTATTTTTAGGAGTTCAGAAATGAATTCTTTAGCACAATAATGTACATGTGGGTGTTGCGTTGTAGGGGGTGGTTGGTTTTTATGGGTGTGTGTGCCGAACAAGGGGGGGCCCATGACCTCCTATTGCCCGGGGGCCCTATTAGTTGTCAGTTCACCCCTGTTGCCTCCCCTCCCTGAAGCTCGCTCTGTGGCTGGAGTAAGGAACAGATGGCTGCAGGTTCCTTGGACTCGTGTGTGTGTGTGTGTGTGTGTGTGTGTGTGTGTGTGTGTTGCTCTCCTCCTTTTTCCCAGCCTCTAGAGTGTCTGCAATCCAAAACTGGGGATCTGGGCCAGCTGCCCGCATCTTTCCTGTGCAGTGTGGGGGGGGGTGCCACAGAGCCCATTTTTGGCCCAAACAAATCCAGGCCCTTAAGTTCTCTCGGCCATCCCTGGCCTGGAGCACACTGGGGGCCATCTGTGTCAGCTGTCCCCCATTTCAGTGAATTTCTAGTGGGGACCTCAGTCTCGCCCACCGCTACCAGACAAAGATGTTGTTTGTGAATACAGAGGCCAAAGGTGTTCTGCACCGTTGCCAGCGCTTCAGTTGAAGATGTAGCCACTTGGATAGCAGCTTGCTGTTGAAGAGGGTTGACGTCCACCTCCTCTCCCTACCAGTTGCTTGGGAGAGGTCTCCCTCCATCCCCAGTCGACCTGGGCAGGACCAGGTTCGTCGGGGTGGGGGCGGCAACATTTTTTTCATCCGCCACCGGAGATCAGCTTCTTCTGTTTAACGGAGTGCAGTACTCGGCATTGTCCCACTCGGTTTCTGACTCTTCCTGGACTTCTGGGCTAGCAGCTGGTTCTTCAGACTCGCCTCATTCAGAGAGAGCCTTGCTTAACTGCTAAGCAATCTCCAGCTCCCATTCCTTGGCGGTCAGGAACTCCATCTTCCCGGACCCATGGTAATTTCAAGGGACCCTTGGTCTCGGTACTCAATGATGTCTTCCAGTCACCATTCTGAGTTGCTCCCAAGGTCAGGGTTGCTGTACAGCTTCTCTTACAGCAGCCCAGGCCATCATCGTTGAAGTCTTCTGTGCTCAGGCACACCTGAGTGACATAACAGCGAAGAGCTCTGTAGCTCTCGTCCAGCTGCATTTCCTCCTGGACCAGCTTGTCCATCTCGACTGTCAACTCCTCATGCGGGGGCTCGCCTAGAAGCAAGTCCTACAACTTGTACTGTGCTAAGTATCTCTGCTGGAAGGAGGGGAAAAGCTTTCACTGTCAGCGCTGCTCGTCTTCTATCCAGAGTTGCCAGCAGCTAGAATCCAGCAGGATCTGCTTCAAAACTGGTCCGCTCTGCTGAGCTCACTTTTCTGGCAACCTCCATCAGAATTCTTCCTCTATGGCTGCTGGTAATCACACCTCTTCTCCTCCACTAGCAGGAACTCTGATCCTGGTGGTGGTTTGGACTGCTCAATGGAAAAAGCAAATCCCACTGGTACCAGCCAAATGTGACAGACCGACTGTGTGCCTCTTTCAAACTCTAGCTTTCTCCAAGCTGGACCCCGACATCCAGGATTCTCAGCCCAGAACCTCCCTAAAATCACCAGGCACGACCAGTATTTTTTATTTTTTATTTTATCTGTATCTGTACAAACATAGTAGTGCAACAGAGACTAGTGTTTTAGAGTGAAAAACAAGACGTACGCTTTATTTTAAAACAAACAGCTCTATGAACACGTGAGGGATAAACCCCTTCATGAATAAATCACAGATACTATCAACAGATCCAGTAACAGGACAATGGGAAAGTACATTCAAAACAATAGACCATTTACACAGACAACCTTATCTTAAACTGCCTACCTGTTCCAGGGAGAAAGGGGGGTTGAGGTGGAAGCAGAGCATGTGAAAACAAAGGAATCAATTACTCACGGGTGTGTTTGCTACACAGAATATAGTAATACTAGGGAATGTACACAGCATATACAACAGGCGAATCTACAATAAATACTAAAGGGCATAATACACACACACAGTTGACATAAATCCTGGTTTCCCTGGGCAATCCATTTACAGACTCAGGTAGCACTTTGGTCCATAGTCAGTAGGAAGGAGGCTAGCCCCCAGGCTCCTCCACCTGCCCCAGGGACAGCGGAGTCTGTCACACAACCTTACGTGTGTGGATGCTCGTTTACCATCATGACGGACCACAATACCTTGTTATGGCTGAACCGGGTGGCAGGAGAGAACGGCTGCTTACTCAGATGGTGCCTGGCTTTGCAACTATACAACTTTACGATACAATACGGCCTGGGTCTCAAAATGGGAATGTGGATGGGTTATCCCAACAGACGGACCTGGAGCTTTAGGACTATCTCTCCAACAGCCCCAAGTTGACCCATTTTGAGGTGGAACTATGTCTGTTGGACTTCCTTAAAAGGGGATTTATGTCACCTACCTGACATGGGGTCCCCCTGTGTGGATTACAACTGCTATTTCCCTTCCTGTTTTAGAGCCATGCCGTCTGAAATCTCAGACGAGTGTCTGGAGAGGCGGACAGGGGTCAGTTTTTGAATTGGAGCAGCCAGCCCACACGTCCACTGACCGGCAAGATAAACCCGTTGGCACACATATGGTTCGCGTGCCATAGGCACTCCTTGAACTGCCGATTTGGCTCTGCCTCCTTCCTTTACTGCAGTAAACATTTGCCTACTGTGCTGATGCCAATGCACTGAAGGCAGGCAGAAGGAAGGCAGCCAGCTCTTGCGCCAGACCCCACCCCTTTTAGTACAGGCTAAAGCCTTTAGAGAAAAAATGATTTAAAGTTGTAAATCTTCTGCTCTGCCTGTTGTCACGCCAGCGGGATTTTTCAGTGAATCCACACAGGCGGCATCAGAAAGGATGTAATAATTCTACCCAGAAGGGTCTTCCATTCCGAATCCAGACAAGTAACCATGTGACAAAGGCAACACAAAGCAACCTGATACTGATAACGGTGTGTGAGCCTGGCAGCTCACAGGGCACATTTTATATCCCAGCATGGGTTAATGCAGCTCACAGGGCACATTTTATATCCCAGCATGGGTTAATGCAGTTTACAGGGCACATTTTATATCCCAGCATGGGTTAAATGCAGCTCACAGGGGGACATTTTATAACCCAGCATGGGTTAATGCAGCTCGCAGGGGGACATTTTATATCCCAGCATGGGTTAATGCAGCTCACAGGGGGACATTTTATATCCCAGCATGGGTTAATGCAACTCACAGGGCACATTTTATATCCCAGAATGGGTTAATGCAACTCAAAGGGCACATTTTATATCCCAGCAAGGATTAATGGGCAACTCACATAATATATTCCAGCATGGGTTAATGGGCAGCTGACAAAGCACAGATTATATTCCAGCATGGGTTAATGGGCAGCTCACCGGCACAGATTATATCCCAGCATGGGTTAATGAGCAGCTCAGATTATATCCCATCATAGGAATACTGCTCTGCTGTTAAGAGAACTGTAGGAACCTGATCTTTGAGTCATTGCACTGTTTACATTCTCTGGCTCTGCCCTGCAAGGAAAGAAGATAACACAACACAGCGCTAAATGGGCCTAAGCCCGTAAGAAAGTGGAAAAGGCACAATAATATGTCCACAGATATAGTGATCTTCGTTTTTCAAGCAACATGCTTCTTTATGGTGCAGATGGTGGAACGTATACTGTAGAAAAAAGCAGAAGAGAGGACCCGAATTGCGCAGTACATCGGCAACAAAAATAGAGAATAGTCTTATTCGTATTCAACTCACATTTGAAGGAGCCCACAACCGGCTCTCAGGATTACAGCAGGCTGGGACTTTAACTCAGGTGCCCATAAACCCCTCAGTTATTTTCTCCGGTGTCGCCACTGTGGTGCTGCAGTAAGAATCGATAAGACCAAAAGAACACATCTTGGTGCAATAAATCACAATCTAGGAATTTAGAGAAGAAGCCAAGTTCCAACTCACAAAAGCTGAGCCTCTATTGGCTCCGTCACAATTCGCACAGGGAATCATAAGGAGTTCCCCAAACCTTCTTTTTTCCGGATCAGAAAGGCAGACCGCAATCAAATTAAAGTAAAAACCTTTATTAGTTTAAGACAAAGTTTATATATACTGTCACGGAATGGCCCAGCACCCTCAGCCAGGGGCGGTGCACAAGGACATTGATTTGGCCATGAACACTTAGGTGCGGTGGCACGCACAGAGTTTTGCAGTACTTTTTATTAGATGTGGTTATGTGTGGTGTAATACAGTGTTCCCCGTTGATTGTGAAATATGTTCCCTTTGTCTGCCTTGCCCGCCGCCATTTTCCGATTGCCTTGTGGTTGCAATCAGATTATTCGAATCGGAAAATGGCCGATTCGAACCATCCGGTTCGAATCGTAAAATGGCCGATTCGGACCATCCGGTCCGAATCGGCGACTCCCCGAACTGCAACGGCCAATGGGTCCTGTGAGGGCGGGCAGGGATTCCCATTGTATTCATAATTTGTGTAAAGTTGATAAATGCCTGAGCTGTGAATAATAAACCCAGATTTACCAGTGCATCCAGCCTCGACTGATGTCTTTATTTCTCCGCCGTACTTCAGCGTCTGAGTATTCCCCGCGGTCTCAGGGTACGGTGCCCCACTCGATCCGAACCGAGCGCTCTGTGCCTGCATCTCGCATCAGGACAGAGGCGCAGCGTATGGTGTTCGGTTCCCAGACTATTAGCCCGAGATCCGATCCGAAGGGCGCGGCCGTGTACCGCGCTTCGGTATTGCAAGTGACCGCGGTAAGATCCGAATACTCTGCCGATCCCGCAAGATCCGAAGCTGCATCCATTCAAGATTCGAAAAGTCCTCCGCAATCAGATCCGAATATTCCGCTGCAAAAGATCCGATCTCTGAAATCGGCCGGCTGCCCGCAGACGTACTCCACACCCACAAGGTCAGTGAACCAGCTGCTCGGGACGCTGAGTACCGTATGGCTCAGTGGTCGGGCTGGTTCTAGGCAGGGGTCCCCTCCACCGCCCGCTAACCCTTCCCCTGGGCCACGCCAGGCCGCACGAGACGCCGAGTGCCGCGTCACTCGGTAGTCGGGCCAGCGGTAAGCGCCGGGGCCACGCAGATAGAGCACACCCGCAGGCGGACAACATCCCATTCCGTCATATATACCAAGACGCGTTTCGCCATTAATGGCTTCCTCAGCTGGAGATTACATTTCTGTTCTTGCTGCTGCCTTTTTATACAATGAATATCCAGTAAATTATCAAACAATTAAACCCTTATGGCAATTATGTTTTATCCTCGTTTTAAGGGTTTAATTGTTTGATAATTTACTGGATATTCATTGTTTAAAAAGGCAGCAGCAAGAACAGATATGCAATCTCCAGCTGAGGAAGCCATTAATGGCGAAACGAGTCCTGGTAGATATAACCTGTTTGTTTTAAACTAATAAATGTTTTTAGTTTAATTTGATTGCTGTCTGCCTTTCTGATCCGGGAAAAAAAAGAAGGTTTGGGGAACTCCTTATGATTCCCTGTGCGAATTGTGACGGCAATAGAGGCTCAGTTTTTGTGAGTTGGAACTTGACTTCTTCTCTAAATTCCTAGATTATTTGTGATTTATTGCACCAAGAGGTGTTCTTTTGGTTTTATCAATTCTTACTGCAGCACCACAGTAGCGACACCGGAGAAACTGAGGGGTTTATGGGCACCTGAGTTAAAGTCCCCTGCCTGCTGTAATCCTGAGAGCCAGTTGTGGGCTGCTTCAAATGTGAGTTGAATACGAATAAGACTATTCTCTATTTTTGTTGCTGATGTACTGCGCAATTCCGGTCCCTCTTCTGCTTTTTTCTACAGTATACGTTCCACCATCTGCACCATAAAGAAGCATATTGCTTGAAAAACGAAGATCACTGTATTTGTGGACATAATATTCTGCCTTTTCCACTTTCTTACGGGCCTAGGCCCATTTAGCGCTGTGTTATCTTCATCCATTTGTTATCTAGGTTTATAGAGGAACCTCCATTTACAACATTCAGCGAGTGGTTAGGGCACTTGTATCCAGTGGGCGCTTCACCCTTTTGCTTTGTAGTCCGCCCTGCAATGGGTTAGAGTCCCAGTGTGAGGCTACAGCACGCATCGCTGAAACTGAGTATGAGCCAGCAAATCCTTAAGGTGGCCATGATGGATTCAAACTTAAAACCTAAATCCTACAAATTTTCACCCAATGAGAGGGCATTGCTGCCCTCTCATATATAGGAGATCTATTGCTGCAATTTTTCATGTATATTCGTGCAGCAGTTTCTGAATAAATGCGACAAAACTCCCTATGTTAAGTAAATGGCAATTTCTCCTCCAAGCCCTGTTTATTAAATTTTAAATATCTTAAACTACTTAACAAACTGGAAACGTTCAGGTAAATTATGATTCACAGGCTGTAACTGACTGCCAAGGTGCAGCCTCATGTCATTCCAATCCAAAGATGGGAGCATTTGAAAATTTCATTTAACATAGAAATACATTTTCACTTGACCTATAGTGGCGTGAGTGTATATACATATACGGAGGGACCCAAAAAATGTATACAAACTGCAACATATAAAATTTGTATGCATATATTTTTCAACTAGATTCATATAAACCTCAAAGGGCAGGAAGTCATGTTTTAATTCTGCAAACACATAAGTGCACTAAGTGGTCACCATTTGCATCCAAACCATTTTGATTTCGGCGCACTACTGCATGAACATTGACTAGTGTCCACAGGGTTTGCTCTGCATGATATTTCACTTTCTTCCTTTAGTGCAGCCGTCATGGGTGGTTTTCTATAGTCTGCAACATTCTTTAGTGTTCTCCGCAGATGGAAATCGAGGGATGTTAAGTCTGGGGAACGTGGAGGGAATTCAACAGCACCTCTACGTCCTATCCAACGTCCTGGTAGAATGTCATCAAAATGTCTGAGTTGGTGCGATGTCTTGCTGGAAGTAAAATTGCTCCACATAAAACACACAAATTGCCGGTGTAGTGATCGTGGATGAATTGTGTCATAAATCATATTTAATAACATAATAACAATATATATAGGAGAATATATGCCAATCACTACAAGGAAAGATGCCAATCACTACCCTGCAAAGGAGACTGCTCCTGGTGATACAAAGATAATCTGCAGCAAAGCAAGCCCGCAGCCCATACAAAGGACTATATTGAGAGTGTCCCTGAGTTGCACAATAAATAGCGGACAAAAGACATCACCCTAAAGCCTATGGATCGATAGAATGTTCTAAAGAGTTTTCAAATGAGCAAATGTGTGCACTCTCTCTTAGGAACTTTATGGGGGTGGGATGGGTACAAGAGACATCCTATTGGAAACATTTCCCCAAATGAGGTGTTACTGAATTCCGTGAATACAATGGTGTGTTCGCGTTTTACAGGTTTGTCACTGGTCAGCCATCTGGTGTGGCCTAGTATAGGAGGTCATTCGTGGCCATGTTATTCAGTAAAATGTATTATGTTTTATTTTATAACTTATTGGGTCCCGAGAGCTCAATATTTTAAGTATGTACGTTTAACAAATGTCACCCCTTATTACAGTTGTGTTCAAAATTATTCAACCCCCACTGAAATTGAGTGTTTTGGCCAGTTTGACATTGATTTTGATCATTCAGTCATCTTGCTTACAATTAAATCAAAGAGGCACGTGTAGGTCAGACAAATATAACATAACATTTATAATGAAATAACCACAAATGTCTTTTCTGTGCTCACATCATTATCAGTTTTATTCAACCCCCAAGTGACCTTCAATCTTAGTACTTAGTACAACATCCTTTTACAGTTATAACCGCTTTTAAACGTGAAGCATAGCTTGACACAAGTGTCTTGCAGCGATCTACGGGTATCTTCGCCCATTCGTCAAGGGCAAAAGCCTCCAGTTCGGTCACATTCTTAGGCTTGCGCACTACAACTGCTTTCTTTAAGTCCCACCAGAGGTTCTCAATCGGATTTAAGTCAGGTGACTGCGATGGCCACTCCAAAATATTCCAGCCTTTAATCTGCAACCATGCTCTAGTGGACTTGGAGGTATGCTTGGGATCATTGTCCTGTTGAAAGGTCCAACGTCTCCCAAGCCTCATGTTTGTGACGGACTGCATCACATTGTCATCCAATATCTCCTGGTACTGAAGAGAATTCATGGTACCTTGCACATGCTGAAGCTTCCCTGTACCTGCAGAAGCAAAACAGCCCCAAAGCATGATTGACCCCCCCCGCCATGCTTCACAGTAGGCAAGATGTTCTTTTCTTCATAGGCCTTGTTCTTCCTCCTCCAAACATAGCGTTGATCCATGGGCCCAAAGAGTTCTAATTTTGTTTCATCAGTCCACAGAACACTATCCCAACACTTCTGTGGTTTGTCCACATGACTTTTGGCATACTGCAGTCGACTCTTCTTATTCTTTGGAGACAGCAAGGGGGTGCGCCTGGGAGTTCTGGCATGGAGGCACTCATTACGCAGTGTGCGCCGTATTGTCTGAGCTGAAACTTCAGTACCCACATCTGACAAATCTTTTCTCAGTTCCTCAGCAGTCACACGGGGACTTTTCTCCACTCTACGCTTCAGGTAGTGCAGAGCAGTCGAAGTCAGCATCTTCTTTCTGCCACGACCAGGTAGCGTTTCAACAGTGCCCTTTGCCTTGAATTTGCGAATGATGCTTCCTATGGTCTCTCTTGGTATGTTTAACATCTTTGCAATCTTCTTATAGCCATTGCCCTTCCTGTGAAGAGTAATCACCTCTTCTCTTGTCTTCCTGGACCATTCTCTTGACTTCACCATGTTGTAACCACACCAGTAAATGTCTAGAAGGAGCTGAGTATCACAGTCATTTTAAAGCTGCCTAATTAGTGCTTATTATGCTTTATTGCTGCTCCGTGACATCCACAGGTGTTTTCAATACCTGATTGAAAACACTTGAATGAACCGCTGTTCTTCAGAGTGGTAGTCTTTAAGGGGTTGAATAATTGTGTCAATGAAGAATTCACAAAAGAAACATTTACTACTGTATTACAAAACCAATTGATGTCATTTTAGTTGCATATGGTTCTTTAAAAAGTCCTTGTAGGATTTCATTCTGAATACAATTACAAATGTACACTAAATTCCCTAAAACCCTTTACAGCATTGGGGGTTGAATAATTTTGAACACAACTGTATATGATCAAAGAGTGGTAATACCGTGCTTTACATTTGGAAGAGAACATTAGACGTGCATTCGTTTTAGTACTAAAACGATTTAGTCTGAATTTTGGGATAATTTAGTTTTCGTATGACTCAAGAGATACGAAACTGCTCAGTACAAAAAACTAAAGAAACTAAAATAAAATGCACTACATTTTAGTTTGTCCTTTTTGTAATATTACATGGATTGAAGGAGACCAGCAATGAAGAGCGCAACATCGCAAAGCAACAGAAAAGGTTTGTATGCGTAATCCTTCCCGACCCTTACCTGAAAATCTGACAGTGATAGAGCTCCAGAATACTCACTCGCAGCACAGACAGCCAGCACAGGAGAGGAAACCTTTACTTAACCCTTGCATGTCTATGAGACAGACAAGATGATAAAAGCAGCTGGAGAAGGAAAACATTCAAATAAATCACACTGAAAGCTAATGACAGAGGGCTGGATAGTAAAAAACCCTTTAGAACAAGCAGCACTGGGAGAAGAGAGGGACTTTATAAAACGTGTGTTATCTCCCCTCCCGCTCTGCATAATAGGGGCTTAGGTCTGATACATTTTATATTATCCAGGAGCACTATCCCCCTTTCCTCATCTATAATACACATTTTATATAAAGTCCCTCTCCTCTCCCAGTGCTGCTTGTTTATAAATGTTTTTTTACGTCTGATACATTTAGTATCCAACTCAGTTACTCTGTCATTGTGAGCGGTCAGTGTGATTTATTTGAATGTTTTCCCTGGATTTAAAGTGCTTTATTTTATTATAAAAATATATTTGCACCAGTCAGCTCTTCTCTGAGCTTTCAGACCGATTTACGTTAATATTTGCCCTATCCCCTGCTTTTATATTCCTGTCTCTCTCCCCCATAGAGATGCAAAGTTTAAGTAAAAGTTCCCTCTCCTGTGCTGGATAAGCATTGCATTACGAAGTTCTGCACCCTCCACATGCCAATGCAGTAGGTCCTACTGAGTAGGATGTTCTATACAGAGAGGGGCATTAATTAATGCAGGAGGATGTTCTATACATTATACAGAGAGGGGTATTAATGCAGGAGGATGTTATATAAATTATACAGAGAAATGTATAAATTGAGGAGAATGTTCTATACAGAGAGGGACATTAATTCAGGAGGATGTTCTATACATTATACAGAGAGGGGTATTAATTAATGCAGGTGGATGTTGTATACATTATACAGAGAGGGGTATTAATTAATGCAGGAGGATGTTCTATAAATTATACAGAGAGGAGCTTCTTTTTTAAATCTTTAAATCCAGTGGCTGTGAGCGCTGAGATCGGCTGCTTGTTATATTCTCTCTCAGTACAATGTATCAGGCCCAGCTGTTACAGTAACTGACTGTAACAGCTGTTACAGTAACTGACTGTAACAGCGCTCAGAGTTTCAGTAAAACAAGGAAATAATATTATTATAACCTCTGATATCTAAAAATATTATTTTCTAGTTTTACTGAAACTCTGAGCGCTGTGATGAGCAGCAGTCACTTACTGTAGCAGCTTTGCCTGACACATTGTGCTGAGAGTGAGAGATACTGTAACAAGTCGCGATCTCAGCCCTCTGAGGAGCCACTACAATAGTAATTGTATCCACTGGTTTTCGGGTGAAAGAAATTAGTTTTCATACTAAAGAACTGAAAACGAATTTCTTTAGAAACTAAATAAATTGCATTTTAGTACTAATCCATTAGTTCAAAACGAAATTTTGTGCTGTGCACATGTCTAGAGAACATACATTTTATACTTTTCTGCAGCGTCTTGCTCCATCGTTGACAGCCTGGACGCCTGTATTCGCTCCTTGTAGTTGGTCTGTATCTGCGTTGGAATCTCAATAACATGCACTTAGTCGGTATAAAACATAAAAAAATTATTTAAATTAAAAGGCATTTAAAAGACCTATCGTTAGCATTCGAACTCGAACAATTTCAAAAGTTTGAATTCAAACTCAATGCAAGTCAATGGGACTCGAACGGTCGAATTTTAGAGTGCCCTCCAAGAGGGCATATATGCAAGATATTTGCCATAAAAGGTGTATGGGGGTAGTGCCCTGGGGGACAGGAAACGAGGACAAAAAGTAAAAAAAAAATTTTTTAAAGGAACAGTGAGTTTTCCATGAAATGAAGGTTAAGAATAAAAACGAAAAATTCCTTCAAATATCGTGCCTAGGAGGTCCCCATAACCTGCCCGGGAAGTGGCGGGTTTGTAGGATGTATAGAAACCTTTTAAAAACAAAAAAATGACGGTAAATGGTTTTCCTTTAATCTATTCATAAACAACTGCTTGGGGCGGCAGCCTGTATGAAAAGAGGAGACGTTTTAGGACACACAGAACAAGTTTAGTGATTTGTTTTTGGCAAAATTATGGTGAAACGTATGCAGGCTTTGGATGAAAGTAACAGTTGCATTAAAATTGAACCTTTGGTGCCAGCTAGTGCCTTCACACCGTAACCCCTCTGAGGTATTGTGGAAGAGTGCAGTGGTTGACCCTGCGGTCCAATATTAAAATAAGAATCTGGTATAGGCGTCAGTGGCAGTGCACCCAAATATTGTACCTTTGGTGGCAGCAAGTGCCTTCACACCGTAACCCCTCTGAGGTATTGTGGAAGAGTGCAGGGGTGGAGGTTTTGGTAATGCAGAAGAGATCCCTGATCTATTCGGTTATGTCAGCATCAGGGGATCCTGATCACAGGATCACAGAGCCCTGTCCTGGATCCCTCCCAGCTGCAAGCAGAGTTACCCAGTGTGCCGTGAAGGAAATGTAACGGCCCTGTCCATGCTTGCTGGACCACGTATCTAAAGTCATGTGTACCTTGCTGCTGACTGCCTTTCCCAATGACTCCATAACATTGTCTTCCACGTGCTGGTATAGTGCTGAAATGGCCTTCCGTGAAAATAAATGGTGTTTTGAAACCTGCCACTGTGGTACAGCACATTCAGCAAATTCACAGAAGGAAGCAGAGTCCACCAGCTGGAAAGGCGGCAGCTGTAATGCGAGTAATTTTGCTAAGCTGGCTTTTAGACGTTGTGCTTGGGGATGGTTTGGACTATATTTTTTCTTACACTGCAGCAGCTGGGGCAACATAATCTGACTGCGTAAATCTTCAGCTGATGGGATGCTGTCACATTGTGAGGAAGGACCTGGTACACCCATTACTGTAGCATCATCCCTATCGGTGGAGGTTGTAGGCAATGACATGGCAGGACATACAGTGGGGGTAGAGACAGATGAGGAGGAGGAGGAGGCTCTATGCAAAGTGTTGTGCCTATGGGAGGCGTGGCAGGTGTCGCCTCAAGCACGTGGTACCCAAGCGTGGGATGTCTTTCCCACGCTTGATCCTCATCTGACATAGATTACAAATAGCAACAGTGCAGTCTGCTGCACATTTCTTAAAGAACTCCCAGACAGCAGACTTCCTGTACATGTGCTTTGAGACAACAGCGCTCTGCACCTGACCAGCTGTGGCTTCTGATGCTTTGGACTGGCTACGGTTGGTCATAGAGGACTGTGTGCCTCGTGTTTGTTGTGCCGCCTCCTCCTCCTCACGGACTCCTCTGTTCGATCAGGCACCCAGGTGGAGTCAGTGACCTCATCGTCATCACCCCCTATCTCCTCGTCACTGGAGCCAACTTGGCAGTATGCTGCAGCTGCTGGGGCAACATGAGTGCCAGTTATTTGTGTGTCACTGGCACCCCCTCCCTCTAGGTTGATTATACTCACTTCCTCAACCTCAGAGTTTGAATCAGAGCACTGTAGTTGCTGCGCATCCTCAAGCAGCATGTCACTGTCATTGTAGTCAAACAATTCAGCGGACTCCTCCGTGTATGTTGGTGAGGCTATGGCAGGAGTAGCTGTGGACATGGAGGCTGCATTAGACTTTAAACCACTACAAGCCTGGCTGGCAGAGGACTCGGAGGATGGCCTGGTTAGCCAATCCACCAAATACTCTATGTTGCTGCTGCTTAAGACGGCCAGCACCAGTTAGAAAGGACAAGCATGCCCCTGCAGAGGATGCACCACGTCCACGACGACCAGAGGCACAGCCTCCCGACAGAGGCTGCTTGCCCTCTTATCTTTGGGAGCGTCTGCCTGTCCTTTTTGGTCTTTCTGACCTTGTGAGTGATCTATAGATTAAAGAGCTACAGAACTCTGATTCAACTCTGTTATGAAAATTGGAGATATGCAGAACTCTGATTCCATGGTGTGATCTAGATTAAAGATTTCCAGAACTCTGGTATAACTCAGACACCCTGATAACTGGCAGACAGTGACAAGACACAGATTAAAATTCGCAGAAATCTGCTACAAGTCTGTGAGACCCCCTGATAGGACCCCTTGATAGCTGGCAACAGTGACAAGACACATAGGAGGTTTCTGGGAATTGTAATCTACAGTTGTGTTCAAAATTATTCAACCCCCAATGCTGTAAAGTGTTTTAGGGAATTTAGTGTACATTTGTAATTGTATTCAGAATGAAATCCTACAAGGACTTTTTAAAGAACCATATGCAACTAAAATGACATCAATTGGTTTTGTAATACAGTAGTAAATGTTTCTTTTGTGAATTCTTCATTGACACAATTATTCAACCCCTTAAAGACTACCACTCTGAAGAACAGAGGTTCATTCAAGTGTTTTCAATCAGGTATTGAAAACACCTGTGGATGTCACGGAGCAGCAATAAAGCATAATAAGCACCAATTAGGCAGCTTTAAAATGACTGTGATGCTCAGCTCCTTCTAGACATTTACTGGTGTGGTTACAAACCTGGTGAAGTCAAGAGAATGGTCCAGGAAGACAAGAGAAGAGGTGATTACTCTACACAGGAAGGGCAATGGCTATAAGAAGATTGCAAAGATGTTAAACATACCAAGAGAGACCATAGGAAGCATCATTCGCAAATTCAAGGCAAAGGGCACTGTTGAAACGCTACCTGGTCGTGGCACAAAGAAGATGCTGACTTCGACTGCTGTGCGCTACCTGAAGTGTAGAGTGGAGAAAAGTCCCCGTGTGACTGCTGAGGAACGGAGAAAAGATTTGTCAGATGTGGGTACTGAAGTTTCAGCTCAGACAATACGGCGCACACTGCGTAATGAAGGCCTCCATGCCAGAACTCCCAGGCGCACCCCCTTGCTGTCTCCAAAGAATAAGAAGAGTCGACTGCAGTATGCCAAAAGTCATGTGGACAAACCACAGAAGTTTTGGGATAGTGTTCTGTGGACTGATGAAACAAAATTAGAACTGTTTGGGGCCCATGGATCAACGCTATGTTTGGAGGAGGAAGAACAAGGCCTATGAAGAAAAGAACACCTTGCCTACTGTGAAGCATGGCGGGGGGTCAATCATGCTTTGGGGCTGTTTTGCTTCTGCAGGTACAGGGAAGCTTCAGCGTGTGCAAGGTACCATGAATTCTCTTCAGTACCAGGAGATATTGGATGACAATGTGATGCAGTCCGTCACAAACCTGAGGCTTGGGAGACGTTGGACCTTTCAACAGGACAATGATCCCAAGCATACCTCCAAGTCCACTAGAGCATGGTTACAGATTAAAGGCTGGAACATTTTGGAGTGGCCATCGCAGTCACCTGACTTAAATCTGATTGAGAACCTCTGGTGGGACTTAAAGAAAGCAGTTGCAGTTCGCAAGCCTAAGAATGTGACTGAACTGGAGGCTTTTGCCCATGACGAATGGGCGAAGAAACCCGTAGATCGCTGCAAGACACTTGTGTCAAGCTATGCTTCACGTTTAAAAGCTGTTATAACTGTAAAAGGATGTTGTACTAAGTACTAAGATTGAATGTCACTTGGGGGTTGAATAAAACTGACAATGATGTGAGCACAGAAAATACATTTGTGGTTATTTCATTATAAATGTTATGTTATATTTGTCTGACCTACACGTGCCTCTTTGATTTAATTGTAAGCAAGATGACTGAATGATCAAAATCAATGTCAAACTGGCCAAAACACTCAATTTCAGTGGGGGTTGAATAATTTTGAACACAACTGTAAGTCAGAGAGACCCCCTGATGGGTGGCAGTGACCAGACACAAATTACAGTTCTCAGATATCTGCTAGAAGTGAGACCCCCCCCCCCCTATAGCTGCTGGCACTGAGAGGACACACTAACAGAACAATCTCCTCTCAAAAAACACGTGCTGGGGCTGCGAGGGGCACCTTATATAGTGTGCTGCGGGACTTGGCTCTGTGAGCCCATGATTGGTCAATATTTGCCCAATCAGAACTCTGAGCCGTGATTGGCATAGTCTTGCATCTTGAACAACAGAAATAAGTGGAGAATCTCTGCGCTTCCCTCTTTAGTGTTGAATAATTTTCAAGTGAAAAGATCTTATGCTATTGTAAGGTCGCTTTTCACAAATGGTCTTCAACCCTCAAGAAAAGGGGAATAAATGGCAACATAGTGTGATCCATTACATCATCAGTGCCCCCCAGATAATTGTACAAAGGTTCAACTCACATGTGGAGGTGTCATAAATCAGACACTAGATGTACTGCGCAACCGGTATTTTTAGGAGATACCGGACTCCCCTTTAGCGTCTCTGTTCCCAGGTGTTCCTCCAAGAAATAATAAAAAAAAAAAACAGCTGCAGGACCTTAAGCAAAGGTAAATGAAGATTTATTCCATAAAACTATTAAAACAATTAAATTCGAAATAGATTAAAATTCGAACGCCAAAACGCGTTTCGCGATCCAGTCGCTTCCTCAGTCGGCAAAAAGTAAATGATTTTGTTATCCTGCAGTGTCCTTATATTCCCTGGTGTCCTTAACTTAATTGAATGGCGAAACGCCTGTTTCTCGGAACCCGGCAGCCTCCACTGCGCATGCGCGGGATGTTGTCCAATGAAATTGCGAAGTCCGCCTTCAAAGATGGTGGTGCGCTTCACTCGGCATTACCTTGCGGTTCAATGGATCTCTAGTGCTTACACATACGGCGGTGATCGCAAAACGCCCTTAATGCATAGTTCATACAAAGAAAATCTAATATAATAACATTACATCCATTGTTACATACAGCCTATAATTTACTACATAATTATAACCACCCAACAAAGGGGAAGGGGGTACAGTAACATTACAGTTCTTTAAAAAATTCTTTAAATAACCACACTATTATATCTATACATATGTCCATCTTCTCAACCTAGTCAATATTCGTAATCCCATATCTCAACTTAAATCATAACTCCCCATTTCTTCCTCCTTGTTTAACCAAAATGATGTTAATATCCTTATGTCTATTTATATCTTTATATTTCAATATCATTGCTACGATTCTCTTTTATTATCAATGTTCATCTCTATTTCCAATCTAAAGTGAAAAGTGCTACATCTAAATCTGTGTGCCTATTCATAAGTATGCATTATAGGCATAATCTTATTTTAATATTAATGATAGCGCAAACTATATATTCGCAGTATTGGTATTTTTATACTTCTCTATTGAGTGAAAAAAGTGCTAAAGTGCTTCATCTACTAAGTGAAAAATACCTAGTATCTTTCATTAAAGTATATATTAGTTTGTATTTAATATAATTTATTTTGGTGTTCTAAATAACCATAATTTCTTATCTATAGTGTTAATACTTATATATGTCCCAATTATTAACATTATCCATCTCTATTTACTAAAGTGAAAAAGTGCTAGATTGCTTCATGTACTCTATAAGAAATGTGGCCTAGACATGTGCATTCGTTTTAGTACTAATACGATTTAGTCCGAATTTTGGGATAATTTAGTTTTAGTATGACTCAAGAGATACGAAACTGCTCAGTACAAAAAATGAAAGAAACTAAAATATAATGCACTACATTTTAGTTTCAGTCCTTTTTGTGATATTACATTGAGGAGTGAAGGAGACCAGCAATGAAGAGTGCAACATCCGAAGTTCTGCACCCTCCACATGCCAATGCAGTAGGATGTTTTATACAGAGAGGGACATTAATTCAGGAGGATGTTCTATATATTATACAGAGAGGGGTATTAATTAATGCAGGTGGATGTTGTATACATTATACAGAGAGGGGTATTCATTAATGCAGGAGGATGTTATAAACATTATACAGAGAGGAGCATTTTTTTTTAGCCCTTTAAATCCAGTGGCTGTGAGCGCTGAGATAAGCTGCTTGTTATATTATCTCAGTACAATGTATCAGGCTCAGATGTTACAGTAACTGACTGTAACAGCGCTCAGTTTCAGTAAAACAAGGAAATAATATTGTTATAACCTCTTATATATAGAAATATTATTTACTAGTTTTACTGAAACTCTGAGCGCTGTGATGAGCAGCAGTCAGTTACTGTAACAGCTTTGCCTGACAAATTGTGCTGAGAGTGAGAGATACTGTAACGAGCAGCGATCTCAGCCCTCTGAGGAGCCACTACAATAGTAATTGTATCCGCTGGTTTTCGGATGAATGAAATTAGTTTTCATACTAAAGAACGGAAAACGAATTTCTTCAGCAACTAAATAAATTGCATTTTAGGACTAATCCATTAGTTCAAAACGAAATTTTGTGCTGTGCACATGTCTAATGTGGCCATACAATGATATATAATATAAAAGTATAAATTCATATAATCACCCTTAACTTAAATTGGGCAGTATATAAATTGTTATATCTAAAATATACTGAGAGTTTAATAAAAAATTCCCTTTTTTTTTCTCTATTTATATATTATAAGAAATGACAAATCTCAAAGTCCTGATTGAGTCCCTTAGGTACCAATGTTTTTAAATTGTAAATACATCTCATCTCTACCTTATTTATTTTATTGATAAAATCTCCTCTCCATTCCTTCTCCACCTGTTGTATTGCTAAAAATTTCGTCCCCTTAGGATCCTTGTTATGTTTATCTACACCTTTTCTAATGTTATTAAGGTGTTCACGGATGCGAATATTCAAACTCCTCGTTGTTCGACCAACATACATTTTTCCGCATGGACAAACATATGAGAGTACTTAATAAAGGCTTGAAGTTTGCACCCACTAAAAAGATTGACAAGTTTGGGGTCTTTGTGGATCTACAAAAATTTAAAAGAATATTATGTTTGAAGAAGTATTTTTTGAAAGACCCCGTTACCCGTCAAGTATTAGGTGATAATGATGGATGGAGACACACCGAATTGAAAAAGAAGTCGCACTTCTATCCTAAACACCTTATCTCTAAGGAGATAACAACTTTTGAAACAATGGTTCTTGACGAACTGGAAAACATTCAACCAAGGAGGTCGCAAAATCTGACTAAAGAAGAAAAAGAGGCCCTTAAAGAATTAGCGGATGATACAATAACTATTAAACCGGCTGACAAAGGGGGGGGGGGTATTGTCATTTTAAACAGGGAAGATTATCATGAGGAATCCCTTAGAATCCTGAACGATAGGGATGTTTATCAACGGATATCTTGTAACCCCACAGAAGAAATAAAAAATAAATTTGATAAATATATCCAAAAAGGAGAAAGTAATGAATTCCTGAATGAAAAAGAAATAAATTATCTTACGGTCAAATACCCTAAGATACCAGTTTTTTATCACCTTCCAAAGGTGCATAAAAATTTGAAGAAACCACCGGGAAGACCGATTGTATCGGGAATTAATTTCATTTCAAGCAAGGTATCAGAGTACCTTGACCATCTTCTCCAACCGATTGGAAGAAAGATTCCTTCATATCTTAAGGATACAGGTGATATCATCAGAAGTCTAAATACCATAGTATGGGAAGAAAATTGTCTTCTTGTCACTTGTGACGTCAGATCTCTTTATACTAACATTCCACATGATCGAGGTTGTGAAGCAATAAAGACCATGCTCCTGGAAGATGGGGAAATCAGAAAGGAACAAATAGATTACATTGTAGAGGGAATTGCCCTTATTTTAGAAAATAATTTCTGTTATGATCAATATTTCTTGCAACTAATGGGAACTACAATGGGCAGTAAGGTAGCACCGAGTTATGCCAACTTATTTATGGCTCAATGGGAAAAAACTTGGATTATGAATAGCCATGATTGGGTTGATAATATCTTTAATTATAAGCGTTATATTGACGATATCATATTCATCTGGCGGGGATCAGAAGAAAATCTTGGGTGTTTTTTAGAGTTTGTGAATCAGAATGATTGGGGTATAAGGCTAGATAGCCAATATAGTGCCTCACAGATAAATTTCTTAGATTTGGAAATCTACATTGAAAACGCACGGATTAAAACTAGAACCCATTTTAAAAACGTGGACGTAAACAGCTACATAGAAAGAACTAGTTGCCATTTTTGGCAGTGGCTAGAGGGTGTACCTAAGGGGCAATTCCTCAGATTAAAAAGAAACTGCATGGAGGAAGCCGAATATTATACCCAATCACAGAAAATGAAATCACAGCTTGAGGAGAAAGGCTATGATAGCCAGGCTCTGGAGAGAACAAGAAAACTGGTATCACAGATAGATCAAACACATATTCTCAAAAAAAAGAGACGAACTCGGAAGGAAGATTAAAGAATAAGGTCCCTTTCGTTTGCCAATACAGCAATGAGCATAAGGAAATTAAAAGAATTTTTAAAAAATATTGGCCTATTCTTCGGAAAGATGATGATCTTTGTCAGATTTTAGATATTTCCCCCACTATCATTTTTAGAGGTGTGGATAATATTAAAAACCATATAGTTAGCAGCTACCCTAATAAGAAATCAAAAAATCATTTTGGTTTAGAAAAGGGTTTTTATGGGTGTGGTAACTGTCTTGGGTGCAGAACAACAGGGAACCCGAGGAGACATATAAAAGATTTTAATAGTATGATGGGAGACACTCATAAAATACATGACACACTCACTTGCTTTTCGAAGAATGTTATTTATATTTTAATTTGTCCATGCGGAAAAATGTATGTTGGTCGAACAACGAGGAGTTTGAATATTCGCATCCGCGAACACCTTAATAACATTTAGAAAAGGTGTAGATACACATACAGTACCACAACATTATAAAGATAAACATAACAAGGATCCTAAGGGGACGAAATTTTTAGCAATACAACAGGTGGAGAAGGAATGGAGAGGAGGAGATTTTATCAATAAAATAAATAAGGTAGAGATGAGATGGATTTACAATTTAAAAACATTGGTACCTAAGGGACTCAATCAGGACTTTGAGATTTGTCATTTCTTATAATATGTAAATAGAGAAAAAAAAAAGGGAATTTTTTATTAAACTCTCAGTATATTTTAGATATAACAATTTATATACTGCCCAATTTAAGTTAAGGGTGATTATATGAATTTATACTTTTATATTATATATCATTGTATGGCCACATTTCTTATAGAGTACATGAAGCAATCTAGCACTTTTTCACTTTAGTAAATAGAGATGGATAATGTTAATAATTGGGTCATATATAAGTATTAACACTATAGATAAGAAATTATGGTTATTTAGAACACCAAAATAAATTTTATTAAATACAAACTAATATATACTTTAATGTAAGATACTAGGTATTTTTCACTTAGTAGATGAAGCACTTTAGCACTTTTTTCACTCAATAGAGAAGTATAAAAATACCAATACTGCGAATATATAGTTTGCGCTATCATTAATATTAAAATAAGATTATGCCTATAATGCATACTTATGAATAGGCACACAGATTTAGATGTAGCACTTTTCACTTTAGATTGGAAATAGAGATGAACATTGATAATAGAGAATCGTAGCAATGATATTGAAATATAAAGATATAAATAGACATAAGGATATTAACATCATTTTGGTTAAACAAGGAGGAAGAAATGGGGAGTTATGATTTAAGTTGAGATATGGGATTACTAATATTGACTAGGTTGAGAAGATGGACATATGTATAGATATAATAGTGTGGTTATTTAAAGAATTTTTTAAAGAACTGTAATGTTACTGTACCCCCTTCCCCTTTGTTGGGTGGTTATAATTATGTAGTAAATTATAGGCTGTATGTAACAATGGATGTAATGTTATTATATTCGATTTTCTTTGTATGAACTATGCATTAAGGGCGTTTTGCAATCACCGCCGTATGTGTAAGCACTAAAGATCCATTGAACCGCAAGGTAATGCCGAGTGAAGCGCACCACCATCTTTGAAGGCGGACTTCGCAATTTCATTGGACAACATCCCGCGCATGCGCAGTGGAGGCTGCCGGGTTCTGAGAAACGGGCGTTTCGCCATTCCATTAAGATAAGGACACTGCAGGATAACAAAATCATTTACTTTTTGCCGACTGAGGAAGCGACTGGATCACGAAACGCGTTTTGGCGTTCGAATTTTAATCTATTTCGAATTTAATTGTTTTAATAGTTTTATGGAATAAATCTTCATTTACCTTTGCTTAAGGTCCTGCAGCTGTTTTTTTTTTTTATTTTTCTTGGAGGAACACCTGGGAACAGAGACGCTAAAGGGGAGTCCGGTATCTCCTAAAAATACCGGTTGCGCAGTACATCTAGTGTCTGATTTATGACACCTCCACATGTGAGTTGAACCTTTGTACAATTATCTGGGGGGCACTGATGATGTAATGGATCACACTATGTTGCCATTTATTCCCCTTTTCTTGAGGGTTGAAGACCATTTGGGAAAAGCGACCTTACAATATCATAAGATCTTTTCACTTGAAAATTATTCAACACTAAAGAGGGAAGCGCAGAGATTCTCCACTTATTTCTGTTGTTCAAGTATTTGACGGTTAGAGGTAAACCGTCTTGTGTGTGAACTTCTGCTGCTGACTATTGAACTGCTATTTATCTAGTACAGACTCTTTTTTTATCCTACATATTTTTCATACCATTGTTGCACTGTTCAGTTTTCCACTAGGGGGCACCAGATACTTACTTTTTTCTCTATAGTCTTGCATCTGTCTTGCACCTTACCTGTGGTCAGGTGCAAGGCTGTAGCCAGTTACAAGCTTCAGGCCAGTGGAAAAGTGCATTGTGGGTGAACATGCGGCGAACACGCGGAAATGTTCGAACAGATCGAACCGAACAGCTCATTCCTAATAATCATGTCCTATGGGCCAGTTGTCCCGAATTGTAGTGCTGGGATACGCGTTTCGTCGGTCGCTATGCAGACTTCCTCAGTCCCAAAAAAATATGTCTAAGTGCTTGCTATGTGCTCGAGGTTTTATAGTTCCATTTAATTGAAAGTCTCCTCCTCCCAAATTTTGGAGTCCAAACATGGCGCTCAGTGGTTTCCTCAGTTTCCTGTGGAGTTTCAAGATGGCGTTCCGTTCACTTCCTGTGTATGGACCTATGGGTTCCGTCACCATTAACATCCTCCTTGTTTCACTCGAGGTGTAGTAATATGGCGTCCGGCGACTTTGTTTCTTCTTGCCGGTGTTCCAAGATTGCTTCTCTTCCATTTCCGATCGGATCTTTACTTCGTTTCGTTCCCATTTCGTATCTTCCGTTATTTCGATCACCTATGAAAAACGTACATAAATTGTGGTATTTGTCCAGAAACCTTTGTCTCGTTATATTCTTAAAAAAAAAAAAAGAGGGGGTGGATTACCTTAGCCGGAGTTAGCAGCTTTTGTATCTTTATTAAATACCCTGAAGGTCTCTTTTAGGTGCCTAATAAACCACACCAAACTCTTATTTTGCAATCAATCTATTATGTGTTTGTCTGAAAATACTGTGCGTTTCCAATTCTGGATGTTGCAATAGTTGAGGGCGTTTAAAAGGAGGGGAACTCACAATAGGTAAAATGAGGAGGTATCTTTATAGATGATTGATATAAAACTCAATATATATATATAATTACATTATTTATGAAACAATTCATCCACTATCACTACAATCCACCCTTTGACTTATGTCATAAATCAAAGCGGGAACACTATGGGCAGTGTGAGGCTTTTTGCCCTGTGTGGCTAGCTGTGACATCATTAAGACCGCCTACTCTAGAGTGGTTACCTCATGGTGACTCAGACACAGATGATTTTGGGAATAAAGGTGTATACATTCTTGGTGGGAGGGATGCAACTATGGTGTGGGGAGACAAGACTCTAGTCCATTCAACCAGGAGTACCAGGAAGGGATCAGCCCTTTTGTGTTTTGGCTTGGACCTGAGAGCACATAGCTTGCCATGTGCTGTGCATCTCTGGATTTTGTTAAATGAATGTTACTCTTGTTGATCCCGTTTACATCGATTTACCTATGCTGAGTTTTTTTGTTATTGCCGTGTCCAGGGTTTAGTTTAATAATGTTTTATCTTTGTTTATCCTTTTTAAGTAAATCCTTTATACCCATCACTGTGTTTGTGTCGTCACTCGCTACTCAATGTCTCACGCTATCGGCTGTTAATACCTTTTAGGCTGGGTGTCCACTGGATCCGCATTTGTGCGACGACATCGCACAAAGTCGTCAGTGTCGTCAGACCAATCCAACAACACTTTTGTGAATGTACCGTCGTCCATTGTGTCAGACTTGCGACTTGCAACTTCCAGCGACTTTTGAAGTCTGCTGCAGACTAGCGATCAGACCAAAAATTTTGGAAATATCGCACATACAACAGGGAAGGAGATGGATGCTGAGAAGCTGATTAGGGGAGTTAAAAACACTATATTAAATTTTTTGATATTTAAATGTATATTTTGTGTATGGGAGATGGGTGGGACTAGCCAAGTTTGGATAGGGTACAGGGCGAATTTAATTTTAGGTCCTTTCTCAGCTACGCAAAGCAAAGGGATTAAAATTCACACACCCTGCACTAGCGCATCCAGCTCCTCCATATCCATTTTTGCACACAAAGGACTGCAGTGTTTCCAAAAGGCAGATTGCAATAGTCTTAGGGAAAAACCAAGAATAAACTATCAGGGTTATTCAAAGAGCTCCGAATTGCTTGAGAAAGGTAACCGAAAGCTGAAAAATCAACATTCGGTTACCTTTCCTGGCCATTCGGCTATCCAAAGAGCAAACAATTCGCCAAATCCTGGCGAATTTCCTGAACATACGGTGCCTGTTCGAGGGCAGTGAAATCCCCATAAAAAAGCACTGCTTCGGCTTTTCAGAGAACACAAACCAGCAGTGAAAGGTTCCCCTAATGCCCTGCCATTCGGTGGTTTAATTCGGCAAGTTTATTCAGGAGAATCCCATAGACTTCAATGTTAAAAATATTCTGGTTTTAATTCAATATCTAATAAACCGTTCATTATAAAATTCTGCAGTAAAGAGTCTATTTATAGATTTCTTCGGATATTTTAAGCATTTTTCAGAATTTTTATTTTTTTTAAAGTCCGTTTTTTTTAAGTTTACTTATTTTTTTCTGTAACAGCCCTTTTTATTGTAATTCCCTGGACCTCCTGTGTAAATTTCAGACATTTTCGCTCAGTAGTTTCTTTGCAAACAGCATTTCATTTTCACACATTCACACAAACTATTTTGCTCATTCACTGCCTCGTCTGCGGTTTCGGCTGTGTGTGATCGGCTCCTGCTAGGGCTTTTTCCGTGGTTTTCGGCAGGTTAATCCAGATGTTTTTGTGGCTTTTCAGCGTGCATTCGCTGGGTTTTGCAGTTCGTTTTCGTCGGGTTTGCGGCAGCTTTTCCCTGCGATTCGGGGACCCGGTGGTGCTTGCTGAATACACCGCAGGGTCACCAAAATGGGATTGGCAAAAGGAACCAAATTGAAGTGAACGAAAAGTCACCGAACGGGCGGTGACTTTTCGAATCTCTTTGAATAACCCTGTATATTTTTTTGGGTCCATAGTCGCTGATCGCTAGTCTGATGCAGTGGATGACTCTCGTCAGACCAAGTCGGTCGCAAGACTACGGATCCAGTGGATGTCGAGCCTTATTTTAAAATGATATTTTTCAATACAGCCGGTAAAACGGATGTGCGAAGCATGTAGCGGTACACTGGACAAGTAACCGTGCCTTCAAAAAACAATGGTCCAATTAAACCCGTGGACGACAGTCCACACAATTTCCTGTACAAAGTCCTCTTCATGTACCCTTTGTCGAAACCACTCACAGTACTCAATCGCCGATCAGGGTCCTTTTCAATCATGGCATATAACAGTCGCGGGATGTAAATTTCCCAATGTGCTCTCTTCAGGATACATTATGTCCTTGATCTGCTAATTCCGGTCTCGCGTGCACATTGTTTGACACACTTTTGCGTTGAGCATGTAAACTGTTGCAACACTATATCAGAGGAAGCAGGATTTGTTGCTTTGCAACACCTCCCAGATCTTTGCTTGTGCACATCACACACAGTGACTTCGGTTTCGATCTTATGCATCCATGCGATTTTTAGTCCTGTAGGTAGTTTTCTTCTTAGTGCGCTCGTCTGACGCCAGCCTGTGTGCACCCATGCTGACGTGCCTTCTGGTGTCCCTCACAGCATTGAGATGCTGCGATGGGGCCAGCCACACGCTGTTGTGTGTCCGCAATTAGTACGCGCGCAACAGCGGCTGTGCTGTGTCCATGCAGCAGGCCTCTCTGTCAAAGTGCTAGGACGCGTGTTGACGGAGCTGCAAAGCGCGATTCTCCATAGGACGCTCGTCTGACCCCAGCCTAAACTTACATCGCCATTGTTGTTGAACTTCGCACACATTTTCATAATTTACAATATCACTTCTAAATGGTCTTGCGTTGCCAGAAAGTCCAGCATGCCTCTGCCATTTTCTTTGACTTTTTCCTGACTGCCACATGATGATATCCACAATGGTGTGGCTTCTGATCTCTTTAAAGGAAACGCAATACTGCACATTGCTGACAAAATTCAATAAGGGTTTTAAAAAGTGTATAGATAACTGTTGAAGTGTGTATACATTTTTGGCTCATATACAGGATATAGATAGAAGAAACACATGGGGGGTAGCACTCAGCCTTAACTTCAATGTTCTTGAACCCAGGACATACTTGAAAACGAGAGAAATCTCAATGTATCCTTCCTGGTAAAATCCTTTATAAATAAATAAACTAAGCATGTCAGTGCGGGTGCGTCTCAAAATAAAATACAAAACAAAACCACGGAGAGAGCACTCCAGACAAACACATTCAAAAACCTGCAACAACAGCTCCATGCATGGGTACATAATGCCAGCTTTTACCACATGGTGAAAATTTCTTAACTCTGAGCTAGATATATCTAATAATACTCTAGATATATCACTGCGTGGCCAGTTAAGTCATCGCCTGAGCAGCCTTCCATTGGATGATTACTACTGTGATTTAATAGGTTTCAGCTGTCAAACATTAGGTCACATCACTACTTAAATATACTGAATGAACAACTTTTTCAATCAATGTATTTTTTTTCTTCCCCTGATGGCACGGGCATATTCCAAGATGACAATTGCAGGATTCATGCTCAGATTGTGGAAGGATGGCTCAGACTATGAGGCATCATTTTCACACACTGGTTACCAGAGAACCCAGACCTTAACCCTATTGAGAATCTTGATGTGCTGGAGAAGAAGCAATGGTCTGACTCTCCCAACATCAATACAAGATGTTTGCAAACAAATTATTGCAATACTGGACGGATATAAATGTTGAGACATTGCATAAGCTTACTGAAATGATGCATCGGTGAATGCGATCTGTAATCAGAGCATACTTAGGACTTTTTTTAAAAAAAAAAAATCTTGGCAAAGCAGTGTATGTCTTTGAGATTTCATTATTGGCTGCAAATCGCCAGTATTTGCATCGTAACCTAGTAGGCTCTTCTCTAATGGGGATGTTGCTGACATATTGATCCTTTAGAATTAAAAAGTAACTTCTGCTGATAGTAACTGACTTGTTGGGCAATCTCTGGCTAGATCAGCTGAATTTAATAATTTACAGGCTTCAGGGGGACAGAATTCTACCATCCTTGAGAAACCAGCAGTTGCTCACCACTTCAGAAACTTCTCAAAGTACTTCACTGCACTTCCTATTGTCCTTGATTTTGGCAGATCAATCCTGACGTTTGTACTGGTGCCGAATATTCTCCCTGCTCATGGGGTCTGTAGAAGCAGGCACCCCCCCCCCCCAAAAAAAGTGTCTTGTGACATGTCACTAGAACAAGATAAAAAAAAAGTTGGTTAAAAGGAGCAAGTACCGAGTAAAATGGCACTGAACAGAATTTGACCCAATATTTGGGTGATCCTAGGCATAGTTTTGTGCAAGGTGTGGAAATCGTCCCTGAGCCCTTGTTAAATATATTTCTTGGTGCGCTGCTCGTCCAACCCAAAATATATATATATTTTGCACATGACATGTTCACTATATTAAACATTTATTAGGAATTAAGTACAGAACACAAGTTTTACAATGCAAACCAATATTAATCATAACAAATAGGCCTAAGACCCGTGTCAGACTAACGCAGTTATCACATCCGTGTTGCTGCACTGTTTAACGTCTGTCGTAGCATAGAATCCTGATAGAGCCCCACATGAAGTACGTGTGCACCGAACTGCACCCGCACAACGCACGTGGCAAACGGACGCGAGTCAGGCAAGAATGTAAAACCGCTACCATGGACGGCGCAGAGTGCGCCACGTCCGCGTGGCGTTCTGTGTGAGTGATGAGATGTCCAGCACCTTGACGCACAAAATGGCTTTTCATATCATTTTCCAATTTGTATAATTTTTCATATTAATTTTGTTTCCATAATTCCTTTTTTTTTCTACGTCCCTCAAGAAAAACTGATCGTGTGGTGTCTACAGTATCTTCCGTCGGTACGTCCATCCGTTGTGCACCCACGCAGAGTGCGCTCAGACTGCGTTCATCTGACAATAGCCTAAAGGCCCAGCAGCCCTCAGTGTATACTTGTCAATACATTGCCACGAGAAAAGGGAAAACTGTCTAGTCCCCAGGACAACATGATGAAGAGAAAAAATTAACTGCATAGAGCTCCATTTGTATAATTGAGGTGTTTCTATCCAAAGGAAGGGCATATTGTAATTAAAACCAAAGAGTCTAGTGATTTGCAAATGAAGGCTAATGGGCAGAGACCTGGCTAATTCAACGTACAGGAGAGTGATATGTACAATGTAATCACCTTTCCACACAGCGCCTTATCTGACATTTTCTAACCATGTGTACGTCTCATTTAGAAAGGCATTTAGCCAGGAAATCTGTATAATTTTTCACTTTGGATTTAATATATTAAATATTGATTTTACATTTTACTTCTCACATAATGGATGTTACGGTAAGAATGAGTTGTGATATTGAAGGCACTTCAAGCAGCTGTGGGGCAAAACTACCAAAAGTTTAATCAGGGCTGTGATTACTATGCAACCACTAGTTACTATTATGCAGTGGAATTAGGTTGATGTGGCATTATCCAGGATAATTGTCTTTGACCATCCAGTGGCACGATACAGGTTGCAGCAGGTAATGCCAGCTATATAGTTCTTACATTTAAGCGCACTCTTAGTAACAAGAGAGAATGTCCAGTGTGTGTGTGTGTGTGTGTGTGTGTGTGTGTATATATATATGTATATATGTATATATATATATATATATGTAATATATATTCACAAATGCAAGTCTCAAAGAATTATTCCTGTTCTTGCAGTCTTGCTAAATGAAACCAGAAAACCGCTATATTCTGAAAAGACCATAAATTGCATAAGACTTCATAAAAAAATTTTTTCTTGCAGGTAAAGTAAATCCTACTCAGTGCGAGGCTATCACAATGGTGGCTGCTCAAGTAATGGGGAATCATGTTGCTGTAACAATTGGAGGAAGCAATGGACACTTTGAACTAAATGTTTTCAAGCCTTTAATAGTAAGATATTTTGAAAAATCCCTAATGCTGGTTTTGAGCATACAGTTTGATTAAAGCACTTTAAAATTACTTTGTTTTCAAGGCTAATGGTTTTAAAAGAATATAGTCCCTTACTAACAATTAGTACTCATCAGCCTATGTAATGTGTTCTATATTAACATTATTTAAAGCAATAGGTAAAATATGAAGTCATGTTAGTAAATTTCACTATAAAGGCACAGGCCTACGATTTTGAGGGTCATAAAAACTTTTTTTAAATAAATGGTAGTTTTCTATAAATTTGGTCCTAATGGAAAATTACATCCACAACCGATAGTTTATTTCATTGGTTTTGGTACTTTTATGTTGGATTATGAGACTAAATGAAATTGGTGCAAAATTCTCATGACGTAAATGTTGTGGCCTGCTTTGAATATACTTGTGTACAAGAAATATACAATTAGATTAACTGGACTGTTGACACATCCATGACTAGCTATGTTTCACAATTGACTAGTCACTACAGTAATCCGAATACGCAGAACGCAACACACCAGAGTCCTGTCTCTCCGAAACCTAAAAAAGGTGGAAATGTCTAATAGATATTGAAAATACTTTAAATCACTGATCTGAAACACAGAAATGTGTTCAAAATAGCAAAACGTTGCAATTGTGCAGAACTCCGTACCTATTAACAAACACCACAATTGTGAAAAAAAACTATAGGGGTTATTCAGAAAGCACCAACATTTCTGCGCCCTGTAGATCGTTGCACTTTAGTGCGCTTAAATTAAATTTCCCCAACCCTACAGAGAATTCATTATTCACCACCGCTTCACGGAAGTGTGCGGAGGATGGAGTCGCCGAACTGACTATCGAAGTGAATGTCAAACTGCTGGAAAGAAAACTGAACTATTCCTCTTTTAGATGTTTAAACCAATAAAAATGCATTATGGGATTTGCCTGTTTAAACCTGTCGTAGTAGTAGACCACAACTTCTCTATGGGACAATTTTGCTGCCGCCAAAGACTGTCGGTCTGTGGCATTTCACTGTCAATTCGCCAGAATTTCGTGAATTTGACAGCTTTCTAATTAGACCAACTACCCTGAAATTGCATTGTACGGTGCAATTCACCCCCTTAGGTGTCAAGTTCGGTGCTTTCTGTATAACCCCTTATTAATAGGACCTTTTTATTGTGGTTCTCAATTTTGGCAGACACAAAGACTCTGATAGATGTTCCCTATGGGCCTTCAGAAATGATTTGAGACTGTGCCAAACATTTTTTTTTACCGGTTCTATAGTTATTAGACATGTGAGATTTGGAAACAAAAGTGCAATTTAATTTTCTGATTATTACTCTGGTTACAATAAAAAAAAATAGAGCTGGGGGTCAGGTGTCTATGACACCCAAAAATGAATAAATATTGCCCAATATTATGTTGCTCCCACGATGGAGTAAACCCCCCCCCCTGTGCACCTCAAGCAGGAGGGAAGACTTAAACAATAGAAAAAAGACACAACCACTGGGGCTCTGTTATGCTGGCCCACTAGTGCAGCCACTTTACTAAATATTGAGAAGCAGAACAACCACAAACGTTTCATGGCAGAACCCACGTTCTCAGTGTGAATGCTCTCAATAATACCCATGTAACAGAATACTGATGTACAAAACTAATAGTACAAACTGAAATCGGACCTCATTTGTCACCTTGGAAACGCCTGCAGCCTTTATCCTCTGATAATCGATGCAAAAAATTATAGGAGCTGTCTGGATGTTTTGAACACTGTAAACCCAAAACAAAGCGGAATAAACCCTACGGAGCATGCGCGAGACTCCCAAGCATTTAGCGAGCGTTTGATCTGTATCCATTAAGCATGCGCAAGACCCGGTCATTCTCGCAATTGCAAACTGGCTATTCCAAAGTGGAGAATACACTCCAAGTACTTTGGTGATGGCAACATCCATAGGGTGGCTGCCTGGCTGGCAGGCCTAGATAAAGTCTCAGGGGGACTCTTTAACCATTTGAGTCCCAGCCAGGGACCTGTGAGGTCTGAAAAGAAACCATATACAAACAAATTGCTCTGTATATTGGTATATATATATATGTTATATAGTTATATAGTTATATATATCTTATATATGATATATATATATATATATATATATATATATTACAGTGACGCACATAAAATATACATATAATCCTGCAATCAAGGGGCACAATTAGAGGTCCCCATGGAGCGGATAAATGACAGTATGACTCAAAAACCAAGCCTAACAATAGAAAGAGAGGAAAATAAAAAAGCTTTTCAAATACGCAGATATCCTGGGGATGTACCTAATGGAAGCAATGCCACTCAAGCATCTCATAGAGACCATGAGGAAACATGATATTCAGCTGGTACATCCACGGGGCTGAATTTATAAATACGCAGAGTAGGCATGTGTCTACAGCTACTTGCCACAAGGGGTGCCTTGCTCTTTAAAAAAAATATATTTTTTACTTTTTACAATTTAGTCATTTAGACCACTGTCTCTCTGGAGCCCTAAGTGCCAGAGGGACATATGAGGTATCATTGGAAAGGTCAGATTATGCCCTTTGCTCAGATAACAAATATAGAAGAAAAACACCTTTATTTTTAAACAAATCTAACGCAGCACTATTTTTCAGTTTACAATTATAAAGTTAGTGATGCTGAGCTAACTCACATTCTCCTTTCCCACACTGCTAGCAAGTGTGGAGCTGATGATGCACTGCATTATTTCATAGACAACCTAGACCGTGCAGTGAGGTACTTTGGAACCTGCATCTCTGAATTGTACACCACACATGGTTAAGTGAGGTGTCATTGGAAAGGTCTGGTCTTACAATGATACTAAACATGATCATGTAATGTGTAAAAATAAAAAAAATTAAAAAGTGAATGCTAATTTTTTTTTATCTTCTACGGCAGAGGCAATATATGCTTTTACTTATAAAACAAACCATGCCACTGCACTAACTCAACTAAGACAACAGATGCTGCCCCTTCTTTTGATTTGTGCGCAGAGAGAAACAGTTTTCAGTTTTTTAAACTCCGGGAACAGCATACGGGAGGGCTTGCATTTTAGTGATATTAAGTTTATGATAGGACAGCTTGCCATATTCTTCCAGTAGCAACTGTAAGGCGGGGAGAGACGTAAGCAGGTTTTTCATCGTTATGAGGACGTTGTCAGCAAACAGACTAAGTTTACAAAAAGATGGGCCTATGGGGAATCCCTCCACCTCATCAGATTGTCGGATTGCATCAGCCAAGGGTTCAAGCGCTGAGGCATAGAGCAGTGGGGAAAGTGGGCATTCCTGTCTAGTCCTGTTGGTGTTGTACATTGGTTGTGAAAGGAAGCCCGCATTAAGTACTGATGCATTCGGCTGCGTGTTCGCATATAGGGCCATAACCGCATTAATCCTCTCACGTGGGAAATTAATTTTCAAAAGAGTGTGCTCCAAAAACAACCAACGTAAGCAGTCAAATGCCTTTTCGGCATTTCGGAGTAGAGTCGGGGTGTGTGTACGAACCGCCGCATCTATTAACCTCCCCTGGCGGTCCGATTCTGACATTTTATGTCAGAATCAGACCAATTTATTCTGGTCCCCTGGAGGAAAAGTGTGGGGTACCCCTTTGTCAGGCGCTACTCGCTGGTTATGTCTGTTAAAGTAGCGATGCAATCGCTTTTTGGAAATTTGGTATAGCGACACTCTTCAGGGAATGTCGACAATATAGTATGGTATAGCAATGGGATATTGATTAATTATGTAACAGCTTAGGCTAGGGTCAGAGTGGGGCAGTCGGAACGCGCGTGCAGGCGCACTAAATCACGGCGGCAGTAGCAGCACATAACGGCCAATGACGGCCAATATACGCAGTACGTGCGTACAAAAGTGCGCCGACACCACGCAACCGGCAAATGAACGCATTTTTATCAGAACGTGAAACCGCTGCTACTGACGTACAGAGTGCGCTGCGGCCGCATGGCAGCGTGTGTGCGTGAATAGGAGACGTCAGACGCTGCTAGTGTGCGGCCAACATAACGTTCAAACAGCCGGATTTCCCTAGACTTCTTTTTACCCCACCGTCATGAAATACGTCCAGAATTGCGCATCGTCTGACCACTTAAGCGTATTCCGTGAAAAAATGCGTGCGCACGCATCGACGTACATTTTGACGGTGGCTGCAGAAAATGCGCTCATCTGTCCCTAGCCTTAGTGTGACATATATAAAAAGGAGTGCAGAAAATATATATTCCTATTGGAAATATGCGCCCCCTGGTGTTGGGGGGTGATGTATGACCGTCTTTAAAAAACACAGTCTTCTATATGGCAGTCTTTAAAAAAAGTCTTATATATTGACCAAAAAAGGGAATAAAAAAAGAAAAAAAATAATAAATTTCTCTTTGTAATCAAGTCCTTCTGATCTTGACTGCTTCTGCTTTTCTCGTCCCTTCAATATTCCTCCGAGAAAGAGAGAATGGATCAAGGATGCGTCCGCATCTGTCAGATATAGCAGAGAGTAAGGATTGATACACTTACGCTAGTGCGGTGACGGATGCTGCTCTGTCTGTTGCGCTCTGCCAGGAATTCCTCTTTGCATCTGCTCCTTAGTGCCTTGTCTTTTGAATTTCCTCGTCCAGGATACTGCAGAAAGCTTCCCTTTGTGCGGTGCTTCTGGTTTGCTGGCGATGTTTAAAAGATGGCAACTGGATGCAGCGGGAGGTGGCTTGTGCAAATATTTATTGAGACAGCTCACTTCAAAAAATAACGCAATAAAAAATAATAAATGAATAAAATATTAAAAATATCAGAAATTAAAAGACCATAAATCCATTGGAGGTTAAAAGTCTTTAAAATGTGGGCATAGGGGTCTCCAAGACGCGTTTCGCCGGCTCCCTGGCCAGCTTCATCAATTGGATGCCTCCTATGCTGCAGTGCAGTGTTTTTGAAAGTTTTTTTTCGGCGGGAAATGTTTCGCTTTTTGCCGCGATTTTTCTATGCATGCGCGCAGCGAATGCCGTCATCCTGATTCTGCTCTATCTGCGTTAGCCCGGTGTTTCATTTTCGCTGGGATCTTGCAGCAGGGAATAAAGCCAGAGATGCTTCATGCATCCAGGGGTGGATAAGCGTTTGAAGTTTCCTCTGGATATATATATACATACTTTACAGAACCTTTCACAAAACATTAAATTGCTTGTATATGTATATATAATATGAAATGCAGACACAGATTTCATTATTACAAGGAGGGAATAATGGGAACTCGTGGTTAAAATAAGAAAGTTAGCAGTCATATTAGTATATATTGAATATGTATATACTTCTATAATGGGATGATGGTCTCAGGTTTGGTCCTGGAAATATAATAGGGACGTGCATAACCGTATCTGAGCGTATATACATAATGCACTGGATATTTCATAGGTAAACACAATTTTGTATGAAAGAAGTTGAAAACATGGTGATCGTTGCTACATATTTGCAATCATATTGGTGTGGATTGCTGGACATATACATACTGAGGTAGTGATGCTCAAAGTATAGTACTTGCAAGTTATTTCTTGCATATAGTACATATGGGGTACGTCTTCCTTTTTAGGGTATATTTATAGTTGATCCATCCTACTACAGTACTGAGCCACACTCAGGAAAACCGTCAGGGGGGTTAAAGAGAGGACTTTAATGGTATTGTCTGGGCCCTGCCTATGTTTAATGAAGCCCACCTGTTCGTCTGCAATCAGCGAGGGCAACAATTCTACTGTTCTATTGGCCAAAATCTTGGCGTCTAGTTTGGTATCAGTATTAAGCAGAGAAATGGGTCTATATTTAGAGCAGGTCGAAGCCAGTGGGGAAGTCTTGGGAAGTGTAACAATGGTGGCAGAAAGCCAGTCAGGGAAGGCTCAGCCAGACTGAAAGATATATTGAAACGCAGATAGATGTGAATTCAATTGGGGCTGGAAGGACCAGTAATAAAGAGCCGTGAACCCATCAGGTCCAGGGGCTTTACGAGGTTTGAAGGAGGTAATTGAAGTGGTGAGTTATAATAGGGATATTGGGCCGTCAGGCGGAGATTGTGGTCGTCTGACAGGGTAGGGAAGTGTAGGTGTTGCAGAAAAGGGACAATGTCCATCAATGAAGGTTGGGGAAGTGTCGCATCGTCACTCAGATTATACAAGTCGGAAAAATATTCCGCAAAGCAATCCGCGATCAGTTTTGGATGGTAGCAGGTCTCTCCATTTTTGGCGGATATCTTCTCTATTTTAGAGTTAGCAGCACGTTGGCGAAGTTTATTAGCCATCAATCTACTAGATTTATTGCCATGCAGGTAATGGCGTGCTTGTAGGCGGCGGGCCGCCCATAAATAGTTCCTCTTGTCCATGTCAGTCAGTTGAGATGAAGGACATGGAGAAGGGCTTGAAGTCGCTTCATTATGCCTTTTATGTTGGGACGTAGTGTCATGAATACTACGTAGAAGGTCTAATCTGTGGGTGATAGCAAGCTTCTTAAAGTGGGAGCCCCATTTAAGAAGTACACCTCTAATTATTGGTTTATGAGCCTGCCAGAGTGTCAACGGGAAATGTCAGGGGTGGCGTTTTCAGTAAAACGGTCATGATCTGAACAACCTGATCAATCACTTTGGGATGGGAAAGAAGGGATTCGTTAAGCCTCCACGGGGTGCACCCCCGAGCCGCATAAGCGTCTCAGAGTCAGCAAAACGGGGGCGTGGTCTGACCAAGACATTGAACCTAAGTCACAATGAGAGACATTAGATAACAAATCACGTTGTAGGAAAAAATGGTCGATTCGTGAATAAGTCTCTTGTGCCCCCGAGTAAAAGGAGTAGTCAACTTCAGTTGTATGAAAGAGGCGCCAAACATCAAATAATTGAAACTCTGATAAAAGGGCGGTAGATTTCTGTACTGAGGTCCGCTGTAGGCGAGTTGGACGAGGTGGGAGTTCTAGTGTGTGAATAAGTCACCCCAAAGCACAAGTCTACCTGTACAAACCTGCTTCAATTTTAGAAGGGCAGTCCTAAAGAAGGCAAGTTGGTCTACATTAGGGCTGTAAAAATTTGCGATTGTATACGTAACTCTATCAATATCACATATCAGGAATAAAAAACGGCAATGAGGGTCAAACACTGAGCGGTGGAGAGTAAAAGACACATTACGGTGTATTAAAATAGAAACCCCTCGCACCTTAACCGGGGCAGTGGCGTGAAAATGATGAGAGTAAGCAGGAAGGCGCAACTTGGGATGGACAGGGTTTGAAGTGGGTTTCCTATAAACACACTACATCTGGGGGGTTATGAGGCAGATCTGCATATAGTGAGTGCCTTTTGTGAGGAATATTTAAACCTTTAACATTTAAGGAAACAATTTTCATATCCTACTCCAAAGAAACAAGAAGACATTTAAAAGACGCAACTGTAACTCAAAAATACAGTTCTGTAGTGTCACTGCCTCGGGCAAGTGTAAAACAACCCAAATCAGTCAGAAGTCATTAATCAAGGACGGTGCAACAGGGTAAAAAAAAAAAAACTGGAAAAATTAAGGAAAAAAGGAGAAAAAGAAAAAACAAGGAAAGATAGAGACGGTGCAACAGGCGACCGCACACTGTACAAAAAACGTCTCCAAGGCACTGGTATACACCGGGCCCGCCCCACAAAACATGGGGGGTAGTGCCAGGTGAGGGTGGCAGACATCCGTCATGTCAGGCGGGGAGCAAGGAGAACCAAATAGCGTCAGCCAGCCGGGAAACACTATTCGATTCAGAAGACAAATCCAGACATCCGAAGGCAAATCAGGAGTCCAGCTAATAAGATAAACAACTTGTAAACAGAACTGTCACTGATCTGTACATACATGGTGCCACTCCGGGGAAACCTTGGCTGGTGAGGGAGGGGCTCTGTGCGGAGGGGTCACATCACCCATCAGGTCCCACACTTGGAGTAGAAATGCCCTCTTGTAGTGTATGAATAACAGATACGATTCCCCGGTAGGTAACCAGAAGCTTCAGGGGGAAGCCCCACCTATACGGGATCTTGTGGTTGCGGGGCACCTTTGTAACCGGTAGGAATTCCCTGCGTTGCTGCATCGTAACCGCCGGGAAAAAGGAGATTCCAGCATAAGTAGCAGCTTGATCCGGAGCTTTCCGCATTGCCGCCATCAACGAATCTTTAATATGATAAAAATGAATACGGGTCACTACATCTCTGGGGATCGCAGCATCCAGATTGCGTGGTTTCGGGACACGGTGTGCCCTATCCAGCTGTAGGGGCAGTTTCATCTGCATCAGGCTGCAAAATATGAAATAAATCATGCAAATAAGTAGAGAGGCCATCAGATTTAACAAATTCTGGAATGCCACGAATGCGAATATTGTTCCTACGGGAACGATCTTCTAAGTCCCTGACTTTATGCAAAAGAGTCGTGTGCCTTTTTTAAGATCCTTGTAAGCATCCACCAATTCGTTGTGTGCCATGCACAAAGTATCAGACTTATTTTCAAGGAGATAGGTGCGGTCACGTATTTCTTGATGCAGGGACGCGGAAATCTTCCTGGATCGTGGAACGAAGGTCATGGAGCATGGCCTGAATTTGCCTACTGGTAGCTGGAGCCAAGGATGGAAGGCTCAGATGAGGAGGATCGACTTCCCTTGCCTCCGCCGTGGGACCAGGTGAGTGTGGAGAGCGGGAGCCCTGGGTGCCGCCATCTTGCGGCCTATCCCACAGCTTCCCAGAACGAACAGGGTTTTGGCGTTTTTGCAGGTGGCATTAGAGGCTTGGAGGTGTGCAGGGTGGAGGAGCCGGAGAAAGCGAGGAATCGCTGCCAGGGTGAGTCGCGGTGGCCGAAAAAGCTGGCGGTCAGCGGGAGCTCCCTCTACATGTGGCCATCCACGATGGCCGCTAGACATGCCCCCCCCCCCCACAACCGCCCTTTTAAAAGTCTGCAATGACATCCAAGATGGCATGCAGCAAGGAGACCTAACTGGAGACATCTTCCTTGATTTTGCCAAGGCCTTTGACACAGTAGACCATGGCATCCTAATACAAAAATGCCAAAACTACGGTATTGGTGAGCGCACGCTAGCCTGGTTTCAGTCGTATGTATCCGACCGATCACAGTATGTGTGCATTTCTGGCAGCTCCTCCCTCCCCCTCTGTCACATGCGGTGTACCCCAAGGCTCGATACTCGGCCCCCTGCTATTCACAATATTCATAAATGATCTGCCTAAAGTCTGCAAAGCCTCAACTGTACACATGTACGCAGACGACACCGTAATCTTTACCAGCAAACCAAATCTCCCACAGCTGGAGGCAGTGCTGCAAGAACAATTCAGAGGTAGAAAAGTGGATTGCAGATTACAAACTCTTTTTAAATACTGACAAAACTGTAATGATGCTCTTTGAAACAGCACCTAAACTACATAAATTGCAAAATCCCCATCTATGTGTCAGGACAAAATTAAGTGGCACGATGACCACAGTCACTTCTCTCAAATATCTTGGGTATGTGGTTAGACCCAAATCTATCCTTTGGCCCTCACATCAAAAAATTCTCATCTAAACTTTACCCCAAACTAGGTGCCCTGTACACTAACAAATCCTGCCTGAGCCCCGTGTTAAGAAATCAGATTGTGCAATAAATGCTTATGCCGGCTATTGAACACGGAAATGAAGTGTATGCAGCTGCCCCGCAAATGCACCTTCAGAAACTTACTGCATTGTATAACTCATTCTGTTGCTTTGTTCTACAATGTAACTCTATGACCCACCATTGTGACCTGTTAAAAGAGCTAAACTGGCCGGCGCTGGAATCTAGACGCACGCTTCACCTTTCCATTCTGGTGTTTACGAGATTTTCTGGGAAGCTACCACCCTACCTGAATAGGCTGCTTTCCCTAGCAGTTCCCTCGTCCTATAATCTCCGATCCAGGAGCAGCACCTTGCTTACAAAACCACAATACAAAAAGACAGTGGCTCGATCCTCATTTTCCTACAGAGCACCGCAGTTATGGAATAACCTCCCAGACGCCATCAAATCTTAGGTCACTCAAACTCCCTATTAACATACCTCCAATATGGAATGCACCTGTAAAACTGTAACTTAATGAATATATTTCCTACGTATTTATTTTCTGTGGTAATCTGTAGATTTGTGTTTTTTTTTTTTTTAATCTTGCATTTATTACTTTGTTTTTCTGGAACATTTCAATGTTCTTGAACCCAGGACATACTTGAAAATGACAGAAATCTCAATGTATCCTTCCTGGCAAAATCCTTTATAAATAAAGTTGTCTCCCTGCAGTGTCAAATGCAATGACAAAAGGAGGATAAGCAAGTATATTATAAAGGTTTTTTTATTTACAGATACTAGGACAATAAAGCAAAAAAGAAATGAAAAGCTGGGTGAAACAGGACAAATGATAAACAATAATCGAATATAACTAAAGACACTGAGGAGCAAACGGGCAGACACTGGATGTAGTAAATGTAGATAAATCAGAGGCAAGGCCAGGGAACAAAACTAATAACAGAGAAAACAACAAGGCAGAAAAGGGGCTAAGTAGATAGACGAGACAGGAACAGTACTGAATAACAGATGGAGCGGATAAGAAAATAAGCATATAGCGGGGAAGAACCATAAGAAATCAGAGAATCGGGGAAACTGAATAGAACAATAGGTACACTGCAAAAATAGTTATAATAGTTATAAGGCAAGGTTCAGAAAATAAGGACGAGTCTTTAAAAGGATAAAGCAGGGTTACAGCAGCAGGGATTTAGCGACAAGTCCATTATATAAGCAAGGGGTTCGGCGACAGATCTAAATAGAGGGGTTCAGCAATAAGCAAAGTCCAGTAAATCAAGCAGCTGTTCTGTAACAGCAGAGCAGTAGAGGGGTTCGGTAATTCCCAGGGGAATTAGAAGACTGGAGGCTTGTTGGAGTCAGGACACTGAAAGAACAGGCAATGCAAAAGCAAAGCACTACGGGTGTTTTGCTCTTAAGGAGTGCTGGGCCCTTGATTATGAGCACCTGTAGCAGGCTGACAGGTGAGACAAGAGGGGTGGATTTAGGTGTTCAGGAGTGTAACAGCACCGACTTTGGTTTTCTTGCGGTGCCGGCGACTGGGTACATGATACTGGAGCCATGATATGCGAAATCCTGCAGATTGAGGTTGATCTGCTGCTGATTTGGGGCTTCTCCCAAAGCAGACTGACATCTTGGATGTTCCCTGCCCACTGACTGTATTGTGCATGAGTGTGATAACAGAAATGGGGCATTCCTCCCACCTGGCAGGGAATTCACTATATAGGAGATGCAGGGGTCTTTTGGCGAAAACCTCCCAGAGGTCTCCTGACTCTCTAAGGCTAGGGTCAGACTGAGGCAGTGCGAACGCGCGTGCAGCCGCACTTAATTACGGCCGCACTAGCAGCAAATGACGGGCAATGACGGCCAATATACGAAGTACGGTCGCACGAAAGTCCGGCTGCGCAACGCAAGTGGAAAATGAACGCATTTTTTCGAGAACGTGAAACCGCAGGTACTGACGTACAGAGTGCGCTGCGTCCGCTAGAGGCGTGTGTGTGTGATTAGGAGACGTCAGACGCTGCTAATGTCCGGCCAACATAACGTCCAGACACAAAAAGAGTTTTATTGATGATCCGTACAAAATCACGGACGAAAATGCGCATAGTATGACCACTATCACGTATTCTGTGAAAAAATGCGTCCATTCGTTCGAACGCACTTTTTCACAGACAACATAAAAATGCGTTCGTCTGACCCTAGCCTAAGACCGGGATCTCAAACTCTGCCCCCCCCCAGATGTTTCAGAACTACAACCCCCATGATTCTCTATCCATAGTAGTGTAGCGCTCATCCCCGAAGGAGCCGCTGAATTAACCTCGGGTTAGTCTCACCGCACTAGGGAATAAATATACACCAGCACTGTTGTGGATTTTATAGATTATATACTTTACTGATCCCAATAAAGTGACACATATAATGCAAATACGGTATATCAACGACGGGATTTCGTAATGCGGGAAAAACACGCGGCGGCAAAAGAAAAGTTTAACCCCTTCGTTTCTGGAGTGCAAGTCCCGTGAAAGTAATGTCTCAAAAAGGGGTGTGTGTGTGTGATCTCAGGTACCCGAGTACTATATTCAACTGGCCAGTGAATGGATTGAGCAAATCTTCGACTAGTCACGTTGGGGCCCTGTAGATTTAAACAATACTGCAGCGTGCTTCGTTTAACCCCTTAGTGACTGGGCAGTTTTACACAAATCCGTCTTTTAGTGACCGCTGCTGTTTTTACGTTTCTGCGCTGTTAGTGTTTAGGTCAAATTTTCCTCTTACTTGTTTATTCAACCCACACATATTATACACCATTTTTCCCGCCATTAAATGGACTTTCTAAAAATACCATTATTTCCATCAGATCGAATAATTTACTATAAACAAAATATGAAATATGATGAAAAAATTGTAAAAACACACTTTTTCGTAATTTAATCCCCAAAATCTACAACCACCAAAAAAGACCCCGGCTAAATAGTTTCAAAATTTTGTCCCGAGAATAGAAATACCCAATTTTTACATGTTTTTGCTTTTTAACCCCTTCACTGCTGAGCCAGTTCACCTATGTGCGCTGCGGTCATTCTGACCGGTTTTTGCTAATTATTTTTAGATGACAGCCTAGGTACTAATTAACTAACCCCCCCCCCCCCCGACAACAAATTTAAAAAAATATATATTTTTTTTTTATATATTTAAGTTTTATTTTTACACCAAACCTGGCCATGATTGATTTTTACACCAAAGCCTTTCCAATGATATCAAATATGACCCTCCCACTGCCACGGATCGGGAGGTAAAGTGATTCAAAGGATTCCCCTATCTCCACATGGCAGCTAGGGGGTTAACTGGCCCACTGACATACTCACACATATGGTGAGGATGTCAGTGGGTGGGGGGTGACCTGGAGGCTTGGCTGACATCCACGATTGGATCCTCCAGGTTTGGATCGCAATTCGGCGCAATTTGCGCCAAATTGCGATCCGGTAGCAAAACTGTTAATACAGTACACCACTGAAAAGGGGAGACTCTCCCCTTTCCAGCGTTGTAACTTGCATGTCTCTATCATCAATGGTTGGGGAGATAGAGGGCTCCAAAAGAGCCACGCAGTGTGGTGACGTCAACGAGCTCGCCGGCCCATGCAAATCTCGAGGGAAGGCTTCCTCCCTGCCAGATCTGCGAGGGATCCAGCGAGGGAGGTAAGTATCGGGCGGGAGGGGGGTTAGGCGCTGCTGATGTACCATGTACGTCCGCGGGTCTAAGGGAGACCCGTGGGCAGGACGTACATGGTACGTCAGCGGTCCTTAAGGGGTTAAACTTGGAACTGTGGCCTGGGAGGCCTCTCACCCATCCGTTAGACAATCTGCTCCGCTGCCCAACCAAGGATGTCTCTCTGCTGGATTTCACTGGAACTCTGTGCCACCGGATCCGCTTCTCCTGCTTGTCCGATCTCTGCAACGAGAACTACGGCTTACCACCTGCACTCCCAGTGGATCATCGCAGTTCTCCTTACACAGGGTCCAGCCGGAGCCAGCTTCTTGCCCTCAGACCTCCCAGCTTTTCATAGACAGACCTCTGCAAGGTCACTGTCCTGGTCCCCAGCACCAGCGAGGTAGCACCTGCGCTCTGGCCTGGTCACGATCTTTAACAGCTCTGCCTGCGTCCTTGTCCTTTCAACGCCCCGCTCACTCTGTCTCTCCTCTGCACGAGGCTGCTGATGTCCTTCCTCTCTCTCCGACACACTTCCTGTATCCACCGCAAAGCATGATGGAAAACGTAGTTCTGTTTATGCCCAGCATAGTCCATTATGCCTCTGTCTCCCCCTGGTGGCCACAATAAGTAAATGCAGCAGAACAAAGTCTTTTTAAAGCAGCGCTACAGTAGAACATAGAAAATGTCGGCAGATAAGAACCTTTCGGCCCATCTAGTCTGCCCAATTACATGGATACTTTAGCTGGATTTATCTTTTGTTTAGGATAGCCTTATGCCTATCCCAGGCCTGCTTAAATTCAATTACTGTTTTGGCCTCTACCACTTCAACTGGAAGGCTGTTCCATGTATCCACCACCCTCTCAGTAAAATAATGCTTCCTGATGTTACTTTTAAACCTTTGCCCCTCTAATCTAAGACTATGTCCTCTTGTTTTGCTACTTTGTTTCTGTTTAAATTTACTCCCTTCCTCTACCTTGTGGATTCCCTTTCCGTATTTAAATGTTTCTATCATATCTCCTCTGTCTCGTCTTTTTTCCAAGCTATACATGTTAAGATCATTAAGCCTTTCCTGGTAACTTTTCTCCTTCAAGCCGTACACCATTTTAGTAGCCCTTCTCTGAACTCTCTCTAAGATGTCTATATCCTTCTGGAGATATGGTCTCCAGTACTGCACACAGTACTCCAAGTGAGGTCTCACCAGTGCTCTGTACAGTGGCATGAGCACTTCCCTTTTCCTACTGCTAATACCTCTCCCTACACAACCAAGCATTCTGCTAGCATTTCCTGCTGCTCTAGTACATTGACTACTTACCCTTAGAGCCTCTGAAATAATGACCCCTAAATCCCTTTCCTCAGATGTTGAGGTTATTATTATTATTATTATTCTTTATTTATAAAGCGCCAGCATATTCCGCAGCGCTGTACAATAAGCACAGTATAGACAGGGTTACAATACATTGAACAACATTTGACAAACAGTACAGGAGGAGATGAGGGCCCTATTCCCGTAGGAACTCACAATCTAGGAGGGTTGGGGTTGGAAACAGGAGGAGAGGACTGTAAGGTGAGAGTGATTGATGGTTGTGTCAGTGAGTTGGGTGGTAGGCTTCCCTAAATAGGAATGTTTTAAGGGAGCGTTTGAAGGAAGAGAAGTTAGGGGAAAGTCTGACAGTACGAGGGAGAGCGTTCCAGAGAGTGGGGGCTGCGCGTGAGAAATCCTGCAGTCTATCATGGGAAGAGGTGATGCGGGGAGAAGCTAGGCGCAGGTCACGGTTTGACCTTAGGGAGCGGGCTGGGGTGTATCTGGTGATTAGTGAGGACAGGTAGTGGGGCGCTGAGTTAGTGAGGGTTTTGTAGGTAAGGATAAGGATTTTGAAGGTTAGGACTGTATCAAATATTCTATATTCAGCCCTTGTGTTTTTACGTCCCAGGTGCATTATCTTGCACTTATCCATGTTAAAACTCAATTGCCACAATAGTTAAAGAATTCTGGGATTTGTAGTTCAACATCTGGGGGGCCAGTGTTGAAGACCCCTGCTCTAAGCACATAATACACATCATGGGGATGTAGTTCCAAAACATCTGGAGGGCCAAGGTTGATGACCCCTTATCTGCAGGGTAATGTGAGGTATTATTGCAAAGGCCAGAGCCTAAACATGACAATGTTGTTTTTAAAATTAAAATCTTAAATAAAAAGATTTTTTTTAATTAAATCTTGAACTCCTTAGTTGCCAGTCCACGATCCAGCGCCAATCGGAACCAGATTGCAGACTGCTCCCAGAGGAGCCTGAAAAGGTGGGGTCCTTTGGACCCATCTCCCTCCCGACCAGGAGACATTGGCACAAAAAGAGAGGCATCGCTGGAAAGGTCCTAGTGCAACCTTTCCAGCAATGCCTCTATTTAACCCTTAGGTGCTGGGCCGTAATCCTTTGCCGGATCCAGGACTGCTCCCGGAGGTGTCTAACATCTTGTATGTCAGTCAATCCTCCAGGGCCTCTCCTCGCCCACTGACGTCGTTGCGCATTGGCACAATGATGTCAGTGGATTAACCCCTATTTCTTGCCTGGTGGCAGCTAGAGTGTAATGTTTGGTATTGTCGGAAAGGCCAGAGCATGGCTTTTCCAATGATCATCTGGTCATTCACCAGTGTGAATTTTTAAAAAAAATCCTCTTTTCTTTTTAAATAATGCAGCCCTATTGTTCACTTTTTAATTATAATGGGAACAATGATGCTGCAGTAACGAAAAATGTTTTTTCCAGTTTTAACTAAAATTGCTTATTTCCTCAGAAAAATACAATAGCTGGTTCCTATTTCGTTTAAGTTTTTTAACAAGTGTACCCCATAGAATCAGGGCTTTTTTTCAGGGGGTACTCACTTCTGGCTGGTGGTGAGGTGCCAGTACTAACAGGAGAGCGCATGATGCTCCTCCCTCCTCCTGCAGTGGCAGGCAGAGAATAGGAAGCACTCAGCAGCTCATGTTGCTCCTGAATGCTTCCGATTGTCAGGAGTGTATGTAGGGACTGATAACCCCCGCCCCCAGTAAGTGACAAGGGAGGGCTGCTCCCCCCTCTCTGCAGCCGCTGAAACTTTGAACAGCCTGGGGAGGGGGGGTGCAGCATGTTTACACACATCTGCCAGAGCTGTGGATTGTCAGGCAAGCGGTGTGATCAGAGGAGCTGGCACTGACACTGGCACTGGATAATGCCCCGACACATGGATATGCCCCAGCACATGGATATGCCCCAGCACACTCATGGATTTGCCCCAGCTCACTCATGGATTTGCCCCAGCTCACTCATGGATTTGCCCCAGCTCGCTCATGGATATGCCCCAGCTCGCTCATGGATATGCCCCAGCTCGCTCATGGATATGCCCCAGCTCGCTCATGGATATGCCCCAGCTCGCTCATGGATATGCCCCAGCTCGCTCATGGATATGCCCCAGCTCGCTCATGGATTTGCCCCAGCTCGCTCATGGATTTGCCCCAGCTCGCTCATGGATTTGCCCCAGCTCGCTCATGGATATGCCCCAGCTCGCTCATGGATATGCCCCAGCTCGCTCATGGATATGCCCCAGCTCGCTCATGGATATGCCCCAGCTCGCTCATGGATATGCCCCAGCTCGCTCATGGATTTGCCCCAGCTCACCTGTCGCCGCCGCGTTAGGCTCCCTCTGAGCGTGCGTCCGGCGGCAAGGAGCTCGGGCACTCGCCTGGGGGAGCCACGTGATCGCGGTCACGTGGCTCCCCCAGGTGAGTGCCCAAGCTCCTTGCTAACGCAGCGGTGACAGGTGAGCTGAGGCATATATGGGGCATTCGCTCCATAAGGCGCACCCACTTTTCCCCCCACTTTTTGGGGGAGAAAGTGCGTCTTTATGGAGCGAAAAATACAGTATTTGCCCTCAGATCACATGTGGATATATTTGCCCCCAACTCATGGATATATATATATTTGCCCCCCGATCACATGTGGATTTATTTGCCCCCGATCACATGTGGATTTATTTGCCCCAGATCACATGTGGATTTATTTGCCCCAGATCAAATGTGGATATATTTTCCCCCAACTCATGGATATATTTGCTCCCAGGTATCAATCGAAAGGCCTGAGCATGGCCTTTCGAATGATACCCAACATGACCAGGTATAAAGTAGAAAAATAAAGTTTTTTAGTGTTTTCTTTTTATTAATGCAGCAATATTGTTCACATTTCAATTATGTGAACAATGATGCTGTACTAATGATTTTTTTCTATGGTGTGCGTTTGCTAAAAATCACATTCCCCCAAAAAATTTTGTAAGTCCCCATTTCTAATTCTTGTACAAGCGCACCCCATAGAAAATATAACCGCAAATGTTCATGTGATAAAAGGTGAAAAAAACACTTTACACGCTGCAGATGATTAAAAATTCAAGTTTTATTGCATTTTTTGTTATATACAGGCAGAACATGACGTATACATATACAAATGATCTATTATGAACCTGCCGAGTCTGCTGGAAAGAACGATATATAATATGTCTGGGACGTATAATAAAATGTGGCTTCAAATCGCGTTTAAACATGATGAGCGAAAGCGGTAAAAATTAGCTCCGCACACAGCAGTGAAATGCCTCAGCAGTGAAAGGGTTAAAGGAACAGTGAGTTTTCCATAAAATAAGGGTTAAAAATAAAAACGAAAAATTCCTTCAAATACCATGCCGAGGAGGTCCCCATAACCTGCACGTGAAGTGGGGGATTTGTAGGATGTATGGAAACATCGCCATCACAGCACAGACCCACACACGACACCTGGCACCTCCAGTCTGCATACAATGTATCAAATTCATGAGACGGACTAATTAGAAGCACATGTTATTTCCAAACACTAAACACCTGTTGTTTACGCCGTTTGAGAGCACAGGTCATTTAGAGGTGAGAATCTTTGCGCACAGACGTTATTTTTTTAATTCAATATCTAATAAACCGTTGCTTATAATATTCTGCAGTAAAGAAGTCTCTTTACAGTGGCAAGAAAAAGTATGTGAGCCCTTTGGGATTACATGGAGTTTTGCATGAATTTGTCATAAAATGTGCTCTGATCTTCATCTAAGCCACAACAATTTGAAAAACAGTCTGCTTAAAATAATACAACACAAACCTATGTTTTCATGTGTTTATTGAACATAACATGTAAACATTCACAGTGCAGGGTGGAAAAAGTATGTGAACCCCTAGCCTAATGACTTCTCCAAGAGCTAATTGGAGCCAGGAGTGAGCCAACCTTGAGTCCAATCAGTGTGATATTATTGGATGTGTTGCTGAAAGCTGTCCTGCCCTTTAAAAAAACACACCAGGGGCGGAGTCTGGACGCCGACCGAGCCGGACGCATGGTGTAGGAGCTCCTGCACCTAGCCGTCAAAACGGAGCATAGCAGCAGCACATAGATCAATTTGACCCACCATTTCGATTCCCCCTTACCGGGAGCATGCCGGGAACCACCTGAGGGGGCAAAAAACCGGATCCACCGACCCCTGTAGTGGCGCCAATTTTCCAGCGCCGCGGCCTGGACGACAGCCAAGATGGCGGCCGGATCCGCGGTGAGGACACAGGCCTGGACTCGGTCCCGGGAGGGTCCCAACCAGCGTCTAGAGCTGATATATCGCAGATTCTGGCCAGGATGGGGGACATGCAAGCGAGTCTGGCGATGGACATTGCTAAAATAGCCACGGAGGTACGTGCAGAAGTGGGGGCCTTGGGCCTACGCATTGGAGAATTGGAGGAAGGCACGGGGGACCTCGTGGCGGCTCACAATGCGCTGGCGCGCACTACTGACACGTTATCTCACCGCATGGACCGTATGGAACTTGCTCTGGAGGATGTCGCCAATAGATCCCGCCGCAACAACATCCGCCTGCGGGGATTGCCCGAATCTGTACAAACACGGGAGCTACACGAGACGGTGCTGGGCCTTCTCAAATGCTTGGTGCCAGAGGTGCCCCCGGCGAGGTTGCTCATGGACAGGATTCAGAGAGCCCTGAGAGCTCCCCGGGCTGACTCCCAACAGCCTCGTGATGTCATATTCCGCCTTCATTATTACACAGTTAAGGAGGAAGTCATGCGTAAAAGCAGGGACGTGGACCTGGTGTATGAAGATGTGAAGCTTGCTCTGTTTCAGGACCTGGCACCGGAGACCTTGCAGCGTCGAAGGGCCTGGCGCCCCATCACAGCCCACCTGGGCCGTCATAACATCCGCTATGCCTGGGGCTTCCCGTTCAAACTCTTGGCCTTCGCTGGTGGTAAAACCTCCACTCTCACCCTACAGTCAGACCCGCAGCAATTCTTCACCCGCCTGGATTGCCCCCCTTTACCGGACGCGGGTAACCTGCGCTCATCCCCCTCCCCGGCACCTCAGCTTACACCGCGCTGGGAGAAGGTGCCCTCCCGGATTCGAGAGGAGGGGGACAGGGATCCCGGCTGAGATGATGGGGAAACCTCGGTGGTGATATTGATTTTTCGCTTTTTGTTTACTTGCCCACATGGTATCAGGTGGTTGCATTAGCTGAGTTGTGAATGTTCCCCAAGTGCTATATAACCCTGTAATGTTCGGCTGTTAATGTTCATGATAATGGTGGGGATACTGTCGTTGTTGTAAAGTTTCGTAATGCTGTTTTTAGATAGTTTTTTCATGCTCCGTTACTTGCTCGGTGACGTCCGTTTTGTGATCCTTCTGGTCTTCAACCAGGGTCGCGTCTCCTTTCTGACCATCCCCATGGTCGTTCTGGCAATGGATAAGTCCGGAAGTTTTTTCTCTCCTTTTTTCTTTTTTCTTTGTGTCTTCTTCTCCTCTCTCATCTTTTCCTCCCCCTCCCTCACCTCCCAGTCTTTTACCCCCTTTGTCCCTCTGTCTCCTTTCCCCCCATTGGGGTCCTCAGGGGTGCCGCCCTGTCCTATGTACCTGATCTGGCCTGCCCGTGGCGTTCCCCTCCACTCCGCCCATGATTCCTGAATGCCATATTTTGTCCCAGAATGTTAAGGGACTAAATTCCCCTACGAAGAGGAGATTGGTCCTCCGAGAATTAAAACGCGCACAATGTCAGATAGCATTCCTGCAGGAAACGCATTTTGCCCGGGCACGCCAGTTCAGTCTCACAGACCACACCTTCCCACGCTCCTTTTTCGCCTCCAGCACCGGTAAACGCCGGGGGGTGGCGATTTTACTACATAAAGCATGCCAGATGACGGTTCAACATGTGGATAGAGATGATGAGGGCAGGTATATCTTAATCCGGGGGACAATTAATAATGTGGCTAACTCTTTGCTGAATGTTTATGCCCCCAACACCCCGGAAGATTCTTTCTGGGCCCATCTTACGACGCTCCTGCAGCTGACGGAAGGCTCCTTTCTGGTCATGGGGGGGGACTTTAACGCGGCCCCTGCGCCAGCAATTGACAGGAAATCAGGGGCGCTAGGTGCCAGACTTACGGCGTCTCCTCAGGATGCGATGCTAGCTCGGTTTATCCATGACACGCAGCTGCTCGACATTTGGCGACTCCATCACCCAGGAGACCACAATTTCTCCTTTTATTCTCACCCCCACTCCTCATACTCAAGGATAGACCTGTTCTTGTTACCAACCAGAACGATCCCATTAACTACCCGCTCGGCGATAGGCTCCATTAGTTGGTCTGACCATGCGCCCGTATCTATATGGGTGAAACTGCCGGTACTCGTTCGGGTTGGTCCTGGCGCCTCAACTCTTCCATCTTACAATCGGCTGCAGTGCTGGAAGAAGTGTCTGCCCACCTGGACAGATACTTTGAGGAGAATGACCTAGACGATATTGGTCCTGACTCCCTGTGGGTCCTGACTCCCTGTGGATTATAAGATATTTACGAAAATCCTGGCCAACAGACTGGGAGCACTCCTCCCCTCCATTATTCACCCGGACCAGGTCGGGTTCATTCCCACGAGGCAGGCATACGAAAATACAAGGAGAAACGTGGTCCTGATCGAGAGAGCTCGCGCAACGGGGACGCCTTCTCTGCTCCTCTCCTTGGACGCGGAGAAGGCGTTCGATAGGGTGGGCTGGCCTTATTTATTTCACCTACTGGAGCACTGGGGATTTCCCCCTGGCTTTTGCGCTGCTATCCAGGTCCTGTATAATTCCCCCCTTACGAAAATAATCACCACGGGGGCCTCCCCGGAATCTTTCCCCATAGGTAATGGAACGCGACAGGGTTGCCCCCTGTCACCCATGCTCTTCGCTCTAGCCCTTGAGCCCCTGCTGGATAAATTACGGTCCTCCCCGTCTATCACGGGTTTACAGATTGGTGGGGAGGAATTCCTGGTGTCAGCATATGCGGACGACCTCCTCCTGACCATCACGGACCCGGTCCATTCTGTGCCCCATTTGCTCTCCCTTCTTCGGGATTTCTCGGATATTTCCGGGTTTAAGATCAATATAGATAAATCTCGCGCGTTGCCGATAGGCATACCGAAACCGGAGGTCGACCGGTTGCGTCTCCTCACGGGATTTCACTTCTCCACCTCCTCTCTCACATATCTGGGAGTGAAGCTGACCAGTGATCCCGCAGCAATGATTAGAGCTAACTACGATGTACTGATCCAACGTCTTATAGCTGATATGGACACTTGGGATGCCTTTAATGTCTCCTGGGTGGGTCGTATTGCTAGCGTAAAAATGAATCTTCTCCCCCGAATCCTGTACTTGTTCCAAACCCTTCCGGTGCCTGTCCCTCCGGCCTCGTTGGCGCATTTACAGTCCCATGTGGACCGGTTCATCTGGCATAATAAACGTCATAGGGTGGCTAGAAGAGTGTTACATAGACCGAGGGTGGTGGGAGGCTTGGGAGTTCTGAGTTTGTTACAATATTATCATGCTGCCCAACTAGCACAGTTTGTTACCTTTCATGCACCACCTGGCACGCACCGTTGGGCGGACTTAGAGTCGCATCTCTTTGCTCCTGACTTGCCGCAGTTCTATTTTTGGCTTCCCAAAACCTATCGTCCAATCCTTCGCTCCACCTGCACTGCCACCATTAACTCTCTCCAAATTTGGGACACTGTGAACCGTCGCTTCACTTTTGCCAAAGAACACTCAGCTATGATGCCTTTTCTCCGCAACCGAAAGTTTCAACCGGGCCTATGCCCTCGCCCTTTTGCAAATCTGGAAGACTTGGGCCTTCAGAGGATCCACCACCTTTACTCAGCGGGGGCACCGCTTCAGTTTGAGGACATCCGACAGAGAGGTCCGGTGGGACCAGCGGACTTCTTTCGCTACCTGCAGGTCATGGACTATGCACGGACGCCTGAAGTCCGTACGGCTGCCACGTCTTCCTTGACGGCGTTTGAGGCTCGCTGTAATGACGCTCGCATCACGAAATCAATGATATCCTCGCTTTATGTCTCCCTTTGTTCAGGCTCTCCAATCTGGGGGGACCCAACTTATGTTGCACGCTGGGAGCGAGATGTGGGGGATGCCCTGCCCAGTGAAGAATGGGAGGATATTTGGGACAATGTGGCACACTGCTCCATCAATGTGGCCCATCAGGAACAGGCTTACAAGATGCTGTTTCGCTGGTATGTTACCCCCTCACAACTTTCTCACATGGACGGGTCTTCCTCTGACTTATGTTGGAGAGGTTGTGGCACTAAGGGCTCGTTCTACCACATGTGGTGGACATGCCCCCTGATCCGACACTTTTGGCTTCAAATTCAGGCTCTCATCCAAGAGGTCCTACAGTGTGGAGTGGCTTTGGACCCATGGACATTCCTTCTTCACCGCACCCAGGACGCCCTATCGAGACCGGAGAATAAGTTGTTGCATAAAATAGTCTTGGCGGCTAGAAGAGCGGTGGCCCAAGGCTGGAGATCTGTGTCCCTTCCGTCTATGGCGCAGGTGTACCTTCGGATTAGAGATAATATGGACATGGATCGTTTATCGGCTCTTGTACATGATACCATGCCCCAACATAGTAAGATTTGGGACCCCTGGCTGGAGTTTGATGTGTGCTTGTTTTTCTGGCGGGTTACGATACCTGGGTTATGTACTCCTTTTGGGGCGGCACCCTATCCCCCTTCCCCCTCCTCCCCCCTTTATGAGGTCTCTTCCTCTCTTTTTTTTTTTTTCTTTTCCTCTGTTTGTGTTTCTTTGATCTTTTTCTTATTTCTTCTTTTACCCCCTCTTCGGGGCCTCCCCCCTGCGGTCCTATGGCAGGGGCTCCTCAGGGCTAACCAGTAGCAATCTCTAAAAATTGTGGTTTTGTGATAAGATGCCCTTGTTGTCTTTGAAAAATGGAAAATAAAGAATTATAAAAAAAAAAAACACACCAGTTTTGGGTTTACTGGTTTCAAGAAGCACTGCCTGATGTGAACCATGCCTCACAGAAAAGAGCTCTGAGAAGACCTACGATCAAGAATTGTTGACTTCCATGAAGCTGGAAAGGGTTACAAAAGTATCTCCAAAAGCCTTGATGTTCATGTGTCCACAGTAAGACAGACTGTCTACAAATGGAGAAAGTTCAGCACTGTTGCTACTCTCCGTAGGCGTGTTCATCCTGTAAAGATGACTGCAGGAGCACAGCGCAGAATGCTTAATGAGGTAAAGAAGAATCCTAGAGTGTCAGCTAAAGTCTTACAGAAATCTCTGGCACATGCTAACATTTTTGTTGACACATCTACAATAAGGAAAACATTAAACAAGAATGGAGTACATGGGAGGACACCACGGAGGAAGCCATTGCTGTCCAAAAAGAATATTGCAGCACGTTTGAAGTTTGCAAAAGAGCACCTGGATGTTCCACCGCACTAGTGGCAAAATATTCTGTGGACAGATGAAACCAAAATTGAGTTGTTTGGAAAAAACACACACTATGTGTGGAGAAAAAAAGGCACAGCACACCAACATCAAAACCTCATCCCCACTGTAAAACATGGCGGAGGGAGCATCATGGTTTGGGGCTGCTTTGCTGCCTCAGAGCCTGGACGAATTGTTGTCATTGATGGAAAAATGAATTCCAGAGTTTATCGAGACATTTTGCAGGAAAACGTAAGACCATCTGTCCGCCAACTGAAGCTCCGCAGAGGATGGGTGATGCAACAGGACAATGACCCAAAGCATAAAAGTAATTCAACAAAAGAATGGCTTCAACAAAACAAAATACGCCTTCTGGAGTGGCCCAGTCAGAGTCCTGACCTCAACCCAATTGAAATGCTGTGGCATGACCTTAAGAGAGCGATTCACACCAGACATCCCAAGAATATTGCTACACTGAAACAGTTTTGTGAAGAGGAGTGGTCCAAAATGACTCCAGATTGTTGTGCAGGTCTGATCTGCAACTACAGGAAACGTTTGGTTGAGGTTATTGCTGCCAAAGGAGGGTCAACCAGTTAAGTCCAAAGGTTCACATACTTTTCCACCCTGCACTGTGAATGTTTACATGTTCTGTTCAATAAACACATGAAAACATATGTTTGTGTTGTATTATTTTAAGCAGACTGTTTTTCAAATTGTTTTTTTTATGACCAATTCATGCAAAACTCAACGTAATCCCAAAGGCTTCACATACTTTTTCTTGCCACTGTATTTCTAGATTTTTTTTGGTATTTTTTTAAGCATTTTTTATACTTTTCTCACAATTTGTTTTTTTTAGAACTCGAACCGAACACGCCAAAAAGTTCAAGTTCGCGAACTTGCTAATGGCCAAAGTTCGAATCGAACAGCTCATCCCTACCCCTCATATTTAAAAAAAATCGAATTTACTTTTTTGAAATGTTTCGCTCTCCTCAATCTGTCCCAAAACCATCTCTCCTTATTCTTTGCCTTATCGACCCTGGTCTCGCACCTTCTACCCAGCTTTTCCTTTCTCCCCATCTCCCTCCCCCTTGGCTCTTCTCCCCCTAGTTTCTCCTTATCTTCTGCTCTGCACCTCCCTATTTACTCCCTAACATCTCCCGGTCTCCTCACTAGCTTTTCCTTTTCTCCTCCCCAGCTTCTTCTTGTCTCTTCCAGAGCTTCTCCGTATCTCCACCCCAGCTTTTGCTCCCCGGCTTCTCATTAGCTCTTCCCACCTACTCACACTTATCAAATATTTTTTAATGTAAACATGTGATCTATAGTCCTATTTCTTAACTCCCTTAGTATGAATGAAATCTAAATAAAATGGTGAGGAAATGGGAAAAACTCACAGTAATGTGTAGTGTGAGCATATCAGAGCTCCTCAGTAATGTGCAGTGTGTATCACAGAGTACATTGCTTTGAATTTTATTGCTGTGGTGCTCTGTGTATGAGCATTTCTGAGTTCCACAGCAATAAAACTCACTGTAATGATTGTACGATATGAGCGTATCACAGAAGACCACAGCAGTATAACTCTCGTGGTAAAGGCAGTGAGTATCGGTGCACACAGATTTCCACATCAATAAAACTCTCATGGTAAAGGCAGTGAATATGACCATACACAGAATCCACAGCAATAAAACACTCATGGTAATGACTGAGTATGAACGCACTGAATTCAGAAGAAATAAAATTCTCATGGTAAAGGCAGTTAGTAGGAGCGCATAAATATATGGACCCAAGTGTCTTCTGCCCTCTGTGGGTGATCTTTGTGGGCTGACTCTATCCTCTAAGTGTAGGGTATTTGCCCTGGCCTGAGAGTTCAGATCAACGAGCAGTGGTCAAGCTTCCAGGAAAGATCAGGAATTAACAGTTGTTACGCCTCCAGTCATTGACTCTTAAAGTTCTTGGTTCCTGCAATCTTTGATGCAGAAAAAACTTCCAGTAAATAGGTGCAGGCGGCAGTAAATGGGGGTGTAGAAGGCCCTGGGGTATGCCTGATGTATTTACAGATGGCATGTGGATACTTTAAAGTGATGTATTGGACAATGTCAGTCACTCCAGCTCAACCTCCCTCCAATTCAATAGAAGTGGCAGTTCTAGTCTGTGCAAATGGCAGGCAGGAGGCCCTTCTCTGGCTGCAGAGACTGGAGCTACTGTGATAATGATTCTAGATTGTGAGTTTCTACGGGAATAGGGCCCCCATCTCCTCCTGTACTGGTTTGTCAAATGTTGTTCAATGTAGTGTAACCCTGTCTATACTGTGCCTATTGTACAGCGATGCGGAATATGCTGGCACTTTATAAATAAAGATTAATAATAATAATGACATCCTCATCTTACCTTGTGTGAGTGAGTGATGGGGGCTGGCCTGGGCCTGCTGCAAGGTGCTATGTGGTCACTACCTCAGGGCCCTCCTTCCCGGACACATGCACATCCCGGGTTAACATTTTTTTGCCAATCACGTAATGTCTTAGTAGTAGTGGCCATTCAAAGAGGGTTCCGCAGATGTCCTGTCTGCTGCTGCAGCAGGTGGCCTGCCTACGGCAGCCACTGGGTGTCAGAATAGAAACATAGAAAAATGTCATCCGATAAGAACCTTTCGGCCCATCTAGTCTGCCCAATTACATGGATACTTTACCTGGATTTATCTTTTGTTTAGGATAGCCTTATGCCTATCCCATGCCTGCTTAAATTCAATTACTGTTTTGGCCTCTACCACTTCAACTGGAAGGCTGTTCCATGTATCCACCACCCTCTCAGTAAAATAATGCTTCCTGATGTTACTTTTAAACCTTTGCCCCTCTAATCTAAGACTATGTCCTCTTGTTTTGCTACTTTGTTTCCTTTTAAATATACTCCCTTCCTCTACCTTGTGGAAAATATTGTGTGCTTTGTGGCTCGCTGCATTGCTTCGGGCGTCGGTTCGAATGCATTACATTCTGGTGTGCAGTACCTTGCGCCGCACAGAAATAGCAATGTGAGCGGAGAGGGATTGCAGTCACTTTTTGGCATAGGCGTCTGCCAGTGTCCTTTGAACCACACACACTGTACTCCCTGAACTGTCATGTGCACTGTGGAGGGGGACACTGAACACAAGGGTCTACCCAGATCGTCCTCATCCATTGGCTCCTGCTTCTTCCCGCTCGACAGTCCACCAGGAAATCCATATGACAAGACGTCATAGGCGCAGGTCCCAACCACAAGAAGCGTGGCACTGGCACACTGTGTCAAGGAGGAGTCAGGAACTCTGTTCTGCTCCTCCCTTCTGGAATTCATTGTGGCTCCGGCGGAGAGGGCCTCCATTAAGCATTGTTACGCGTACCCCCAGGGGTCTTCGTGAGTACTCCTGGGGGTACGCGTACCACAGGTTGGGAACCGCTGCTATAGATGATTGAAATTTTAAACGATCCTGTTTGCCGGAGGGTCCCCGCCAGCGGGACATCAGTCCTTGGGAGGTGGCAGGGGACGTCAGCTGGACGGCTCCCCAGATTCTTCCTCGCTACTAAGCTCCAATCTCCAGGAAGACGAGCTGGCTCTGCACTCCCCTGGGCTGTTGTTCTGCAGAGGCCCAGGACACTGATGGACAGAAGCTCTGAGAAGGTTAGGAGCTGCGAGACAGTACGACAAGACTCTGAGCCCAGCATCCTGCTCCCAAATCGGGTTCCCGAATGAAGGGACTGCCACCCTATCTGTCTCTGCTACTCCTACTGAATGTCCTGATGACTTTCAGCCGTCCACCAAGGGAGATGTCCGCCGCATCGTGGAGGAACTCCGGTTGATTTGGAAGGCTGATTCATGTGAGGTGAAAGGGGAGATCGTTGAGATGAGTGCGGTGGAGACGGTGCAAGCTCAGGCTGACGCCACTGAGACAGCTCAGGCTCAGGTAGTGTGCCGCGTGGACTCCCTCCAGTTGCAGCTGGGCTCGGGAGACTACCTGTCCTCAGTAATCACCAAATCCCCCCCAGCCTGTCCCCTACGATCCAACAATGACCTGCGCCTGGCATCCCCCATCATTACTTCCTCACATGCCAGATTGCAGGACTTTACTCGTGCAGTGCGACCCTATGGAACACGCTTCCTCGCAATATCAGACTGTCCCCAAATCTGGCTTCATTTAAACGCACCCTAAAGACCCTTCTATTTAGGGAAGCCTACCACCCGACTCCGTAACAAGACATCCGACCAACCCAAAAACAGTCCTCACCTCTCATCACTCCAGTCCATAACTCATCACTCCAGTCCCCCCCCCTCCTGTTTCTAATCCCCTCACCCATCTAGGTTGTAAATTCCCACAGGAATAGGGTCCTCATATCCTCCTGTATCTGCTGGCAGGTATACTGACCTGTCTCCTGTATGTATTGTAGAATTGTCCTGTCTTTACCCATTACACCTTGTACAGCGCTGCAGAATGTATTGGCGCATCATAAATAATGATAATAATAATAATAATAATATGGAGGCCCGGCACAGGCGATGCAATGTGAGAATCTGGGTAATTCTGGAGACTGGCCTCTGACTCTCTCCTGGATTATGTGTGGCGAGTTGCTAGCTGGCTGCTTGGACTACTGCCGGAGCCCCCTTGGTGTTTGGTTCCGCAACTCGCATACGTAAGGTAGCAACGGCCCCCGCACAAGCCCCAAGAGACCTTATAGCGGTTGCTCGGGATGTTTCGCATAAGGCAAGACTGATGTCTCTACCTGCGGCCCGATCTGCTCTTCAATTTGAGTCAGAGCAGTTGTTCCTATACCATGATCTTCCATTTTTGACAATACTGCGATTAGGGCTGAAACAGCTAATCGATTAGCTAATCGTCCTGTGTACAGTACACACGGTTTAGAGTCAGACTGAGTTAAATGTAAATAACCTCAGCTTCGGAGCTGATTGGAGAAGACATGACGCTGCTTTACTAGGTATGATTTAGTTCTACGGTTATGTTAGACACAACCAGTTTGTATTTATTCCGTTTACAACAGTAGAACTATAACACAAACAATAGGATACGGTCACTGGGTGTAGGAGCTGTATGCCTGTGTTTTATCCTTACTTGAATCTGGAGTCCTGTTCCACCACCCCACCCTCCCTGACACCCTCTTTGGTTGGGAACTGCTATTCCCTCCTTTTGATCTGGTCCATTTCCCCAACCTCACTCCCACACTCAGATCCGGTCTTTTGTCCATACCCACTCCCTCTCACACTCAGGTCAAGAAGTCACTGGAGCAAAGTCACTCCCTTCCACTTCCCATCCCTCCTCCCACTCAGTTTGTTCACAAAATTATTTAAAAGGGACACTCTACGCACCCTGATCACTTTAGCTTATTAACCCCCTATTTTCATGCTGACATCATCTATGACCAAGTGCTTATAGCCGGGTTCATTTGAGAAGCAAACAAGGGCAGCATCAACCCATCCCTCTGACCAAGCACTCGCATACCTTGTATTAAAAGTACGCAAGATACGCAATTTTCATACATGTGTACGAAAGTTACGTACACTACTCAAATTGCTTATTTTTTTACATAAAATTTCTTTTAAGTAAACTCTTCTAATTTTTTTTTTTATCCGACGAATCGATTTAATCAAAATAATAATCTGCCAACTAATCGATTTTGAGAATAATCGTTAGTTGCAGCCCTAACTGCGATGACTAGAAGACTGTCAGGGTTATTTAGAGAGCGGTGAAAACCAAGAGTATGGCTGGAGAAGTGAAAATTCTAGGTCAAAATAGCCAAACCTGAAATATTCTCCCATTTATCTCACTCTAAATCTGCTATTTTGACCTAGAATTTTTACTGCTTTTCACTGCTCTCTGAATAACACTATATGTTATCTGTTCTCCCTTTACTTTACTCGCCCGGTGTTCTCTTTGAAGCTGGCCTTTGATTCAAAGTTGTTGGGGACCCATGATGCTTTTTTTTTTTTTCCGGGCAGGACATTGTGTTTCTGGGTGCACCACTAACACGGCTACAATGGCCCTGGCTGTGCTTCTTGGCCCCAGATCCCCTAATCCTCTTGGCCTCTTCCTTGGCTCCTGGTCTCCCCTGGGCTTCTAGCGTGCGCCAGGAATGCTTTTCATAATGGGTGGTCCCCCCCATTCCCCGAAGGTTTTCCCAGCTGCCCTGAAGCAGACTATTCCAGTACTACTGGTTGGTTTTCCTCGCCCCTATCCCCCCCTCCTCTTTATGTTCTATTATATTATGGATGTAACGCTTTGCAGACCCACACTGTTCGGGCCTTGTTGACTGATGCGTGTTTTTGTTAGGCCCTGCGAGGTCTTCCTTTGTTTACTTCATGATGCTCCGCTGATACTTTACTCCAATAAAAAAATTTGAACATAAAATAAATTTTAATGGGAATTCAAATGTTTTTACATTTTTTTTTGTTATAGCGGTCTGGCAGGATATGACGTATGAATATGATATATTCTGAATCTGCGAGTCTGCCATTAAAAAAGATCTATAGTTTGTCTGGGTCGTACAATAAAACATGACTTCAAATCACGTTTAAACATGATGAGCAGATAACTGTAAAAATTAACTCTGCACAGAGCTGAAATTTCTCAGCAGTGAAGGGGTTAAAAAGTTTCATACAAGGAGAAAATCTAAAACCTTATATTCTGTCTTTAATAGTAATTATTAGTATAGTAATAATGTTATATAAAACTTAAGTTTCTTCTTTTTAAAATAAGACCAGCTGGCGCACTTTCTGAAAGTTTATTGGACCGTAAACTGTTAAACCTAATTTATGTTTGTCTGGACACACTAGCCACAGAAATGCATCTTGCTAGAATATGAGCTTTGCAAGCGGGGTGGGGGTTTACCCTTGGGTGGTGCCGGTACGTGATAGTGTGTACAGGGGTGTGTGCTGCTGCCCTCCTGGGATAGAAAGACAATGCTTTGCTATTGTACAGTATCGATAAAGGAAAGTTGGGTTAATCCCTGGTGTGGCGCGGTTTACACCAATGTGATTTATATCGCATAGACTGAATTTGGTTCAGTGTACAAAGATGGAATAACGCAAATGTATAATTATCCAGTACAGTATGATTAGTGAAGAAAACCTTTTAAACAGTATTTAATAAAAAGAAAAGTCAGACTTCGTGAAATACAAGGCAGAATGTGTTTTTGTGTACAGCGCAGAATGTTTGCGCGTATTCATGCAATGTCTTTGTTGGGTGTCCACTTAATCTAAGTTCCAGAGTGCTTTATGGAACTGCACAAATGTGATTTGTGTGCTGTTGCCACCTTGTGGCTAAAGTCAGAATTGTGGTGTATTACTGGCTGTGTGGGAAAAAACCTGATTGCTGACGTTTCTTTCTTTCCAGTTCAGCGGGTCTTTACCTCGTGGAAAATGAACAGAGAAACATACATAGTGCACACTGTGGTATACAAATGTTTGGATAAATAGTCACAACAATTTCTAACTCACGTGGGCTAGAGCCTATGGTGTTACCAGGCTCAATCTCAAATGCTTTTCCGGTCCATAGAGGTGACCGGTGTCCCTTCTTTACCGCCTCCTTCCTCGTCTGCTGCAGGGGTCTGTCTGTCCAGTCTGAGTCCTCCTGATGGCTATGGATCGTGGCCAAAACAGTGGGTGTCCGCTGCGCAGTGATAACAGGATTCGGAGATTGGAAGTATAAAGGGGTTTATTAAGGGTAAAATACAAAACAATAAAATCAGGTAAATTAGGTATCCAGAACACGTTTCGCCTAAACAGGCCTCTTCTGCTGGATAATTTGAATGCATTCTGTGTCCATCATCCGATTGGTCCTTGTAGCTTTCAGTTTGGTTTTTCGCACGGACCTGGTGTGCATGCGTACATCGCTCCGGGTGATAGGTCCGAGATCATCATATGACCTCCTATCGGTGGGTTCCTTCATGTTTTGCCAAGTGATCCGTGTTTTATGTGAATGCCCCAGTTAGCGGAGTGGTACACAAGTGAAACAATTTGAAATGTTTCTCTTGAAGGAGGCGATGGGTCGTTCTGATTTAGGGATATATGATCCCAGTGTAATTGAACCAGACTAGATAATGACAGTCTATTGGAGTGGACGAGGAGTAGTTATCGTTGGGGTTTAAATCAGCGGTATAGGTTCCCTATGTGTATGACACATACTAGATAATGAATGGACGTGTATCTTAGGGAGACAGGTTGGGGATATAGCCCTCCTGTGCCTGGATAATTCGGATTCATAATGGGGACTGCGTTATTCGAGAAAGGGCTGTGTGTATAAATATAAATACATTGTGGGGCATTGTGTTAATACCAAGGTGAAGCAAAATGGTATGATCTCATATACTCAGGTTCTCAGATTGTTCTTATATGCTGGGGTACTGGAGGTATGGATTGGATGACGATGTTGATATTACTGGATCTTATCTCTTAGTATGGGGTATTGGGGACTCGTAGGTGTCGTTTAGGGCCCTTATTGGTTCAGTGCCTGGCTGTATTGTGTAAAGGAAGAGAGGATGGGTCTTAATTGGTCTGCTGTATTAGGATGTATACTTAACAGGGAGATAGGTTGGAGATATGGCCCTCCTGCGCCTGGCTAATTGGGGACTGCTCTATTTGAGGTAGGGCTAAAGGTGCAACGATAAGTATGGTCTTGTCGACTCAGGTTTTCTGGTTTCTCTTATACACTGAGGTTTACGATGTAGGGTACTCATATGTGTCGTTAGAGGCCCTTATCGGTTTAGGAACTGGCTAATATGCGTAAATAGAATATGTCTTGATTGGTTGGCTGTATTCAGATGTAGACAATGGTGTTATTCTGTTGGAGGGATTGTCAGGGGGGGGGCCTCTTATTCTTTTTTTTTTTATATATAATTCTTTATTTTGAAAAGATTTAAATACACAGACAGGTAACAGCCAACAGCGACCTCGCCACGCAGGGCAGGGGTGGCAATCCGGCTCAAAGCCCAAGCGAACAACGCTTAATGGTGTAAAACAATTTATCAGATCAAGCGAGTCAGGGTATCAAAATGCGGATGAGCCCCAACGCCCAACTCGTGGCTTGCCGCTTAGCAGGCCTGGACAAAACAGACAACGAACCACATGAAACAAAAGCGGGAAGAGAAAAGGAAAGGACAGGGAAAATAGAGAGGGGAGGGCCTCACTCACCAAACCCACACTAGTTACTAGTAGAGTTCCTCCCAACGACTCCAAGTTTTGTAGAACGAGGGAAGCGAGTTGTGTATTACCGCCGACAGCTTATCCATATGGTGCGCCTCAGCTATATAGGCCCGGGCCACCGCTACGGGGGCACATCCCCATCCCGCCAGTGTTTGGACAGAGCTCTCCTAGCGCCCAACACCATCCTGTGAAAGCGTTTACAATCCGGCCCCTGAAGGGTCGCCGGGGACCTGTGGAGCAGGAAGGCCCAGGGATCAAGTGGGAAAGATTGTTGGAACACCTCCTCCAATAAGTCACCTATCTTGTCCCAAAATGTACGCACTTTAGGCAAAGCCACCACATGTGGAACAAGGTACCCATATCTCCGCAGCCCCTCCAGCAAACGTCAGGGGTGCCTGGCTGCAGATGCGACAGCAAGACCGGGGTAGTATACCATCTGTACATCGTTTTGTATGCTTGATCTTTCAGCGTGACACATATAGACACTTTCGCAACATTTTCCATATATCTTGCCATTCCTCACCCTCCAACTCCTCCCCAATATCCGCCTCCCAAAGAGCAATAAACCCTGGGGTCAGCCAGGAGACATCCTCACATGAAAAGTGGTTATATAAAGTGAAAATCAGAGCTTTCAGAGCCCTACCAGTATCACACATGGATTCAAAACACGTCAGTTTCTGTCTCGCTGCCTGTGAGATGTTATGTTGAGATAAAGTCCCGGAGCTGTAAAAATCTGAAGTCAGAGGTCCGAAGGTCTGAAAATTGATATTCTTAAAAGCTGCAAAAGTGGAGGGGGATAATCCCGGAGCAAAGGCTCTGTTGTGTAGATATGGCATTAGAGGCGAGTAACAAGAGCAGAGGTCGAATTTGTCCCGGACGGAGTCTCATACCCTCAATGAGGTCAGAGTCGCTGTACAAGTGGACCGTAACAACGGGCGAAACTCCTTGGGTAACCAAAAATAAAAATGCGGGAGGACTGGTGCAAATAAGTCAGATTCCAAATCGGCCCAACGTTGGGAGTGTTGGGGTAAATGAAACATTGCGAACTGTGCAACCTGAGCAGCCTGAAAATATTTATACAAATGTGGAAGGCCTAAACCCCCATGTTCCTTTTTCTTCCCCCCCCCCCGCCCACACAAAACCTTAAATTAGAGACTGCAGATGTCGAAGAGACCGGGGGCACACCCAGATCGGCAAGGCTTGAAATAAATATAATCTAGGGAGCAGGTTCATCTTTACACAATTGATCCTGCCAATCCAGGAGACCCCCTCTCTCCCCCACCTCTCCAGGTCTTCCCCCAGAAGTTTAAACATTGCATCATAGTTTAAGGAGTGTAAACCATTCATATCAGGTGTTAGCCACACCTCCAGGTATTTCAAGGAGTGAGTAAAACGGAACCCCAAAGTCAGTCCAATTTCCTTACAAATCGGGTCCGAGAGTGAAAAGGGCATAGCTACATATTTTTCAAGGTTAACCTTCTAACCCGAGACTTCTGAAAGTCGCGCAGGAGGGACAGAAGGTGAGGAATTGAGGTGGAGGGATGGCTAAATGTAAGCAGTACATCAGCGCACACCGATACCTTGTATTCTTCTTTTCAAACCGTCACTCCTTTGATGTTGGGGGAATGGCGAATGACTGACAAAAGGGGTTCGAGTGATAGGGCAAAAGGAGAGGAGATAGAGGGCAACCCTGTCGCGTCCCGTTTCCTGTAGGGACAGTACCCGGGGTAATAACGGCAGAGGTAGGGGAATTATATAGGGATCTGAGGACCGAAAGAAAAGTCATTGGGAAGCCCCACGTGGTCAGCAATCTAAACAGAAAAGGCCATTCTAGTCGGTCGAACGCCTTCTCTGCATCCAGGGAAATGAGCAGAGAAGGCAATTGAGTACCAGCCATGCGCTCCATTAGCACCACAGCCCGTCTAGTATTCGCAAAAGCATGTCTGCCTGGGATAAACCCTACCTGATCCGGGTGGATTATAGAGGCCGGAAAGGAGTTCAGTCTATTTGCTAGTATCTTTGTAAATATTTTATAATTGACATTCAAAAGGGAAATAGGCCTATTTTGTGGGTAGGACGGGTCCTTTCCTTCCTTTAGGAATTAAAATGTCTGAGCGGAGAAAATCAGCTGGGGCCGGGGCACCCTCCCACAGAGACAGAAAGAATTTATGTAAATGCGGGGACAGAGTTTGTGCGAAGGTTTTATAATAAAAGGCTGAGAACCCATCTGGTCCGGGGGCCTTGTGAGGTTTAAATGATTTAAGGACCACTGCAATCTCCCCTTCAGTAGGGGGGTTTCTAAGCATCTGTCTCTGTGTGTGGGGGTGAGCCAGGGAAGGGGGGCAGTTGACAGGAAACGGTCAATAGATTGGCACAGTGGGATAGAATCAGAGACATGGGTCGGGGAAAGGTTGTACAAAGTCCAAAAGTATGCGATAAACAGCTTAACTGTATCTGGAGTCGTGTGCAGAACTCCCTCTGTGTCCCTGGCTCCCGTAATATGTTTGGACCTAGCTTTTTTGCAAAGTTTAGTTGCTAGAAGGGTGTGGGGCTTGTTAGAGAATTTGAAATAGGTCCGTTTGGACCGGGCAAGGGAGCGGGCCGCGTCCTCCCAAAGCAGTTGACGAATTGCAGTCCTGACTGTTTTAATCTGGGCGGTCAAGGCGTCTGAGGGCGAAAGCTTGTTCAGCGCTTCCCATTTAGACAGGTCAGTAGTCATGGAAACAGGGGGACGCTAGCTTTTGTTTTTTGAGTCTACTATCTAATTGTATTAAATGGCCTCGTATCACCGGTTTATGGGCCAGCCACAGGGTGGTAGGTGAAAGGGTAGGTGCATCATTATCCGTAAAATAATCTTTGAGCTGTTGCCGCAATTCTAGAACATGTTCAGGTTTATGTAGCAATGAGGAATTTAGTCTCCATGACCACGCCGGTTTATAAGACGGTATGGTCAGTGTCCTAAAGATCGGAGCATGGTCTGACCACGTGATGTCACCTATGCTAGAAGCCGGAATCAAAGGCATAGTCAGGGGTACCAGGAAAAGATCTATTCGGGAATAAGCGCGGTGGGGGTTAGAGTAAAAGGTAAAGTCCCTGTCACCCGAGTGGTGGAGGCGCCAAGCGTCTACCAGGGAGTGGTCAAGCATAAAGGACTCTAGGGAAGCATCCTGGGGTAGCCCGGAGGCACCCCAAAGAGTCTCCCGAGGCCTTTCTGTCCAGAACGGGCTGGGGGCGGCATTAAAGTCCCCGCCAAGGATAACGTGACAGTCAGCTTTAGATGTCAGTAAGGAAGATATTTCTGTCCAAAAGTCGGGGTCCTGGCCATTAGGGGCATATATGTTGACTAGGGTAAGGGTAGTGGAGGCTATCTGTCCTACCAGCATTAAATATCATCCAGCCGAGTCCGACACTTGTAGGTGAATTTTGAAGGGGCAGGAGGAATGAATCAGAGTAGCCACTCCTTTCTTTTTTTGTGGAGCTGATGCCAAGTAGGTGGTAGAGAAGACTTTCTCTCAATGAGAATTGGCGGGAAGAGGCAAAATGGGTCTCCTGAATCATCGCTATATGACACGCAGATCGTTTTAGCTCTCTCAACAGACGCCTTTTTTGAGGTATGATTAATCGCTTAACGTTAAGGGACAGAATAGTTAAACCTTTATCCCCAGTCAGAAAAGAGGAGGTTAAGCGGGAGTAGGGCACCAAAGACTCCTTCCCTATCACTGTTTGAGGGCAGGAGAGGCAAACTGGATTACGGGGCTGGTGAGGAGGTGAAGAGGAAGAGGTGAAAGAAGTCAGGAAAGAAGCGAAGAAAGCATAGGAGCGGGTGGCACGCTCAAGAAGCAAAGATCCACCGACATTAGACAAAAACATGTCACAACACAAATAGCGCCTGGACTTATGGGGTGCCAGGCCGACCTCGGAGGGGAGGGCAAGGGAGACCAAACACTCCCCGAACTCTGGTCACCCACGCCCGACCCAAGTTGGGAAACGCAAGCAATACCTAAAAAGACATTATAAAAAGGGGGGGAAGGGAGGGAGGGTCCCCCGTACCATCCAAAATAAAACGGCCGGGGCGAACCTCCCCCAGGGAGCCCCTGCGAGATAGTTTAAACTAAAGTAGGCTTACTAGAAGCTTCAAACCCAATAACCTATAAACATAGTAGGCATCAGTAAATGGCCCTGAGCCAAGGGCAAGTAGAGCAAAAATAAAACCAAGAAGCAACTGCACTCAGACCTCCCGTACGGTCCACATGGTGGTCCTCCACCATCAGATCCCTTGAGAGATATCCCTCTGAGGAGGGAAAAATAAAAAGTGAAGCAGGCCTTAAGGCCCCATCATCAGCCATCCCCGCCTGAGGCACCAACTCGAATCCACCGCTGCTGCAGACGAGGGAAGGAAGAAGGCAGGAGCGAGGGGGCGACAATCTTCCAGAGGTGGACATTTCACCGCTGCCCAGAAGGCGGCAAGATCCGAGGAGGGGGTGAGGGCCACCTGCCGGCCCGCCACAGACACCTGCAGGCGGAAGGGAAATCCCCACGTGTAGGTGTTATCATGAGCAGATAGATGCTCCGTAATAGGGCGCCAAGCCCTGCAGCGGCGGAGGGTCGCGGGGTCCAAATTCTGGAACAGCTGTAGGGGTTTATCCTCATAATCCAGTTGGAGGTTGCGTGCAGCTTGAAGGATCTGGTGTTTCGTCGTGAAATAATGTCACGTCCCGCAGGATAAGTGACGAGAGATTTGGGGGTCTTTGGGCCCTGTGGATCCGATCCAGCAATAGATGGGCCTCCGTTATGTCAGGTGCAAGATGGCGCAGTATACCCTGCACAGTCATGTTAAGATCTTTGGGTGACACAGATTCAGGGATACTGCTCAGTCTGATTTTATTCCCTCTGGAACGGTTTGATAAATCCTCTAGCTTAGATTCCAAAAAAAAGACTGTTGGCCAGATCCCCAGTTCCCTCTGCCAATTCGTTATGGGCCTGCGTTATCTCTGCGGCCTGGTCTTCTAATTCAGCCGTGCGTGCTCCCAGCGAATCGATCTCCCCCCGCAGCTCCGTCCCCAATTTCGCTACCTCACCCGCCAGGAAGGTCCTGCATCTGGGACATCTTGGTAAAGAGGTGCTCCACATCTCCTCGGAGGTCGGAACCTCGGTCAGCTGAAGTGGGTGATTCTCCCTCCGGGGACAGCATGTCGCATGGGCCCCCATCTTGGTAGGCTCTGCCTGCTTTCTGGCAGGACGAAATGGTGGGCTACGGATGGGTCCTGTGGCCGCGTTTTTTTTTTTTTTTGTTGCGGTTTTGGAGCTGGCATGTTGCTGGAGCTGGAAGAGGGGGTCTGAGGCTGGAAAATGGCTCATAGGTGCTATGCGTCTTTGCGCTTGGTGTGCGGGAGCCTCGGGTTCACGTGGCCATCTTGGATGGGCGCTAGCTACGCCCCCGGGGGCCTTTTATTCAGATTTTCTGTCTAGGGTGGAATGGTAGGTAGGGTGGATAGATTGATCTGTTAGTTAATAGGTAGGTAAAGTCAAACGAGGATGGATGGTTATAGGAAATGGCACAGCTCGAAATCCACGTTGAGGCCTTTTGGGTGTAGGGTGTCAAATTCGTAAATAGACCTAATTTCCTCTTGTCCAATCTGTCTTGCTAGATCACCACCTCTTCTTTCACTCTGTATTTTCTTTATAGCCATGAACTCCAGGTTCCTGGGATTGCAGTTGTGGGTTTTTATAAATGTGCAGGGATGCTGTGAGATTCTAAGCCTTTTTCGATGTTTCTCACGTGTTCCCTTATCCATACTCCCAGGGCCCTCGTGGTTTTACCAATGTACTTCAGTCCGCAAGGGCAGATCAAGAGGTATATGACGTTCGTCGTGAAGCAGGTAAAGGATGTCTTTAATTTTCCATTCTCCTCTCCTGTTTGTAATTTTGGGGATGTCTTTTTTTATTGCCTGTGCTCCTGCAACTGATGCAATTGCCACAACCGTAGAATCCGGTGTTCTGTTTGAAGGGGTTGGTTATTCTTCTTGGCACATATTCACTTGTGGTTAACCTGGATTTTAAGTTCCTTGTCCCTCTGTATACAAATCTTGGTTTTGGAGGTAAGATCTCTTGTAATGCAGGGTCCTCTCTGAGGATTGGCCAGAATTTTTTGACTATTCGTTTGAAATCCCGGTCCTGTTGGCTGTAAGAAAAAATTATGGGTATCTCTGCTTGTGTTGGATCCTGTAGTGGCTTATCTTTGTACTTGAGATATTCTCCTCTGTTGGTCTGGGCAATTTCAACCTTGGTTCTTTCCAGTGTTGCCTGATCTTAACCTTTTTCTACAAAATCCATGGTCCGTTTGAATGCCTGGGTATTGAAATCTGTGGTTTTTGAGCAGTTCCTTTTCATCCTGACGTATTGGCTTTTTGGGACTCCTTCTAGCCATCTTTTTAGATGGCAACTGTCCCGGCTGATGTAGCTGTTAGTGTCCACCAGTTTAAAATATGTCTTGGTATGTATTAATTCCCCTTCTGGAAAGATCGTGAGGTCTAGGTAGTTAACGGCATCTCTGCTCCACACTGTGTCCAGTTGGATATTCGGATCTTTTAGATTAAGTTCTGACAGGAATGTGATTTTAGTCTTTTTTTTCTCCTTTCCATATCATAAACAGGTCATCTATGTACCTGCAGTATAGGACAATATCCTCTCTTCTCTTATGTCCTTCTCCCAATTGTCCATATAAAGATTGGCGAAGCTTGGAGCGAATCGTTCCCCATGGCCGTCCCTTTGATCTGTAAATTGTGGTCATGGTTGAAAGTAGTAGTTGTTTTTGAGGATAAGTCTAATCCCTTCCAGTATAAATTGTTTCTGTTCAGTGGGTATATCCTTTTCTTCTTCCAGATGTTTCCTTATTGCCTCAATTCCCTCCTCGTGGGGAATATTACTGTACAGTGCTCTTATTTCCAGGATATCCGCTCCAGATCCTGTATGATGTTAAGTGTGTCTTTTAGTGCGATTCTGTCTTTAGCACTATTGGCTGCAGTAATTTGTCTATGTATTCGGATATTCGACTAGATATAGTCGATCCTGGAAATTATGGGTCTTCCCAGTGGGTTCTGAATGTCTTTGTGTATCTTGGGGAGGTGATAGAAGGTTGGTCTTCTGGGATGTAGGATTTTGAGATACCGGTCTTCCTTGTCATTCAGAGTTCCTAACACGTGTCCTTCATCTAGGTATTGGTGAAATACTCCTTTGATATCTTCTGTTGGATCTTTGGTCAGTTTCAGATATGTGTTTGCGTCATTCAATTTCTTATGCGATTCTTTCTCGTACCTATCCGTGGTTTGTATGACTAAGCCTCCTCCCTTATCTGCCGGTTTGATAACTATTGAAGTGTCGTTACTTAGTTCATCCAATGCTTTTCTCTCTTTTTTTGAGAGGTTGTGTTTCTCCCCGATCTTTATTTTCTCCATCTCACGTGTGACAATTTTTTCAAATGTTGATATCTCTGATGTGATCATGGACCTCGGGAAGAATTTGGAGTTCTTTCAAATCAGTGTGTTGATAGACGTGCAATCCTTTCCAGGGGATTTTTCATAAAATATTTTTTGAGACAGTTTCCGTTTGAACCTTTTGTAGGTCTATATATGTGTCAAAGTGGTTCATGTTCTGTGTGGGTGCAAATTTGAGACCCTTACTTAGCACTTTCTCTTGGTCGGTGCTTAGTTGTTTGAGAGATCACCGGGGAGGCATATTCAATCTCTCAAACAACTAAGCACCGACAAAGAGAAAGTGCTAAGTAAGGGTCTCAAATTTGCACCCACACAGAACATGAACCACTTTGACACATATATAGACCTACACATCCAGATTAACCACAAGTGAATATGTGCCAAGAAGAATAACCAACCCCTTCAAACAGAACACAGGATTCTACGGTTGTGGCAATTGCATCAGTTGCAGGAGCACAGGCAATAAATAAAGACACATCCCCAAAATTACAAACAGTAGAGGAGAATGGTAAGATTAAAGACATCCTTACCTGCTTCACGACAAACGTCATATACCTCTTGATCTGCCCTTGCGGACTGAAGTACATTGGTAAAACCACGAGGGCCCTGGGAGTACGGATAAGGGAACACGTGAGAAACATAGAAAAAGGCTTAGAATCTCACAGCGTCCCTGCACATTTAAAAAAAGACGCAACTGCAATCCCAGGAACCTGGAGTTCATGGCTATAAAGAAAATAGAGTTAAAGAAGAGGTGGCGATCTAGCAAGACGGATTGGACAAGAGGAAATTAGGTGTATTTACGAATTTGACACCCTACACCCGAAAGGCCTCAACATGGACTTCGAGCTATGCCATTTCCTATAACCATCCATCCTCGTTTGATCTGTTAGTTAATAGGTAAAGTCAATCTATCCACCTTACCTCCCATTCCACCCTAGACAGAAAATCTGAATAAGAGGCCCCCCTCCCCCTGTCAATCCCTTCAACAGAATAACACCATTGTCTACATCTGAATACAGCCAACCAATCAAGACATATTCTATTTACGCATATTAGCCGGTTCCTAGATAAGGGCCTCGAACCCTACATCGTAAGGATAAACTCGTCTCCAGTGTTCTATTCTAATCAACACCACCGGAACCTCAGTGTATAAGAGAAACCAGAAAACCTGAGTCGACAAGACCATACTTATCGTTGCACCTTTAGCCCTACCTCAAATAGCGCAGTCCCCAATTACCCAGGTGCAGGAGGGCCATATCTCCAACCTATCTCTCCGTTAAGTATACATCCTAATACAGCAGACCAATTAAGACCCATCCTCTCTCTTCCTTTTACACAATACAGCCAGGCACTGACCCAATAAGGGCCCCAAACGACACCTACGAGTCCCCAATACCCCATATTAAGAGATAAGATCATCTCCAGTAATATCAACATCGTCATCTAATCCATACCTCCAGTACCCCAGCATATAAAGACAATCTGAGAACATGAGTATATGAGATCATACCATTTTGCTTCACACATAGGGAACATATACTCCAATAAGCTGTCATTATCTAGTCTGGTTCAATTACACTGGGATCATATATCCCTAAATCAGAACGACCCATCGCCTCCTTCAAGAGAAACATTTCAAATTGTTTCACTCGTGTACCACTCCGCTAACTGGGGCATTCACATAAAACACGGATCACTTGGCAAAACATGAAGGAACCCACCGATAGGACAGGTCATGTGATGATCTCTGACATATCACCCGGAGCGATGTACGCATGCGCACCAGTTCCCCGTGAAAAACAAAACTGAAAGCTACAAGGACCAATCGGATGATAGAGCTACCGGACAACACACAAATAAATCACATTTGTGCAGTTCCATAAAGCACCCTGGAACTTGGATTAAGTGGACACCCAACAAAGACATTGCACGAATACGCACAAACATTCTGCGCTGTACAAAGACACATTCTGTCTTGTATTTCACGAAGTCTGACTTCTTTTTATTAAATACTATTTAAAAGGTTTTCTTCACTGATCATACTGTACTGGATAATTATATATTTGCGTTATTCCATCTTTGTACACTGAACCATATTCAGTCAATGCGATTTAGAATTTGAGCTTTGTATGCTCAGAATTTGTCAGTATTTGAATTGCAGCAGTAAAGCCTGAGATACACTAAGCGCGATGTGACACACGGTTCCTGTAGGCGGCGCTGCGTGTCGAGACGCGCTCCGGGTGTCCAGGTTTTTCCATCTCCCTCACTCAGGCCGCATCACGGTGTGGCGCTGGGCAACGGGAGTTGGAAAAATTCAACTTTTTTAATAATTCTTTATTTATAAAGATAGTACATACGTTGGAGGTTGAGGATAAAATAAAGGAAAAACAACCACGCAGGGTCAACACAGTAGTAGAACAATAGACCATACGTGAACAAAATAGCCAGCGACGCGTGAAAAAGTACGTAGACAGCGTCACAGAGGTAAAACGGGGGATAGGGAAAGGGCAATGGTAGCACCCGTAAAGGGAAAAAAAGTGGCACTCACCTGCGCACCCCCAGACCACCGCAGAGGGCCGAGGAGGCCACAGGGTAAAGACTGCAGTAGGGCCTAAAAAGGTAGCGAGAGCCTAGGTGGGCACCTTCAGGCTCACCCACTCCACGTCCCTGCTCCTGGGTAAAGGGGGGCGAAAGGGAAGGAGATGTAAAAAGAGTGGAAAAAATTAAAAGGAGGCAACTCCCTTACTCCCATCCGAGTCCCGACAAACAGGCTAAGCTCCGCAAAAGTAACCATAGCTGGCAAGGCATGAAAACAGTGGTACGAGGTCAAAAATAAAAACTGGGTCCCCAGAGGAACAGTCACTCAAACAGGGAGGTAACAGAGACAGCCGGCGAGTCAGGCGGGGAAGCGGAGAGCAGTCCCCGGGTACAGAGATGAACATCAGCCTCCTCGGCCGTAGATGCCATGCGTGTGGGTCCATCGTTCTGGTGGATCACCAGGGAGCCAAGCGCGCCCCAGCGATATCAGACGCCACAAGCGCCAAGGATAGCCATTGCAGGTTTAAAACGACACCGGGCAGCGAGAAGCAAAAAAGGAAGGTCCTGAAACACTGCAATAGAGGCCCCTTCAAAAGAGACAGTGGGAATGTTTCAAGTAGCACGTAGAACTGCTGAGGGGAGGTTGGCATCCCAGACAGTCATGATAACATCCTGGAGACTCCAGTCGGAGCCAAGGCAGCTTTCCTCACATATAGAGCTGACGCAATGGGATCCCGGAGACCGTCAGGGGAAAGGAGAATCGCCGTGATAAAACGAGTGACCTAAATCAACAAATCCTGGTCCTGTACGGATTCCAGCACCCCACAGAACTTCAAATTCCAGCGCCTGTGTCTGGATTCCAATGCTAACACGGCCGACTGGAGATCATTGAGCTGCTGCTGGAGTGCAGCTAATTGAGTAGAGGTTGTGGCCTGTACTCCCTCCACCTCCTATGTGTGAACCTGGATTTCCGCCAGCTGCGTCTGGGTCACCGCCAGTGCAGCACTGATGGTCTGCTTGTCCACCTGCCAGGACGTCCTGGCATCAGCCAATAGTATGAATGTCCCCTTTAGCAGCTGGAAGGCCATCTGCTTCTGCCTGCGGTGCATTCTCAGGGCCTGCCAGTTGTGGGCTAGCTGGTCCAGGCCTGGGCTTGGTAGGACGCCGCATCCGCCGTCTCTCTCCTCCACCCAACGCCTGACGGATGTCGGGTTGGGGGTGTATTTTGTTTTGTTGAAGCCATTCTTTTGAATTACTTGTATGCTTTGGGTCATTGTCCTGTTGCATCACCCATCCTCTGCGGAGCTTCAGTTGGCGGACAGATGGTCTTACGTTTTCATGCAAAATGCCTTGATAAACTCTGGAATTAATTTTTCCATCAATGACAACAATCCGTCCAGGCCCTGAGGCAGCAAAGCAGCCCCAAACCATGATGCTCCCTCCGCCATGTTTTACAGTGGGGATGAGGTTTTGATGTTGGTGTGCTGTGCCTTTTTTTTTTTTTCTTCACACATAGTGTTGTGTGTTTTTTCCAACCAAATTTTGGTTTCATCTGTCCACAGAATATTTTTACAGCGAAAACAAACAGTTGGTGATAGGAGAGGCACAATTGTACTTATCTTTAAAATACCAAAATATTTCCCAGGAGATATATTTCCCAGGAGACGGCTCCACACAGAAATAGAAGAAAAACGCAGGGATTTCAGCAAAGATTTAGTCCAAAACTGGAATCGCCAGTACCGGAAACGTCAATAACCGGATTTTGGCAAAAAAATGGGAGGATTAGAATTTAAATGAATAAAATTCTTTATTATAAATTAAATATCAAGTATCCGGTACTGGCAATTCCAGTTTTGGACTAAACATCAATCTTTGCTGAAATCCCTGCGTTTTTCTTCCACAGAATATTTTGCCAGTAGTGCTGTGGAACATCCAGGTGCTCTTTTGCAAACTTCAAACGTGCTGCAATATTCTTTTTGGACAGCAATGGCTTCCTCCGTGGTGTCCTCCCATGTACTCCATTCTTGTTTAATGTTTTCCTTATTGTAGATGTGTCAACAAAAATGTTAGCATGTTCCAGAGATTTCTGGAAGTCTTTAGCTGGCACTCTAGGATTCTTCTTTACCTCATTAGGCATTCTGCGCTGTGCTCTTGCAGTCATCTTTACAGGACAACCACGCCTAGGGAGAGTAGCAACAGTGCTGAACTTTCTCCATTTGTAGACAGTTGGCTTACCGTGGACACGTGAACATCAAGGCTTTTGGAGATACTTTTGTAACCCATTCCAGCTTCATGCAAGTCAACAATTCTTGATCGTAGGTCTTCTGCGAGCCCTTTTCTGCGAGGCATGGTTCACATCAGGCAGTGCTTCTTGAAACCAGTAAACCCAAAACTGGTGTGTGTTTTTAAAGGGCAGGAGAGCTTTCAGCAACACATCCAATAATATCACACTGATTGGACTCAAGGTTGGCTCACTCCTGGCTCCAATTAGCTCTTGGAGAAGTCATTAGGCTAGGGGTTCACATACTTTTTCCACCCTGCACTGTGAATGGTTACATGTTATGTTCAATAAACACATGAAAACCTATAGGCCCATATTACATTCTTCACGCTAACGGTAGCGCTCACCTGCGTGAGCGCTACCGTTAGCTGTGGTATGTGCCGCATATTACAATCTAAACGGGTTAAAAAACCCATTTGCGTTTGGGACCTCGCGCTGTTCAGCGCGAGGTCACTGCACTTTGCGCTCTCTATACTCAACATGGGGAGCGCAGAGCGTTAATCAGCGCTGATAACGCCTGTCTCTGGTCAACGCAAAGTTAACCAGAGCCAGGACCTGGTGTTAACGGATTCCGCTTCTGCAGAATCCGTTAACACCAGCTCTAAAATAAAAATACTATATTCACCTCCTGTCCTGCAGCGAGGACCGTGGCTCCGGCCAGCGGGAGCAGGGAAAGACTGGGTAAAAAAGTCCCCTCCTTCTTTCCCTGCATATCCCTACGCCAAACCGTCCGGATCTCGCGATGTGAGATCCGGCCGGTCACGTGACCGGCAGAGAGGAACTTAATTGAGTCCTATGGACTCCATTGAGAGGATGCGTGCGGCTGCGTTCAGCGCTGCCGCGCGCATCCGAAATTTTAAAGCTCTATAACAATGCAGACAGCATTTTTTGTGCCTGCATTGTAATCTGGCGTTAAAACGCGGGCGCGAGGGGGGGGGGAACCGCGGGCTTAGTTTTTCCTCCCCTGCGCCCGCGTTTTAACGCCAGGAACGTAATAGGCCCCATAATGTTTGTGTTATATTATTTTAAGCAGACTGTATTTTTCAAATTGTTGTGACTTAGATGACGATCAGAGCACATTTTATGAGCAATTCATGCAAAACTCCACGTAATCCCAAAGGGTTCACATACTTTTTCTTGCAACTGTGTGTATATATATATCGGCACTCCAGGGACTTTGTAGAAAAGTATCAAATTTTATTAATTCAATGTTTCAGCTTGTTTCCCTCAAGCTTTCTTCAGGATAAAAAAATACAGCTTACTGCACAGTTTAGATAACAAACCGTGAACTCCCCATCCGTGCTTCCCTGCACCGGTGCCGTCGGCACACTCTCCACAATCAATTACTACTGGCCTCCACGTATCACCTGAGAGTAATCTACAGTGCCTAGGAAACCGCTACAAACAAGGTTACTCTTAAAGCATACTTTAATTTGAAACAATATATAACTCCAACCCTCCATTCCAACCCCAGCCCTCCTACGTGTATACTATAAGCATACTCCTATGCCAAATTTTACAAGATATTAAGTCTCAAGAAAGGGTTGCAAAAAATTTGTTTAACCACAGTTGGTATAATGGGTTTAAGCGAGACCGTCTATACTAAAAAGGATCTAACCAAAAAGTATATATCTATACACACAAGGGGGCAATAGGGTGAGAAATGGAGCTTAGGGAGAAATGGGCCTCGGGGTTGCAACGTATAAAGTTCCTTATTCCTTTCTCCATATGCAACGATCATCGGGGGTTGCTGCATCTCTCGTGCAGGGATGACGTCCTTGGCAGTCAGTACTGGCCACCCTCATTGGGTGAGTGCAGACTGATTTGCATATGGAGCATTCATCCCTATAATGGCACAAACGAGCTAAAACCTTGTGAGACCTGACCGGGCACCCACCGTAGAGCAGGCCATTAGTGCTGTTGTTCGTCCTCAGGATCCTCACACCCCTCCCCTTTCTTTTATCCAGTAAGCTTCTCTCCGAAGCAACAGATTGCTACGATCACCTCCTCTCCTCAGGGGGTGCACATGTTCAATGGCCATAAACTTAAGCATTGGTAGCTGGTGATTTTTCTCCAAAAAATGTCTGGCGACAGGCTTGTCACTACTACCATCTCTGTACACTAGTCGAATGGATTAACGGTGGCTGCGAATCCGTTCCCGTAGGGTGGTATCCATCTTCCCAATATAACAAAGACCACAAGGGCAGGTAATCTTGTATACCACAAACTCCGTCGTGCATGTTATTCGCTGGTAGATTTTATACGTATTGAACTTATGGGGGTGATTGAATTTATTGCCTGGGATCATATGACTACATGTCACACACCCCAGGCACCAAAAACAACCATTGTTACACCACAGTTCTTTTTTCTCATAGCAATGTACAGGATCTGTTTTAACCAGCATATCTCTCAGATTAACCAAAAACAAAATGGTAGGCGCCCCTGCCTGTGCAACAAACAACTTCCCAAAGCCAGCCAGCAATCAGTGGTTTCCCCCAAACCAGAGTGCAAATATTACAATGAATATATGTATCTGGTGGCGCGATAGCAATCGCTATGGAGAGTCGAATTGTTCTCTTTAGATATACGTCCAAGATCATGTAAGGAGAAAAACATATAATAGCGTAATACGTAATGGATGATGTGGAAAAAGTTAGGTGGTGCACATCCCACTCACAATTTGTAGAGCCACAACACTGGCTCTGAGTGGGGCAAAACAATCAGGTCCTTTTCTTCTATATATATATAGAAAGGTGACCCACACCTTTCTAGGTGGAAGAAGCCTTCTTGCGGTCGTTGCGAGTACATGCGGATGAAGACAAAAAGACTTCTTTGTGCAGATCTGGTAATAATAATGTGAGTGTATATAGATGGAAATTCACTCACATTTGGTGGAGCTTTTGGAACCAAGCTCTAGGTTAGAACGCCTGTGGACTTGTTGAAGGTCAAGTCCATAGAAACCTTGAGCTCTTAGAAACGCCAGGGACTGGTGAAGGTTAAAATAAAATTAAAATTTATTATACTAACATAAAATAAAATAAACGGGACCTGATGCAACAGGTACCCTGATGAAACCTGATAATAAGGTTTAACCAGTACGCGTTTCGCCACTGTATGGCTTCCTCAGCTGGTTTACAGGTCTATCGTACAAGACATATTATATATAGTACTATAATTAAAAATAGTCCCCAGGTGTGATGGTAGGTGGATGGCGTGCGTTCCAAACTGTGGGCGGCGGCTGTTTCCGATATCACGTCGGCGGCGCCATCTTGCGCATGCGCGGTGCGGGTATCGCGTTCCATAATGTGGGTCACGCCTTCATTGCGATGTGTGTGTACTTTTCGTCGGAGTCTCTAACAAACGAAATGAAGCAACACAAATGCCAGATACGTATATTCATTGTAATATCTCTCAGATTCTTCGGTCGGCGGTAACTTGTCGGATATAATCTCTGCACGTGAATACAACACGTTTATATATATTGGATTGATCAGCCAAGCCTCCAATATGTCTATATTGGACTTACTGGACCTACCTCGGCAGTTGCCTCCAATATATCAGGGATTATTATTTCATAAGAAACTTATACGAGACACAAATATCAATCGTCTATATCTCTTAGAAATTATCCTGAATTCTTTTAATTGTCTGTGTTTTGCTTTAAAAAATACAATAATCAATAATCGGATAAAAATATATATTTATTACGTATACAAAAAAGTTTCAAATCTCATATCATAAACAACAATTTATAAACCACAATCCATCAGCATATAAAAACTAGCTTCACAATATATGTATCTCCGGTTAGTAACTGCATATATGATTAATATCATTTACCTTATCAGTTAGTAACTAATACACAAATGGTTAATAAACATTTCTGCTTAATACAACATGCATTTCCCAGCAAACAATGTTTAACCAGCCAGCTCTTATAGATCTATATCTCTATGCTACATGGATCAACAAAAGATGAGCTAAATTAATAAGTAATAAAAACTTATTTAGTGAATCCTCCCCTAATCTCGAGAATTAAACTTCTAATCTTTTGCCTTTTATTTTGTAGTTATATAATTCCCTGCTTATTAATTTTAATCACAGTAATTTCCAAATTCAATATATATATTGGTATCAATCTTACAACATTTCTTTAGGAATAAATCCTTATATCCACTTCTTCATATTTCTATCTGCAGAATAGAAATTACTTAGAATTTGGATTTAACGGTATCTGAGAATCTCAGTCTAATGTTGCAAGAATATCTACACACATATATATATATATATATATATATATATATAATTACATTAATTCCCCTTTTTCATACATTACCTGTCCAATTTGGATGTTGATAAGTTTGCCTTGGAATTCCTGATGTAATAATTTTCACACATTCCAAAAATTATCTATCAGATAATCAATGCATGGGAGTTAGAGAGTTGGTGAGAGTCAGAAATTTAGTGAGAATCTTGATTGCCTCATGTCTTGGGACCTGCCTGCATCGTGGTGTGAGTCTGAGTGTTGGAATCTTGGACTCTCAGAGGGTCATGTGTAATGCATTGCGATGTGAGTCTCTGCTGGAATCTCCGACTTCTCAGTGTCATATGTACTGGACGTCTGAATGCATTTCGATGTGAGTCTGTCTGCTGAAATCTCCGACTGCCTCACAAAGAGCTTTGCCGCTTATTATAGCCAATTTGACGTCATGGTTAATTAATAATAATATGAATCATTATTTTTACTATCCTCTAGAGGGCAGTATTGCACTTCTTAATTAATTCACCCTTTTCTTTTTAATAGTCTTATCTCGGGTCAAGAGTTCGACCTACACAAAAGACCTTCTCTTCTTCCAGCTATTAGACACAGCGTCTCCATCTGTCATCTTTGATTTATATTCCTACTCCCTTTTGAAATTACTATAGAGTCCTATCAACTAAATTCTTTTCTGGTTAACTCAATTCTTTAGTAATTTTATTATTTACCAATTATATACTATATTTTGGAGTATATTTCCTACTGTAAATATAATAAAATATACCTTGATTATAAACATATATTTTGTAAATATAAATTTATATTACAGAAATTTTAACTCTTTTTTCCTATACCCAAAAGACAAAATCTCTTTTGTTTTAGAAACTTAAGACAGACCAATAAATTTAATTATGACACGTCTTAGCACTTAAACCTTAGCCTTATCACACACAACATTCTAGGTTCCATTCATGTCTGGCACTTCTAAAAAAAAAATATAAAAGACTTCTCCCAGGAATGAACTCTGTAAAAAAAAATCTCGTTCATTTCTAAACCTAGAGAAATTAGAAAGAAAAACTGTCTTTCAAAACAAAATGGCTACAGGCGTCCATTTTAAAATTCTCTTTTGTGTGTAATATACCTGACAAACTCCTCATAGAGAGGTTTAAGGCTGTTCGGTAAACTTGGGTCGCCCCCAACCACGGGCCAATTGCGATTCACAATTTTTGTGATGTCTTGTGCATATGGGGAAAAGGTTGTGGTAAATACAGAACTCAAGTTTTTTTCTCGTTTTATTTTCAGGGGTTTTACACAGATCCAATGCTCGTTGGAGAGCCTGTTGGGGGTAACCCCGTTCCTCAAATCTGTCCCACATTTGTTTAATTTGACAATCAATATTCTCAGGGTCTGAATTGTTCCTAAATACATGTAGAAACTGGGTATATGGTATAGATTCTTTGAGGTGTCTGGGGTGTGAGCTCTGCACATGCAGAATCGTATTGCGATCAGTAGGTTTCTGATACAAAGTATATTGGAGATGATCCAATTGACAATAAATACGAACATCCAAGAAGTCCACTGTGGTCTCACTGTCATTGGTAATTTTACAGGAAAATTCTAAGTAAACAAATGTGGGACAGATTTCAGGAACGGGGTTATCCCCAACAGGTCATCCAACGAGCATTGGATCAGTGAAAATAAACGAGAAAAAAACTTGAGTTCTGTATTCACCTTAACCTTTTCCCCGTATGCAAAAGACATCACAAAAATTGTGAATCGCAATTGGCCTGTGGTTGGGGCAACCCAAGTTTACCTAGCAGCCTTAAACCTCTCCCTATGATGAATTACCGCCGACCGAATCTGAGAGATCTAGCAATGTACAGGATCTGTTTTAACCAGCATGAGAAAAAAGAACTGTTGCGTAACAATGGTTGCTTTCGGTGCCTGGGGTGTGTGACATGTAGGGATGGGCTGGCGGTTCGATCCAAACATGAGTTTGTTTCGAACATTGCCCGTACGGCGAACATCGAACATTTCCACGTGTTCGCCGCGTGTTCACCCACAATGCACCACAATGCACTTTTCCACTGGCCTGAAGCTTGTAATTGGCTACAGCCTTGCACCTGACCACAGGTCAGGTGCAAGACTATGCCAATCAAGGCTCAGAGTCCTGAAATAATGGCAGCAACCTTCTCTCCGCCCTACGCCTGGGTAAGTTGACGCATGTACCATGCCTAGCACACGTCCTAAATCTGGTGGTACAGTATTTCCTAACCAGGTACCCAGGGCTGGCAGAGCTTCTCAGCCAGACCAGAAAAGTCCGCAGCCACTTCAGACGGTCATTCCCAGCAAGTGTTCGCCTCGCAGAAATTCAAAGAGAATTCCACCTTCCCACAAACCGCCTGATCTGTGACATGCCCACCAGGTGGAACTCGACATTGGCAATGCTGCAGCGCCTGCACAAGCAACAGAATGCCATCAATGAGCACCTGTGTGAGTATGGCACAAGGACAAGTTCAGGTCAACTTGTTCCCCCCACCCCCGCAGTGGCTGTTGATCAAGGATACATGCACTGTACTGTCACCATTTGAGGAGGCAACGAGGATGGTGAGCAGGGACCATGCATGCATCAGTGACACAATTCCTTTAGTGTTCATGCTGGAGCGCACTCTGCAGGGAATTATAGATGTGGCACTAGAGGCAGAGCAGCGGGAGGAAGAGGAGGCCTTCCCTAGCTCTCAAGGCCCCAGTCTTTCCGCAGACAGCATTCCTGCGGGTCCTCAGATCAGACAGGAGGAAGATGAGGAGGAATCATTACTGGTTGGCAAGCCTTCTTGATCCACGATAAAAGGGTAAAGTTGCAGAGCTCATCCAGCCCTCAGAGGGAGGACAGGATGAAAAAACTTGGACGCTCTAAAGCGACACTTGTGTAACACCTTTCCAGACACTGGTAGGTTACCAAGTGATGACACAGGTGCTTCTGAGACTGCTGTTTATAAGAGGAAGAGCGGTGAAGGGGGCCGCTTAACTGATGCCTTTTCCAATTTTTTTAGTCCACGACGCCCAGGGACGTCAAATGTAGGCACCCATTGCCAGCGTCTTCACCATATGTGCAGGACTATCTAGGAGCAAGGACAGACCTGGATACCTTTTACAGCAGATGATCCACTGGCTTACTGGGTGTTGAGATTGGATCACTGGCCAGAACTTAGTCAATATGCTATGCAGCTACTAGGTTGCCCTTCATCCAGCGTGCTTTCTGAAAGGACGTTCAGTGCCGCAGGAGGTTTTGTCACAGAGAAAAGAGTGGGTCTGTCCACCGACTCTGTAGACCGACTGACATTTATAAAAATGAATAATTCCTGGATCAGCAGCTATAACTCCCCTGATGTTGATGTAACTGAATAGTTCGGGGATCTCTTCTGCATTCCCAAAATCTCCACCACTGCACTCTTCCACAATGCCTCAGAGGGGTTACAGTGTGAAGGCACTAGCTGGCACCAAAGGTCCAATTTTAATGCACCTGTTGTTACTTTCATCCAAAGCCTGCATAAGTTTCACCATAATCTAGCCAAAAAAATCACTAAACTTGTTCTGCGTATCCTAAAACTTCTCTTTTTTCATACAGGCTGCCGCCCCAAGCAGTTGTTTATGAATAGATTAAAGGAAAAACATTTACCGTCATTTGAAATGTCCTTTTTTTCTTTTTAAATGTTTCTATACATCCAACAAATCCGCCACTTAACGGGCAGGTTATGGGGACCTCCTAGGCACGATATTTGAAGGAATTTTTTGTTTTTATTCTTAACCTTTATTTCATGGAAAAATCACTGTTCCTTTAAAAACATCTTTTTTAAAACTTTTTTCCTTGTTTCTTGTTCCCCAGGGCACTACCCAGAACCCCATACACCTTTTATGGCAAATATCTTGCAAATATGCTCTCTTGCAGGGCACTCTAAAAATCGAACTTTCGAGTCCCATTGACTTGCATTGAGTTCGGATCGTGTTCGCGTCCGAACTCGAACTTTTGAAATTGTTCGAGTTCAAATGCGTACCGAACACGGGGGTGTTCGTCTCATCCCTAGTGACATGTAGTCATATGATCCCAGGCAATAAATTCAATCACCCCCATAAGTCCAATACGTATAAAATCTACCAGCGAATAACATGCATGACGTAGTTTATGGTATACAAGATTACCTGCCCTTGTGGTCTTTGTTATATTGGGAAGACGGATACCACCCTACGGGAATGGATTCGCGGCCACCGTTCATCCATTCGACTAGCGTACAGAGATGGTAGTAGTGACAAGCCTGTCGCCAGACATTTTTTGGAAATAAATCACCAGCTACCAATGCTTAAGTTTATGGCCATTGAACAGGTGCCCCCCCTGAGGAGAGGAGGTGATCGTGGCAATCTGTTGCTTTGGAGAGAAGCTTACTGGATAAAGGAACTTGATACTTTGCAAGCCCGAGGCCTCAATGAGAGATTTTCGTTACAGATGTTCCTCTAAGCTCCATTCCTCACCCTATTGCCCCCATGTGTGTATAGATTTATACTTTTTGGTTAGATCCTTTTTAGTATAGACGGTCTCGCTTTAACCACAGTTTGTATAATGGATGGGTTCAACTTATTTTTTTGTAACCCTTTCTTGAGACATAATATCTTGTAAAATTTGGCATAGGAGTATGCTTATAGTATACACTTACTTAGGAGGGCTGGGGTTTGAGTGGAGGGTTGGAGTTATATAGTGTTTCAAATTAAAGTATGCTATAGCAGGTCCATAATCAAAGATACTCTTCCGTTTGTTTTTAAATTTTTATGGTGCATTACTTTGGGATTGAGTGTACCCAAAATATGCCCTCAGCAGGGCAGTTTGAGAAATATTCAGTAAATCCTAAAAGTAATCTTGTTTATAGTGGTTTTGTAGATTACCCCCAGGTAATACGTTGAGGCCAGTAGTAGTTGGTTGTGGAGGGTGTGCCGACGGCACCGGTGCAGGGGAGCACGGATGGTGAGTTCACTGTTATTTAAACTGTGCAGTAAGCTGTTTTTTTTTTTTTTTATCCTGATGAAAGCTCGTCAGAAACTAGCTGAAACGTTGAATTAATAAAATTTGATACTTTTCTACAATGTCCCTGGAGTGCCGCTGTTTGGAGGAGTATGTATGCAGCCTAGCGTGCATCGGGCATTGACTCTGAATCCTGAGTGCTAGATTCCAGTGGAGACTATATATTTATGTATATATGACAGGGGTGCTATATGATTAGGGTTAACTTTTTTCTATTTGGTTTAAATTGTCAGTAACTTATATGTATTTTGTTCAATAGAAACTTTCTAAATGAACATAATGTATCGGGCGGCTGATATAAGTGGAGTTTAGACATTGCCTATATGACATGCGCTTTGTGAAAATAAAGTTTTGGCATGCACATTGTAATTTAAAAGTTGTTTTACAATAAACCTTTTTTTTTCTTCTATGAAATGTGCTTTGTTTTACTTGAGAACTTCACAAACATTTCTCTCTAGTTTTATCTGCAAAGTATTGGATTCCTGTCCAGTGTAGACTGGCTGCGAGGCGGAGCAGAGTGAAATCAAGCCTGCAAAATGTTTGCTTCGCTACGCTTTGCGTCGCAACGCGCTCAGTGTAACTCCAGCCTAAAAATTTGCAATGACACATACACAAGTCTGATTTCATAGCTTTTAGATATGATTCTAGAGGATGAAATAAACGTCTGTACAAACACTTCTGTATGTGCAATTACAGCTTTTTTTTCTCTTCTCCAGATAAAAAATGTTTTGCAGTCCATACAGTTGCTTGGTGATGCATCAGTTTCTTTTGCTGACAATTGTGTTGTGGGAATACAAGCTAATACAACAAGGATCAACAAATTAATGAGTGAATCCTTAATGCTTGTTACGGCACTTAATCCACATATAGGTAAGGACTGTCTAATGGTTTTTCCACAATAATCTAATTTGGGTTTAGTTTATGGTGAGCGAAGTATATTTTTGTTTATTTTATTTTATGGTAAGTAGGGATGCACCAATAGAATTCTTTGTCTTTTTAAAAAAAAGATTTTAAAAAAGCGCACCGATACTTTTCAGATACTCAGCAATACAGATTAACAATACTTTTAATATTGTGTGACCGTTTTCCAATAAAGAATTTAGGATTTTGCTGAAAGCCTGTCATTTTTATGTTAATATTGAAATGTATGGCCAGACACCCCATTTACCCACTGCAGAGGCCTACTCACACGCATCTACACACCTACGCACCCGCACATACACGCACCAGTCTTCAGACCCATATGTGTTTGTGTATATTACATCCGAGACCGCAGACACAGATCGTGTCTTGCCGTGTTTTTTTTGGGGGGGGGAATTTAAGCATGTGTCTCTCGTTTGTTTTCCCCTTGTTCTCCGTTGGGATAATACGCTCCTTATCAGTAACAACACCTTCTGAGCTACGCACTTCTAGCCAATCAGAATCGGGTAGGTATGGCTATTAAATCATTTATATAATAACAAATTTAATATCCTATGACCTACGATCCAGGACCTGCAACTTACTTGCAATAGCACACTACAAAAAGACAGTGGCTCGATCCTCATTTTCCTACCGAGCACCACAATTATGGAATAACCTCCTAGAGGCAGAAAAATCTTCCCCCAGTCTAAAGTCACTTAACATACCTCAATACAGAATGCACCTGTAAAATGTAACCTAGTGAATATATTTATTTTCTGTTAATCTGTTTATTTGTGCTATTTTTTTAATATCTTGCATTTTATTACTTTGTATTTCTGTAACAACTGTAACAATTTAATGTTGCTGAACCCAGGACATACTTGAAAACTAGAGAAATCTCAATGTATCCTTCCTGGTAAAATCATTTATAAATAAATATATGCTCTTATATATAACCACTAAATGGTTTGCCGATATTGCGAAAAGATTAGCACGATTGGATGTGGGGGCTGAAGGGAAAACTGGAGTCTAGAGTCACTCCTGAGGCAGCGGACTTGGTTTGAGGGAAGGATAGTGATTCCATCAACAGTTATAGAAACCTCAGAGATCGGAGCAGAGTTAGAGGGGGGAATAAGGAGCTCAATCTAGGACATATTGATCTTCAGGTAGTGAACGGTCATCCAGGAAGAGATACCAGACGGTCACTGACCTGAGCGAGAGCAAAGGGAGAGAGATTGGGAGTGGAGAGGTATATCTGGGTGTCATCTGCGTATATGTCATATTTAAAGCCACAGTTGGTGTACCCAGCGTGGAGGTATAGATTGGGGGGGACCCAGCGCAGAGCTTTGAGGAACACCGACCGAGGCATTGAAGAGGAGGAATTGCCAGCAAGGGATACAGAAAAGGATCTATTGGAGAGGTAGGAGTTAAACCAAGAGAGCAGAGGGTCTTTAGGAGGAGGGGATGATCCACTTTATCAAAGGCAGCTGAGAGAGGACAAGGAGAAGTATGGAGTAGTGGCTATTAAAGTTAGCAGAGAGATGGTCATTGTTGACCTTGGTGACAGCTGTTTGTTGAATGTTGGGAGTGAAAGCCGGATTGCAGGTTGTCAAGCAAGGAGTTGGAAGACAGAGGGTTAGGCAATCATAAACTAGCCTTTCTAGTAGTTTTGACGCTAGTGGTAATTTTCAGGAGAATTTGGGTTGAGGGAGGGTTTGAGAATGGGTGTGATCATGGCATGCTTGAAAGAAGGAAATGAATCCGAGGAAAGTGAGGAGTTGAAGATATAAGCAGGAGTGAGAGGTGAGGACAGAGGCTATCAAATGTAAGGGGATAAGGTTGAGTGGGCAGGGGGTGAGGCGTGAGGAAGACGGGAGCGAACTTCATGCTTGGTAGTTTGGGCGAACAAGCTGAGAGTTGTATTGGTGTTAACTGGGAGAGGAAGAATATTATTATATGCTTGTGCTGGGATGCTGCGAATTATACATTTCCTTTATGAAATCGCCGGCAAGATCTTGAGCACTGATGTTGGATGGGGAGGTGGTGCATGTGGGTAGAGGAAAGTGTTAAACTGTCGAACCGTCTTTTAGGGTTGGAAGAAAGTGAGGATAGAAGTATGAGAGTTTACTTTCACTCCCTTCTTATGAGTATCTTACACATATAAAAAACTGGTATATGAGATGTACTCATTCAGTCCATGCGGCGTGATGGTGTTAAGTGTTTTTTTTTCTTATTTGAATTCTTTATTTTGAATTTGTGCACTGGCAAATAAGACAAACTTACGCGAAAACGGCCTTGCAGGGCCAAAGCATGTCATGCGTTCAACAACATACAGAAATAAAAACAAAAACATCTTAAACAGTGTAACTCAGAGAAAGTCCACAATAAGAAAAGAGAAAATCTCAGCAAGTAAAATAAAAAAGTAAATCTCAAAAATGTCCTCAGGTAGCAAAACTAAGGGGTAGCCTCAGAGACCTAAAAAAAAACAGCTTCTGCGGTAAAAGCAAAAAGAAAAGGGGGAGGGGAAGGGTGGTCTCAGAAGGGTCTCAAGGGACAAACACAAAGGAAAAGGAGTCTCGTCAGCCGGCATCTTAGTGGGATTTCTCGTGCATCAGGCAAGGTGCCGCAGGTCAGGGCACGCATCCCACATATACCCACCAGCGAGTGGCAAGACCCGCTGCCCCAACAGCAGCCAAGTTGCATGACGGCCTCCGTTGTCGGCTTCACGGATGAGGGCCGTGGGCAGCTCCAATAAGGGAGATAGGATGAGTCCCATGCTGCATTTTCCTCCTGTCCGTCCAAGGCAGGAACTCCTCTTGCTCCAGGCACGTGCTATGGCCTTCCAGCTCCATCAGTGCCCCAGTCGAATCCGCGTGGCCCGAACAGACCGCGGTCACATGGGGACCGCTTGGTAGTGGCAGCTCCGCTATCGGGGAGGCCGACAGTAACAGCTGCGGCACCAAAACACCACTCTCATCCAGTGCAGCTGTAGGGTCCTCCAAGGATGCACAGTCGCGTCTGCCCTCTCCAAGCCTGACTACTTGAGAGGCATCCTCCCTCAGGGCAGGCGCTCCTCGCCCACTCCGCAACATCTCCATCATGCGCCACCAAGTGCCTCGCGTCAGCGGATGCCCGTCGTCCCCATCTCCGCCAGCATGGCTTCCAGGCTTGAGGGCACCAACTCCAGGCCTACAACAGGGGAAACGGCGGGGTATCTGGTCGCCGCTCCATGCACACTCCGGTCTCCATCTCTTGGTAATCTAGGACGGCTAGGGGACGTGGGCCCTTCGCCCGCCCAGCATTCTGCGTATGTGGGTCAAAAGGAGGCATTTCAGGGAGTCAGCAGGAGCCTGAAATAGGCCCCAAAATGGCCACCGGCAGCGCACCACCGCTGAGAATCAGCCGGCAATCACCAGTCTCTGGTCTGGTGGGTGGGCAAAGTGGGCTCCAGACGACTCTTCCGATGGCCGGCCACCCCGGGAATGAAACTCGGCAAGAAAAGGCAGCAAAGGACCCCAGAAGGAGAAGGACGGACCGGAGCTCCTTAGGTACACGGCCTTCCACATCGGAAGCCGGCCTCACCCCCCCCCTTGTGTTAAGTGTTTTAATCCAAAAAGTCTCCCGTTGAAGCAGCATCTGAGACCAATTGCCTCCTCTCAAGGGGGTGGAACGTGATCTATCCCAATAAACTTCAAGGTTGTGTTGGAGATTATTAATCGATAAGAAATTTATGAGATATAAACAACAAATTTATCTTGTTTGTATTTCTCAGGTCTCCTAAGTTTGTTTTCAATTGTATATGCTTTGTTTTAAAAAATATGACTACAAGTAACTAGTTAAAAATATATATTTATTATGTATACAAATTGATTTATCTCACAACAATCAAGGATATATAAACAACATCCATTAGCACACAGATTTCTAGCTTTTACAATCTGCATATATGCAGTTATGGTTAGTTCAATTTAATACACATCATGCTTAAAGAAAACCATTAACCTGTATTTCCCAGCAAACCAATATTTAAAACAAGCTAGTATCTTGTAGACATATATGTATATCTCCTCGTGCTACTTGGATCTACAAAAGATGAGCTATCACTTATTCTATTTTTAGAATGATAAAACTTATTTAGTGAATCCTCCCCTAATAACGAGAATTATGCTTCTAATCTTTTTAAATTATAGGTTATATAATCCGTTTAGTAATTCAATCACAATAGCTCTTCCAATTTCTATATATATATATATATATATATATATATTATTGCAACAAATACTTTAGAATAAATTATATCCCTGTTATCAGATGCTTCCCATATTTCTATACTGCAGTTTAGAAATATGTCAGTTCCACTCTAACAATCTGAGACAAATCTCAGTCTATATTAATTGCAAGATACACACTTGTATAAATATATATCTGTAATTAATTAATTCAAATTTGCTTTCTATACATTTCCTGTTCCAAAATCTGGATTCAACCATTTCTACAATCTTCATAGTTATCAGTGGATATAATGAATTTTGGAGAGTTTGTGATAATATGTGAGATATTATAAGATATATAAATTTGTTTGCATCTTAATTTCTTTGAGTTTTCTCCTTGAGCATAACTCGTAGAATAATTTGAGAAAGTGATTGCATGAGAGTAGGAAATAAAATTTGAAGTCCCGAGAGGGAGAAGCTAAGTGTGGTCTGAGTTGAAGTGAAGTGTAATGCGTAATGAATGAACTCTAACAGGGTTATTCAGAGAGCGTGAAAATCAGGAGAATGACTGGAGAATGAAAAATTCTAGGTCAAAATAGCCGATTTGGAAAGTGAGATGAAAGGGAGAATTTTTCTGGTTTGGTTATTTTGACCTAGAATTTTCCATTCTCCAGTTATTCTCCTGCTTTTCACGCTCTCTGAATAACCCTGTATATGTTCTGTATTCACAGTTTATAGAGTAAATGATGCCACTTGTGACGTACTTCTCTACTTAGCATATTTATCCCCTAATGACTCCCTATTCTGTCAACCTATAATACACCACAAGATGGCAGTGTTGATTTAAAATTAATATTTTAATTCTACTATTTTTGAATTAACATACAGAGATCATGGGTCAATCTCTCTTATCTGTATTAAACAAAGGACTCTTCTCTCATCCTAGACTTTGCGTCTGGTCTGACACTTTAAAATTTAGTATGGCCTTCTCTAGATTATTTCAAAATTTCTCGGAGTTACTTCTAATCAGTTAACAAAACATTCCTTATTTCTAACCCTGCAGTAATTATACCGTTCTACAGTTATACTCTACAAATATATTGGAGTTACTATTATTTTACTGTGCTACTATATAGAATATATATTGATTAATATTTTTGTGTATAGTTATTTATTTGCATAGATCTATTTGTGCATATATATTTTAACATAAGTGTGTTTCTATACCCGAAAAGAAAATCTCTTTAATTCAAGAACTCTTTCAAACAGACCTATAAATTTTGTCTATGACATGTCTTGGCACTCAGTCTACACGATATATTAAATAAAGACACTATATATCTAGCGATTATATTTTTAAACACATACGTAACTCTTATATTCCTTTAATGAGTTTTACCTTCAAATGAACTCGTTTCTAAAAAATATCTAAGTTTATTCTAGAAGTAGGTGAGAGTTGAGAATAAAAACTTGTATCATATAAAAATATAGATTATACGATTAAACAAGATGGCTACAGGCATCCATTTTGTTTTCCTATGAAAATACCTGACAGTTGGGAGCCGGTGTTGAAAAGCAAGAAAACGTTTTGCAACAGGTTTGTCCGTGTGGCCATCTCTGAAGGCCGTATTGATAGCAGATCGATGTCCACGAATCCGATCGTGGATCGTCAGGTCGGTTTTGCCTACGTAATGTAGTCCACGTGGGCAGGAGATCAGATAAATAACAAAATCAGTGTGGCATGTGATTCGATGTCTGATGTCATATCTACGTCATATACAGTGTGTGTATATATATATATATATATATATATATCAATGGTCTCAGGCAGGGGGCAGACCAGAGTGGTCAGATATCCAGAGCAGGGGTCTAAGCAGGCAACAGGCGATCAGAATAGTCAAGTCCAAGCAAAGGGGCCTGGCACACAGTCAAGGTAACTGGGTACAGGGAGCAAAGGCGGGTATCGGTGGATAGTTCTGGTAAATGGTCCAGAAGGTTCAAAGGAGGGTTCAGATGGAAAGTCTATCCAGGAAGTTCCGAGGCAAGGTATCGGGAGGTAAGGCTGGGGTCAGACGTGCGTCATTGGGGAGCTGAAGGAACATCCATGAGAGTGGACGTTCTTTCCACTCAACGCCTGTCTGGCCACCTCGCTGAGCGCAAATAGTGCGCTCAGTGCTGCAAGGTTCGATCCTCCTATGGAGGATCGCGCGTTGTAGCTCCGTTAACAGCGTCCTAGCACTTTGACGGAGAGGGCTGCTGCACGAACGCAGCACGGCCACTGTTGGGCACGCAATTCAGGCACACGCAACAGCGTGTGGCTGGCCCCATCGCAGCGTCTCAATGCTGCGACGGACGCCACCGGGCACGTCAGTACGGGCCCACATAGTGTGCTCGTCTGACGCCAGCCTAAGTCTGCACTGGTGAACGGTCAAGACTTCAATGAGGAAGCATAGCAAAGAGGGCGTAGCTTCCTCGTAAGAAAGCCTCATTAGATCAAGGTGAGTTCAGCTGAGATTCTAGGGTTTGAGGGCAGAAAGTTCCGGAGCCAGCATATTCCATGCAGGGTTTAGAGGGGCTGACGGGTCAGAACGTCCAGGTCCTGATAGATGCACCCTTCACCTTTCCAACCTGGTGTTTAACCCCTTAGTGACCGGGCGGTTTTACACAAATCCGTCTTTTAGTGACCGCTGCTGTTTTTACGTTTCTGCGCTGTTAGTGTTTAGGTCAAATTTTCCTCTTACTCGTTTATTCAACCCACACATATATTATACACCCTTTTTCCCGCCATTAAATGGACTTTCTAGAAATATCATTATTTCCATCATATCGAATAATCCTATACTATAATAGAGTAAGGCTTGGCGTGTCCGTCGCCAAGCCTTACTCTGCGCATGCTCGCGCAACCAGCGGCGGTTGGCTGCGCGCGCATGCAACCACCGCGGCGCGAGCCGGCTGTGCACTCGCTGCGGCGGTTACAAGATGCACACAGCAGCCAGGTAGAGGCTGCGCTCGCAGCCTCTACCCGGCTGCCGCGCGCATCCAACCCTTGAGCGGCGAAGTGAAAGTTTCCCCGCTTCCGCTCTTTGAAGGACCCAAGCTGCGGTCACGTGGGAGTCCCACGTGACCGCGGCTTGGGTCCTTCAACGAGCGGAAACGGGGAAACTTTCACTTCGCCGCTCGGGAAGGTAAGTATGCCGGAGTTCATGGGGCGGCTGTCCGAATGCCGATAGAGCATTCGAACAGCCACCCCATGTCTGGTCTGGGGTCTGAGCTGGGGAGCAATATCCACGTGCTGGGGCAATATCCACGTGCTGGGGCAGTATCCACGTGCTGGGGCAGTATCCACGTGCTGGGGCAGTATCCACGTGCTGGGGCAGTATCCACGAGCTGGGGCAGTATCCACGAGCTGGGGCAGTATCCACGAGCTGGGGCAGTATATCCACAATAGACTGCCCTCTGGGCAGGCTTTCCACCTTGTTTACTATAAAAAAAATTGAAATATGAGGAAAAAATGTTAAGAACACACTTTTTCGTAATTTAATCCCCAAAATCTACAACCACCCAAAAAGACCCCGGCTAAATAGGTTCAAAATTTTGTCCCGAGACTAGAAATACCCAATTTTTACATGCGTTTGTTTTTTAACCCTTTCCCTGCTGAGACAGTTCACCTATGTGCGCTGCGCTCATTCTGACCATTTTGTGCTAATTATTTTTAGATGACAGCCTAGGTCCTATTTAATTAAACCCCCCAGACAAAAATAAATTTTTTTATTTTTTTTTAAACCAAACCTTGTCATGTTTGGTATCATTGAAAAGGCCATAATCAGGCCTTTCAAATGATGTCAAATATGACCATCTAGCTGCCATGGATCGAGAGATATGGGGATATGGGGATCCTTAGGATCCCCTTATCTCTACATGGCAGCTAGATGGTTAACTGGCCCACTGACATCCTCACACATATGGTGAGGTTGTCAGTGGGTGGGGGGGGACCTGGAGGCTTGGCTGACATCCAAGATGTCAGCCCCCCTCCAAGTTCGAATCGCGTTTTGGCGCCGAAACGTGATCCGGTGGCGAAACCGTTAATGCTATACACTGCTGAAAAGGGGAGACTCTCCCTTTTTCAGCGGTGTAAAAAGCATCTCCCTAGCTACAATGGTTGGGGAGATAGAGGTCTCCGAAGGAGCCCCCCCATCCCTCCATTGCTTTGCATGGGGACGCCTGCTGATGACGTCATCACGCAGCGTGGTGACGTCATCAGCCTCGCCTGCCCATGTAAATCACATGGGCAGGCTTCCTCCCTGCCAGATCGCCGAGGGATCCAGCGAGGGAGGGGAGTATCGGGCGGGAGGGGGATTAGGCGCCGCTGACGTACCCTGTACGTCCGCGGGTCTTAGGCTGGCGGCACACGAGCGTATTTTTGGCTCATGTGCGCCCGCACTTCCCTGCGTCCGTGGGTTTTTGACGGGGAAAGCCCTCCACCGGACGTGAAAAAGCCCTCCCCGTCAAAAAGCTAAACGGACGCTGACAGGATAAAAAGCGCGATTCTCCATAGGAGGATCGCGCTTTGTACGCTGAGCGCAGAGAGTGGAAGGAACGCCCACTTTCACGGACGTTCCTTCCTCTCTCTGTTAACGCTCGTGTGCCGGGGGCCTAAGGGAGACCCGAGGACAGGACGTACAGGGTACATCAGCGGTCCTTAAGGGGTTGAGAGCTTTTCTGGGAAGCTCCCGCCCTACCTGAATAGACTGCTTCCCTCAGCAGTTCCCTCATCCTATAATCTCCGATCCAGGACCAGCACCTTACTTGCCGTACCACAATACAAAAAGACAGTGGCTCAATCCTTATTTTCTTAGAGTACCGCAATTATGGAATAACCTCCCAGACACCATCAAATTTTCCCCCAGTCTAAAGACACTTCAGATCAGAGATCGCTATTAACATACCTCGATACAGAATGCACCTGTAAACATGTAACATAGTGACAATATTTCTTATATTTTTATTTTCTGTTAATCTGTATATTGGTGTTGTTTTTATAATATCTTGCATTTTATTACTTTGTGTTTCTGTACCTACTGTAACAATTCAATGTTCTTGAACCCAGGATATACTTGAAAACGAGAGAAATCTCAATGTACCCTTCCTGGTAAAATACTTTAGACGTAAATGAATGAATAAGTATTTGATTTCAACGGCTTAAAACTAGATGGTTAAGAGCCCTAATGTACAATTTCATGCACTTATTTTCTGAAACAAGTCATGTATGCATTTCAAAAGCTCTTGCTGCTTGAAAAACAAAAATTCAACTAAAGTACAGGTTGGGCACCAGTTACCCAGAAATAAGCGTTCAGGAAGACTCTCAAACCGTAAGTTGCAGAAACACATTTTGTTTAGGTTTCCAGGCCTTAAGATATAGGACAATCTCGAACACGGTAATCTCTTATGTTCTTGCCCCAGCTATCATGTGAAATAATACATGCCTTTTAATTACTAGATTGTAGGTGCCATTATTTGTACATATTGCACCATAAATTTAAATTGTTTTTTTTTACTTCAAAGCATGTCTGTAATTATAAACGTTCATACTTTTGTTCCCTTTTCCTTTCATACATGGTTTAGTTTTGTATTACTGGAAAGGTCTGACCGTGCCCTTTTGACTGATACCGCACTAGATGAATTCTCAATGTATCCTTCCTGGTAAAATACTTTGCAAATAAATAAATATCTTGTGGTAGGAAATACTGGTGTTAAAATGAACACCCTCCTCTTTATTCTCTACAGCTGTGCTGGAGTTAAAGGGTTTCACTGAAGTAGTAACATATCAGTCACCCTGGGGATACCCCCAGCCTGGTCTGCCACTTGGCAGACTCTCCAACTGGGAAAACAGATGGCAGTAATCATAGTAGCAGTGAGAAGATAAATATAGCCGCATATCATCCACACTCAGCAGCCACATGATCATATGCAATGAATGGGTTGAAGGCGTAAACTAATTGAAAGTAGCATTCAGTAGAACTGAAACTTGTCCTATTATTATTTTATTTGTTTGTAGGTTTGTGTCTTTTTTGCTTGTAAATCCTTTGCCTTTGTCATAGTGTGTGTTTATAATATAACTAGTGTTTGTTTTTTTTCTTCATAGGTTATGATAAAGCAGCTAAAATTGCAAAAACAGCCCATAAGGAAGGAACTACATTAATAGAAGCTGCAGTAAAGCTTGGATTTCTTACGAAAGAACAGTTTGATGAATGGGTCAAGCCAGAAGATATGCTTGGCCCTAAATGACCTTGAAAAATACCTTTTACAGTATATAGTGTCAATGAAAAAATAAAAAGGTTTGGAATTTTTTGGTAGTCTGTTGTACTTTTATCTAGTAGGAAATATCCTATATAATACTTCTTGGTATAAATTTTAAAAATTAAGTTTCCCATCATATTCTGCATGTGGGGTTGCCAATAAAAACCCTCTAAACCAGGGATGTCAAACTTCAGTCCCCAGATGTTTAAATCTCCCATGATTCCCTGGCCATCTATTACAGAAAAGTGGTATAGGTAGACTGAAGGATACTTGCAGTGCAAGAAGTTGTTATGCAGGTTAAACAGGTCACAAGGACTCACGGGAGACAGCATACTGAAGACTTCAGGAATTATTGCAGTGAAGTACAAGACCTTGGTAGAGAGATGCACAAGATGGCACACAGGAATTTGGTAAGCATGAATCTGGTTAAGACGTGGCAGAAAGGAATCCGAGCACAGCATGCACAATTTGCGGAACCAATGAGACCACACTCTTGTATAGAGTTCTGTAAGACTGTGCAACATAAAAATCAGGTGTACATAAAAACCTCTTTAACAGATGGGGAATACATGAAGTGGGATGTCCATCACAGGAAATAATACAAAATATAACGTAGCAGTTGGAACTCAGGTCCTGTTGCGTTTTCTTTCTGCCCCTGGGCTTGTCATGACGTTTCCAGTCCTTGAAAAGTGGTAGAAACTTAAAGGGTGTGTTTTGGTTTGATTATTTCTATCTTATTACATAGGTGGTGCTCTCTAGAGCAGTCATTCCAGGGCCTGTTCTCAAGGATCACTACCAGTCCAGGTTTGTAAGATGGTGATAAAGCTACATTTGAAAGAAGCTCCAGTAAAGCTTAAATTTCTTACAAAAGAATAATTTGAAGAATGGGTCAAACCAGAGGGCATGCTTGCCCCTAAATAAACCTGAAAAATGGCCTTTTGCAGTGGATTACATAAATGAAGAAATATGTTTGGAATCTGTTTGTAGTACAGCCATGGCTACAAGTTTTGAGAATGACACAAATATTAGTTTTCAGTCTGCTGCTCCAGTTTTTGTGTCAATTTGCATATACTCCAGAATGTTATGAAGAGTGTTCAGATGAAATGCAATTAAACTACAAAATCCCATGAAAATGAACTTAATCCCCAAAAAATTCACACTGCAGTTTAGGCCTGCCACAAAAGAACCAACCAGCTGACCTATCAGTGATTCTCCCATTAACACAGGTCATAGTATGTTACATCTTCAGCCCCAGCGGCACTGCCTGGGGGTCTGGGCACCGGTGGCATCGTTGGCTGGCCAGGTGCCAGGAGTTAGAGATGGCCGATCGTCGTCTGAGGAGGTGGGGCTTGGCATGGTGACGCGGAGCCGCCGGCCTTAAGTGCAGGATGAGAGAATTTGTTTGTTGCCCTGACGTGGAGTAATTTTCCTGCATCGCCAGCTGACTCTTGAGTCTGTCTCTGTGATACTTTGTATTTCGTTGCCGATATCTTGCTAGTACGAGGACCTTGCTTCTGTTGTTTGACCCGGACTGCCTACTGATGATTCTTATGCTGTGTGTATGTTCTGTGTTACATGCTTTTGTTGTACCGCATGATTTTACTTGGGAGGTCTGCCCTGCAGGTTGCTCATTCTATCAACCACTCGATCTGTCTCTCGAGTACCAGGCCTTGTTATACACTACACCAGTGATCCCCAACCCTGGTCCTCAGGGCCCACTAACAGGCCAGGTTTGCCAGATATCTGAAGCACAGCACAGGTGATATGATTTGCTGTTCAGTAATTGAAGGATTCAGTCTGCATTTCTCCAAGGTAATCCTTAAAATCTGGCCTGTTAGTGGGCCCTGAGGGACAGGGTTGGGGACCACTGCACTACACTGTATGGTCTGTGTGTCGGCCTGTCCTCCAGGTTGCTAACAGTCTAAGTTGCCTGGCAAATGTCTGGTCTGATTAGAAAGCATATTGTATGATTTATGATTGTAGGTCTGCCCTGCAGGTTGCTAAACCCGACGCTCTTTCAAGGTATCCATTTAACATCAAGTCTCGGTACAGATCTCGTAACATTCTTTCTGATTGTAGGTCTGCCCCGCAGGTTGCCGAATATAGGGAGTATTTACTCTATATGCTTGAGAACAAGTATAAGAGTATTACCCTTGTTATATATCCTGCACATACCACAACTATTAATGGTACCGATCTGAAACCTACAAATAATCACGCTTGTCTTGTACCAAGTTATGCTCAGGTCTCAAATCACTATCTATGTGAATAGAGTTGACGTGCTTTCACTCAGCGGCCTGAGTGGTATTCAGAATCATGTATTACCTCCCTGGTTTGGGATACTAGGTATAATAGTCCTGATTACTTTGAAATTCCGTACCATAGAAATCTGTCCATAAAGATCCAAAGAACGCTGATCTGGGGTGAGCGCCATAGCGCACGTTACATTACGTCATGGCCAAATATGGATCAGACAGATTTATCTGTACTTATGTCAAGACTTGGTGATATTATCATAAAACAGGAGGAGCAGGACCATCGCATGGACCAGTTTGCTTAAGCTTTGGGTTTAATTATCTATCAAACCAGCAAAGCCTCTCTACCTCCTCCTGTGATAAACATGGCCTCTCAAGCAGTGTCTGTTACCTCAGCGGCAATCAAGGAGGAATCTCGTGAGTCTGAAAACACCCATATGTTTTAATGGGAATTCTGGTTCTTGCAGAGGGTTTGTTACCCAAATCGACATTATGTTTGAAATTAACCCAGGGATGTGCCCCACAGACAGAGCCAAGGTGGATTATGTTATTAACCACCTAACCGAGAAAGCTCTGCTTTGGTCGACTCCTCTATGGGAGTTAAAGAAACCAGTGGTGTATAATTATACAGAATTTATGAGGGATGTTAGGTGCACTTTTGATCCTGCAAGGTGGGCAACTGGTGCTGCCAGGACACTGTGGCGTATAACTCCGGGCAACCGCCGAGTTGCTGATTACTCCATAGAATTCAAGACTGTGGCTGCTGAATTACAATGGCCTAATGATGCACCTACGGCATTCCTGGAGGGAATCTGATACACTTACAGTTGTGTTCAAAATTATTCAACCCCCACTGAAATTGAGTGTTTTGGCCAGTTTGACATTGATTTTGATCATTCAGTCATCTTGCTTACAATTAAATCAGAGGCACGTGTAGGTCAGACAAATATAACATAACATTTATAATGAAATAACCACAAATGTCTTTTCTGTGCTCACATCAATATCAGTTTTATTCAACCCCCAAGTGACATTCAATCTTAGTACAACATCCTTTTACAGTTATAAGTACTAACAGCTTTTAAACGTGAAGCATAGCTTGACACAAGTGTCTTGCAGCGATCTACGGGTATCTTTGCCCATTCGTCATGGGCAAAAGCCTCCAGTTCAGTCACATTCATAGGCTTGCGCACTGCAACTGCTTTTTTTAAGTCCCACCAGAGGTTCTCAATCGGATTTAAGTCAGGTGACTGCGATGGCCACTCCAAAATGTTCCAGCCTTTAATCTGCAACCATGCTCTAGTGGACTTGGAGGTATGCTTGGGATCATTGTCCTGTTGAAAGGTCCAACGTCTCCAAAGCCTCAGGTTTGTGACGGACTGCATCACATTGTCATCCAATATCTCCTGGTACTGAAGAGAATTCATGGTACCTTGCACATGCTGAAGCTTCCCTGTACCTGCAGAAGCAAAACAGCCCCAAAGCATGATTGACCCCTCCGCCATGCTTCACAGTAGGCAAGGTGTTCTTTTCTTCATAGGCCTTGTTCTTCCTCCTCCAAACATAGCGTTGATCCATGGACCCAAACCGTTCTAATTTTGTTTCATCAGTCCACAGAACACTATCCCAAAACTTCTGTGGTTTGTCCACATGACTTTTGGCATACTGCAGTCGACTCTTATTCTTTGGAGACAGCAAGGGGGTGCGCCTGGGAGTTCTGGCATGGAGGCCTTCATTACGCAGTGTGTGCCGTATTGTCTGAGCTGAAACTTCAGTACCCACATCTGACAAATCTTTTCTCAGTTCCTCAGCAGTCACACGTGGACTTTTCTCCACTCTACGCTTCAGGTAGCGCACAGCAGTCGAAGTCAGCATCTTCTTTCTGCCACGACCAGGTAGCGTTTCAACAGTGCCCTTTGCCTTGAATTTGCAAATGATGCTTCCTATGGTCTCTCTTGGTATGTTTAACATCTTTGCAATCTTCTTATAGCCATTGCCCTTCCTGTGAAGAGTAATCACCTCTTCTCTTGTCTTCCTGGACCATTCTCTTGACTTCACCATGTTTGTAACCACACCAGTAAATGTCTAGAAGGAGCGGAGTATCAGTCCTTTTAAAGCTGCCTAATTGGTGCTTATTATGCTTTATTGCTGCTCCGTGACATCCACAGGTGTTTTCAATACCTGATTGAAAACACTTGAATGAACCTCTGTTCTTCAGAGTGGTAGTCTTTAAGGGGTTGAATAATTGTGTCAATGAAGAATTCACAAAAGAAACATTTACTACTGTATTACAAAACCAATTGATGTCATTTTAGTTGCATATGGTTCTTTAAAAAGTCCTTGTAGGATTTCATTCTGAATACAATTACAAATGTACACTAAATTCCCTAAAACCCTTTACAGCATTGGGGGTTGAATAATTTTGAACATAACTATGTACGAATTAGCTCCTATGTCGCTAGCCAAGGAGCTAGATGATTTGATTGACTCTTGCATAGCCCTCAACAATCAAATTCACGACAGGAGGTCTGGCCGTAGTAAGTCTCTCAAACCTTCCCAAGGTACCTCTTCTAACCCGAAGATGGCTCACAATATCCCACCTCCTAGGGTGGTATCTGCTGAACCCAAACCTATGCTGTTAGGCCGATCAAGTATCTCAGGGGAGGAAAGACCATACCGCCTCAAGGAAGGCTTGTGTTTATACTGTGCAGACAAGGGTCATTTCTGATTACAATGCCCCAAACGACCGAAAAGGTCCATGTCGGGAAACGAGCATGCCTAGAACCTCTGAGAGACAGGTTCTAGGTACTACTATAGTGTCTCTCGTTTCGAGTAAGAAAAAAAGATCTTGCATGGTGGTTCCATTGTCAGTAGCTTGGGAAAAGTTCAACCTTGACACCGAGGCACTGATTGATTTTGTTTCTGCCAGAAATTTCCTGGATTCTGGGTTCACTGCGATTCACCAGGTGCCTTTGGTTGAGAAGTTCCTCTCCTCATTGAAAGTATGACGGCAGGAAACTACTGAGACCTCATGATACTATCCCTATCTCTTTCTGTACAGGTACCTTACACAAAAAAAAGCTACAATTTCAAATAGATTACCCACGGTGCCTATTGTCTTGGGCTATCCATGGTTAGCGAAGCATAACCCAGTCTTGAACTGGACTGAGGGGGAATTGGGCTCTTGGGGATCTAAGTGTTGGTCCAAGTGTCTGGTAATGAGTGCTGGGGGGTAGTCTGAATGTGGCCACGGCTCCTCCACTGTCTACTGAGGTGCCCAAGTGGTATACCGACCTCAAGGAGCTCTTTGACAAAGGGAAGTCTGAAATCTTGCCTCCACACAGACCCTATGATTGCGCCATAGACCTGTTACCAGGTGTCACGTCCACCACGCGTGCTGCGGTGAAAGACGCCGGGTTAAGCCACCCACGATCTGTCTCTGCACACTTCTCTCTTGCAACAGGTACGTAGAGCGCGATACAAGTCTTCTCTTGAAGCGGGTAATGACTACGTCTCCCACAATCCCTGGGGTCACTTTCCTATTCTTTTAGTTACGCTGCCACCAGTCCTCATGGACACTACGCGCGTTGCAGCGAGAGATGCAGGGCTAAGCAACCGCACTGTCTGCCTACCCTAGACCCGGACAGTGACGGCATAGACAACAATACCCGCCGTCCCCGCGACCGCAACTCACAATTTCGTATCTACCCGAGCTTAAAACAATCAGCAATACTCCAATCTCTTAGCGTGGATCTCATCCGCCAGAAGCAGAACTTAAATAAGTTTTATTTATTTATATCGAAAAATCACAGTGCATTGTTACAGGAAAAATTATAGCTAGAATAAATCAATTAATTACACACTACACAGCAAATAAAAGAAAGGGATTAAGCACAGAGCGTTACAACAAGCTAATCGGTAAGCTAGCATCGGCGACTCCTGGGGCCTGGAGATAGAAACATGGACTGCATGGACTGATCATCATCATTCGAATGTACCCCGTGTGATCAGATACCAGCACATGGCGAGCTTCAGAATTTATACACTTCCTGGTCCTTCCAAAACCCACCCACAAATGGCCCAGCCTCCTGCACTACATATCCCAGAATTCCCCTCACCGGAGCGTGCTCAGTATGCTTTGTTATTAATCTTTAATTGCCCAAAGGTTTCCATCTTCCCCCCCCCAGACCCCCCTTAGGGATCAAGGGATGGGCTTCCTTTCTTTGAAGATGGGAGCCAGCCTGGCACCAAGATTTAGGCCCTAAGGTGCGACTAACAGGCTACATGACCTGTCAGTTCACAAAAGACATTTCATTTTACAGACACGTGTTATATCCTTCCCCCCCCCCAAGGGATAAAGCTAACCATTTTAATTACATTTTAGCACTTACTCCCAACAGCTGTGGACACAGAGACACACTCCCCAAATGGTCAGACACAAATATGAATATGACTATATGGAGGAGATATGTATAAACAGGCACATAGACACATATACACAGGCAAACCCTTATATAGATAGGGCAGATTAGATCTGTATTTCTATCTCCCATCTCTAATCTGCTACACCAGGTTTCATGCCTCTAAGGGGGGACGTCTACCCACTCTCTACGTGAAAACCTGGCTCGTGGGTTCAGTCGCTGTTCTTCCTCTCCTGTGGGAGCAGGGTTCTTCTTCGTATTGAAAAAAGAGGGTGATTTGAGACCATGCATTGACTATAGAGGGTTAAACAGAATTACTATACGTAATGCATACCCTATTCCTTTTGATATCTGAATTATTTGACCACTTAAAAGGTGCCAAGATCTATACGAAGTTGGACCTATGAGGCGCTTATAATTATGAGTCAAGAAAGATCATGCGTGGAAGACTGCTTTCAATACGAAAAGTGGCCACTACGAATACCTAGTCATGCCATTTATGTTGTGTAATGCGCCAGCAGTCTTCCAAGACTTTATCAATGATGTCTTAAGGGACTTTTTACAAGTCTTCGTCATAGTCTATTTGGACGACATTCTGATTTACTCTGATGTGGAGACACCCCATGTTCATGAGTGTACAGTGTTGCAAAGATTGCTGGAAAACAAATTGTACTGCAAACTAGAAAAATTTCTGTTTGACATAACCTCTGTCCACTTACATAATCCCACCAGAGGGCTTTGAGGTGGACCCTCATAAACTGTCTGCCATCAAGGAATGGCCATTACCCCAGGGGTTAAACGCCATACAAAGATTTCTGGGGTTTACGAATTACTACAGGAGATTCATCAAAGGTTTCTCATCTGTAGTATCCCCCATTACAGCCATGACCAAGAAGGGTGCTCAGAATCAGGTTTGGAGCACTCAGGTCATGCAGGCATTTGAGTCACTCAAAGAGCCGTTCATCACGGCACCTATCCTGAGACATCCAGAGCCAGGTTTGCCTTTTCAGTTGGAGGTAGACACATCCGAGATTGGGATAGGTGCAGTCCTGTCCCAGAGAGGGGAGTCCTGAGGGACTGTTACATCCATGTGGGTTCTTCTCCAGGAAAATGACACCTGCAGAGAGAAATTACGAAATAGGCAATAGAGAATTGCTAGCAGTCATAGCAGCTCTTAAAGAGTGGCGCTACTTGTTGGAGGGTACCAAAAATCCTGTAATTATAAACAGATCAAAAAACCTTGTATATATGGGAGATGCCAAATGTCTGAATGCTAGACCGGCAAGATGGTCCTTGTTCCTGTCCAGCTTTAATTTCTTGCTGAACTATCGTCCAGGTTCAAAAAAACACCAAGGCTGATGCTTTGTCTATACAGTTTGAGTCTTATGAACAACACAGGTTTGACCAGTCATATCATTCCTCAAGAGAGGATCCTAGGTACCACTCTTCTTACCATGTCTTCTCCACTGTTGGAGAGATTACAGTCCGTACAAGGTACTGCTCCAGCCGAAAGACCTCCTGGTAAACTCTTCGTGCCTGAAGAGGAAAGAATACAGGTTATGATGTTCTATCATGATTCTAAGCCTTTTGGGTATAACCAAACCCCCTAGCTACACTTGAAAATAAGTTCTGGTGGGCAGGTTTGCGAAGGGATGTAAAGGAATAAATAGCTACTTGTGAAGTATGCTGTAGAAGCAAAAATCCCAAGACCTTACCCATTGGTCTGTTACAGCCATTGCCGGTTCCTGAACGACCATGGGCCCACTTATCTATGTACTTCATTACTGATTTGCCGGTGTCCCAGGGAAATAATAATACAGTGATCCTTACCGTTGTAGACAGGTTCTCCAAAATGGTGCATTTTGTGCCTCTTTCCAAACTGCCATCCGCCAGTGAGTTGGTACCAGTCTTTGTCCAGAATATAGTCAGGCTCCATGGGTTTTCTCTGGGAATTGTGTCCGATAGAGGGACCCAGTTTGTGTCTCGATTTTGGAAAGGTTTTTGTGACAACCTGACCATCGAACTAAGCTTCTCCTCTGCCTACCATCCTCAGACCAATGGGGCAGGAGAGAGAGCTAACCAAAATGTTGAACAATACCTGAGATCTTTCCTTTCTGAAAAACAAACTGGTCAGATCTTTTGCCATGGGCCGAGGTTGCCCTAAATAATTCAGTCAGTGAAACTACAGGCCACTCACCTATGGATCTTAAAGAGTGGCGCTACTTGTTGGAGGGTACCAAAGATCCTGTAATTATAAACAGATCATAAAAACCTTGTATATATAGGAGATGCTAGACCGGCAAGATGGTCCTTGTTCCTGTCCAGCTTTAATTTCTTGCTGAACTATCGTCCAGGTTCAAAAAAAACACCAAGGCTGATGCTTTGTCTATACAGGACATATGGATATTGAATTCCAAGGGACCGCATTGCCTGCTCTGAATGAGCATTTAGACTCATTAAAGGGGACATGGGAGAAAGTGAAAGAAATTATGGAGGCCAATATTAAAAAACAAAAAGAGAAGGCAGACAGACGGAGAAGTCCTGCCCCAGTATATACTGTGGGGGATAGTCTGGCTTTCCACTAGGAACATTGAACTCCTGGTTCCTTCAATGAAGATGGCCCCCAGATATATTGGTCCTTACAAGGTTCTGCACAGAGTTAACCCAGTGTCTTATGTCTTGGCATTACCCCCATATTTACACATCTCATAATGTGTTTCATGTTAGCCTCTTACATGTAATAGGTATACAAGGGTTAATGTTCCTCATCCACCTGTTCAGTCCCAAGGTGAGGAGTACAAGGTTCGTGCTATCCTGAAGTCCCGTGTAGTCAGGGGTGTTGTCCAGTACCTTGTAGATTGTGAGGGTTGTGGTCCTGAGGATAGGGCTTGGTTGCCAGCCAGCGAAATCCATGCGCCTCGTTTGGTTCGCCAATTCCATGCGGCCCATCCCTCTGCGCCTGGGCGTTGTCCTGAGGCCGACTGTAGACGGGGGGTTCTGTAACGTCTTCAGCCCCTGCGACCCGGTCTGGGCACCTGGCGGCATCGCTGGCTATCTGGGTGCCAGAAATTAGAGATGGCCGATCAGCGTCTGAGGGGGCAGGGCGTGGTGACACAGAGCCGCTAGCCTTAAATGCAGGGCACGAGGATTTGCTCGTCGCCCTGACGTGGAGTAATTTTCCCGCATCGCCAGCTGACTCTTGAGTCTGTCTCTGTGATACTTTGTATTTCGTTGCCGATATCTTGCTAGTAAGAAGGATCTTGGGCCTTGTCACTTGGCAGTATGTCCTGGGTTGACGAACATTGAATTGTTACAGAAATACAAAGTAATAAATGCAAGATACTAAAAACAAAACACAAATATACAGATTAACATATCAAAGAGAAGCCCTAACGGTCCCACTACACTCCCAATTACGGAACTGCCTGAGAGGAACTATCTCTGGTAAAACAAAGCTGAACTGTTACTATTGCTGGATTTGGGTTTCCGGCTTGAACACCGCCACATTGTGCGATGATATCAATATTAGACTGATCTGTGTGTTATATTCCTGAATTTATCCAAGCTAACCACAGACCTTTTAAACGAAAAAGGTGCCCTACCATTGTTACCTGTCCCTTATTGGATGAACTAAAACTGCTATGACTGAATTCTGTGATCTCTGAAAGACTGAAGAGGCAAAGTATTGTTGACTCTCTTCCTGTTGGGAATTACTGTGCCTGTCAGGACTGACTACAACGGCTTAGCACTCTAGCAAACGGAGTTTCCACCTTTACTCAAATTGAAGTTTGCAAATCCACTTTACCTAAGAGATAACTGTGACTCTCTAGATTTGTTCTATATATGGAACGTTACGTCTTTTCCTTCCTAGTATTACGTGAGTGCCACCCCCTTTCTTTGTTGCCATTTTTTTTTGGGTGTTGGGAAGCACCCCCCCCCCCCCCGGGGGTATCTATTGGCGAACCGTACTTAGGTATTTAACTCAGCGGGGCTTACTCTTTTCTATTTCACTCACAATTTTGCCTATGAACACAGCCATGAACAAAGAATAGTACAAAAACATCCTCAGAGCAACTTTTTTTTCAGATCAGATCAAACAGATATTCAATACATAGTACCAATGGCGACGGGATCCGACTCAGACCTATTTTGTAGCTGTTAAGAAAGCAGCCCCAAGATGCCCAGAGCGGCATAGGGCACAAAGAAAACGAAGGAAAAGTGACATAAGGGAGGGGGGGAGAACAAAACACATCAAGACCACACTAAACAACATGCCAAGGCACTGGAAGGGCCGAGAGCAAGCCAGTGAGCGACTTGCATCAGGTAGTAGTAACCATCACCAGACTATATATAATTCTGCCAAAGACACCAAATACAGCATTCACGTTACACCGCTAGACCCCGTAAGAGTCCGTATGTCCCAGACTTTCCGATACGCCGATGACATATGGTGTATTTTAGATGACAGTTCGTCCATGATTTGAATGTGCTCCATTATCCGAAACATTCGCTGCTGTGATGGGAGCTGCGGGGACCTCCAGGTTTCCGCCACTGCCTTTCTCGCCGCTAGCAAGATTTTGGAGAGGAGACGATTACGGTGTAGAGATACGTCCGGGGCTGGGTTGGCGAATAAGTAGGTCCAGGGGTCCCTAGGTATCCCAGGCCCAAAGACCTGTTCTAGTAGAGCTTGTACAGAATCCCAGTTTCTCTATCATGGGGCATGTCCACCACATATGTGCTTGAGTGTCTCTGCCCCCACATCCCCTCCAGCAGTCGTCTGGGACCGCAGCATTGGGCTTATGCAGAAGTACCAGAGTAGTGTACCATCTCACCATCATCTTCAATGCCTGTTCCTGTAGCGTTGTGCAGATCGAGACTTTCCTGGTCGCCTCCCAGATATCTAACCAAAGTCCCGTTCCCAGGCGGCCATGTATGTAATGGCGGGCAGTGAGGGCAGGGCATTCTCGCCAGGTGGGCAGAGGCGGGAAATGAGGCCTTGAGGTAGTTCTCCAGTCAGACAAAGACTCTCGGAGGAGCCTGCTAACTTGTTTTCGGTGGTAGAAGCGAAATGGAGAAGGTGCAAATAACAAAAGAGATCTTGTGGCAGCAATTCAAGACAAGCTGACATGGAATCGAAAGAGGTACCCATTTCGGTCGTACATATCCCTGACTATGAGGACGTCTCCTTTGACAAACCTAGAGAAATGTTCGGGTGACAGCCCCGGCTTAAATCGCAGGTTACTCCACAGATGAAGCATTTTTTGGAGGCGAGGGAGTCCCACAGGGTAATTGAGTGTTATAGCGGAGGGCAGAGCAAAGGTGCGGGAGGCCTGAGGTTTTTATGGAGCCTCGTCCAAGTTCTGGGGTCTACGGCCACATGCATGCCGTTTCAAAGTCCACCCAGCGGTGAGTAAGGGGCGGCGAGTGTAATGCCACCAGTTGCGACAGTTGAGCGGCTTGGAAGTATCCCAACAGGTTAGGAAGACCAAGACCCCCCCCCCAGTTCTCGTGGGCGGTGAAGTGTCGATTGGGCCACCCTCCGTCTTCCACATTGCCATACTCCTCTAACTCCTCTATATTCGATTGCAAAAACCTGAGGTCACTCGGGTCGACGGGAGATGGAAGCGCCTGGAACAGGTACAGCAGACGTGGTAATAGATTCATTTTAATACAATGGACTCTTCAAAGCCAGGTTATGCTTTCCCTGCTCCACACCCATCTCGCGCCAGAGTCTAGTATATAGTGGCGGATAATTAACTTTATACAAGTCGTTATACGTAATCGGCAGATGAATACTCAGATATGGAATCGAGGCAGGTGCTATTCTAAACCCAAATTGAATGGCTAGTGCCTGGAGTCTGGGCTTGGGGATATGGAAAGGTAGTAGAACCGATTTGTCAAGGTTCACCTTTATATCCTGAGACTACCGAGAAGTGTGATAGGAGGGTAGAGGTGGCTGCTAGCGAGGACTCTGGGGAGGCCAGGGGGAGGAGTTCGTAAGCGGACACTTTAAAGGTGCTGTCATTTTACGGTTATGCCTTGAATGTCCGGAGAGGAACGAATGTGCATCAGTAGGGGCTCTAGTGTGAGGGGAGAGAGGACATCCCTGTCGGGTGCCATTATGGATAGAGAAGGGACTCACTTGTGCGCCAGGGATGGAAATGCCAAGAGAAAGGGTCATTCTATGCGGTCGAACGCCTTCTCCGCATCCAACGAAAGGAGCAGAGAAGGACATCCTTCCTTTTCCAGATGCCAGACCGCGCCGGCCGCCCTTCGGGTGTATTCGTATGCCTGGCGGCCCGGGATGAACCCCACCTGGTCCGGATGGACAAGGGACAGCAGCAGAGGGTTGAGCCTGGCCGCCAAAAGCTTGGCATAAATCTTGACATCCAGGTTTAACAGGGAGATGGGACGAAACCCAGAGGGAGTGGAGTGGTCTTTACCTGGTTTCGGGAGCGCAACCAGTGAGGCCAGCAGTGAATCGCTCGGGAAAGGGCTGCCCCCCTTGACCAAATTAAACAAAATGACCAGATGGGGTCCCAGTATTGGGTAGAAGGCCTTATAGTATTGGGCCGTAAAGCCATCTGGTCCAGGTGCCTTTTTTGATTTGAGGGAGGATACGGCCTCTGAGATTTCCTCCAAGGAGAAATCCGCTGCAAGTGCCTCTCCTTGGGTCTCTGAAATTTTGGGCAGGTCTAGGCTAGAGCAAAAAGAATGAATATCTGCCATATGTGCTGTGTTGGAAGACGAATGGAGCGGGGAGTGATTATAAAGGGAGGAGTAGTATTCCGAAAATGCACGCTTAATGCTTTGCGGAGAGCTAATGGGCTTTCCAGAGACATCCTTTAAAGAGGAAATACACGTCGCGGGGGGCGAAGACGGAGTTGTCGCGCCAGCAACATGTCCATCTTATTAGCGGACTCATAATATCTGCGCTTAGTCCAGGTTATCGATCTGGCTACATCCTCGAGCAATAACCTGTTCAGAGCATGTCGTGTGTTCTGCAGGCGGTCAAAACCTTCCTGTGTGGGCGTCCGTTTATGGGCAAGCTCTTGAGTGTGTAGCGTGCACTGTAAATCCAGGATATGCTGCAATTTAAGACGCTTGCGATAAGAAACTTTCTTGATGATCTCGCCCCGTAGTACTGCTTTATGCGCTGCCCACACGGTGGAGAAAGAAACGTCCTCCGTAAGATTCTCGCGGAAGTACGCCTCCAGCTCCTTCGGCAGTTCCTTCACTAGTCCCGAGTCCTGTAACGTGTGGGAGCCGAGCCGCCAGTTCCAGACTGGGGAACAGTCAGGGAGACAAAGTTCCAGGACGACCTCGGCGTGGTCCGACCAACTGATAGACCCTATCGAGGTTGTCTTCACCCAGGAAAGTAGAGAAGGGGAAAGGAGAATATTATCGATCCTAGAGTAGGATCCGTGAGGGTTAGAGTAGAATGTATAGTCCTTAGTGGAGGGGTGAGAGATCCGCCAGACATCTAACAAGGCCCGTTGAGTTAGAAAATAATTAAACAAAACATCCTGTCTCGAGCTGGTACTCGGGGTAGGGTCGGTGGCAGGGCGTGACCGATCAATAGAGGGGCACAGGACTGCATTGAAGTCCCCACACATGACTATCTCCCCAGAGGTACATCTATCTAGATCCTCATGGAGAGCCTCCCAGAAACTCTTTTCAGGCACATTCGGAGCATATACATTAAACAGTGTGATAGGTCTCTGACCCAACGTACCCGACAGTATGACATAGCGACCAGCGTGGTCCATATGAACAGCATGTTTCATAAAAAGGCAGTTTTTATGAATAAGGATAGACACCCCGTTATGTTTGTTAAGAGCGCAGGAGGAGAACACCTGGGGAAAGCGGGGGTCACGCGGCCGAACTGAGTCCTGCCTGGGCAACCTGGTCTCCTGGAGAAAAGCTACACTATATTGCCAAAAGTATTCGCTCACCTGCCTTGACTCGCATATGAATTTAAGTGACATCCCATTCCTAATCCATAGGGTTCAATATGACGTCTGTCCACCCTCTGCAGCTATAACAGCTTCAACTCTTCTGGGAAGGCTGTCCACAAGGTTTAGGAGTGTGTTTATGGGAATTTTTGACCGTTCTTCCAGAAGCGCATTTGTGAGGTCACACACTGATGTTGGACGAGAAGGCCTGGCTCTTAGCACACTTTGGGATGAATTAGAGCAGAGACTATCGGGTTGAGGTCAGGACTCTGTGCAGGCCAGTCAAGTTCATCCACACCAGACTCTGTCATCCATGTTTTTATGGACCTTGCTTTGTGCACTGGTGCACAGTCATGTTGGAAGAGGAAGGGGCCAGCTCCAAACTGTTCCCACAAAGTTGGGAGCATGGAATTGTCCAAAATGTCTTGGTATGGTGAAGCATTCAGAGTTCCTTTCACTGGAACTAAGGGGCCAAGCTCAGCTCCGGAAAAATAACCTCACACCATAATCCCCCCTCCACCAAACTTTACACTTGGCACAATGCAGTGAGACAAGTACCGTTCTCCTGGCAACCGCCAAACCCAGACTCGTCCATCAGATTGCCAGATGGAGAAGCACGATTCATCACTCCAGAGAACGCGTCTCCAGTGCTCTAGAGTCCAGTGGCGGCGTGCTTTACACCACTGCATCCAACGCTTTGCATTGCACTTGATGATGTATTGCTTGGATGCAGCTGCTCGGCTATGTAAACCCATTCCATGAAGCTCTCTGCGCACTGTTCTTGAGCTAATCTGAAGGCCACATGAAGTTTGGAGGTCTGTAGCGATTGACTCTGCAGAAAGTTGGCGACCTCTTCGCACTATGCGCCTCAGCATCCGCTGACCCCGCTCCGTCAGTTTACGTGGCTTACGAATTGCTGTCGTTCCCAAACACTTCCACGTTCTTATAATACAGCTGACAGTTGACTGAGGAATATTTAGGAGCGAGGAAATTTCACGACTGGATTTGTTGCAGGTGGCATCCTATCACAGCTACACGATGGAATTCACTGAGCTCCTGAGAGCGACCCATTCTTTCACAAATGTTTGTAAAAACAGTCTTCATGCCTAGATGCTTGATTTTATACACCTGTGGCCATGAAAGTGATTGCAACACCTGATTCTGATTATTTGGATGGGTGAGTGAATACTTTCGGCAATGTAGTGTATGTCGACATGCTTTTGTCGGAGATCTCTGAATAACAGTCTCCTCTTCTGGGGGGAGTTTAAGCCTTTCACATTAAGTGAAAGGACGTGCACCGTACTAGGTGGCATCTATAAACCGGGTGGAGAGGTGATTATAGCCTCCGGCGCTCCCCAACCATAACGGTGCTTGACACACGGACAAGGACAGGACAACCCGTACACAAACAAGTCAACACAGAAGCGACACGAGAAGGGAAAGAAGAGGGGGAAGGGAAAAAAAGAATAAAATAGCCAAAGAGGAAGGCCCAAGACAATCTAAAGCGTCTCGAGTAATCCCTCGAAGGGTGGGACGGAAAAGGAGGACATGCACTACTTACATGTACCCTCCTCAATTGATGCGTGAAGCAGCAAGTATATTAAGTAAAACAACCCATACACAACTCATTGAGAGATGGTAAACAAATGAACTATAATATTATGCACTCAACAGAAGAAACGAGGCTGAACTTAGAGAACAATAATCAAGAACTCCCAAACGGTGCCGTGGGGGGGCGTATTAACCAGACCTCCACAGGGCACCGTCCCCCCGAGTGACCACAAGCCCGGGACGCCCCATTAATCAGAGGTGCCTAGTGGCAAAGGACTACCCCGAAGTAGAGTCATCCCTCCGGGTGCACCGCTGGATCCAGATTCACTGCTTCGGGCCTTCATGTCGGAGGACGAGGAGACCCGGAGGGAGGGACAACTTCCCACTCAACCTCCACGGGCTCCAAGGGCTGGAACGAATCTGGTGACTTGGGTAACTCCAAGGCCAGGAGGCCGAGCTGGGCCAGGTAGGCGGGAGCCCCCGCCAAAGAGGCACAGATGGTGGTGGTGCCGTTGTGAAAGGCCAGCCTCTTGAGCGGGAAGCCCCAAGTGAATAGTATACTGTGGCCCCACAGGTGATCTGCTAGGGGTTGCCAGGGCCGCCGTCTTGCCAGGGTGCTGGGTGCCAGATCCTGAAGAACTTGGAGCTTAATGTCCTGGTACACGAGGGGTGTCCCGCAAGGCCCCAGCGCGGCTGATTTAGAGGTGAACTAGTGGAATCTGAAGACCACATTGCGGGGCCCCGCCGGAGGAGCCGCCCTAGCTCGCAGTGCCCGATGTATGCGGTCAAGAAGTAGTTGATCCGCTGTAAAGTCAAGTAGAAGGATTCGCAGCATGCCCATGACGGTGTCCCTGAGGGCGACGGAGGATACGGATTCCAGGAGCCCCCGGATCAGCAAGTTGTTTCTCCTCGAGCGGTTGGAAAGGTCCTCTACCTGCTGTTCCAGTTGTAGAATACGCTCCGCCAGCTCGTTAGATCGGTCCACCACAGCATTGTGTCCTCGGGACAGGGTCGTCATGGCATCTTCCAGCGCGGCTGTCCAGGCTCCCACGGCCTGCACTTCCGCCCGAATGGCCCGCGCCAATTTGTCCAGCTCACCGGCCAGGAACTGCTGGACCTCGACCAGCCGACTGCATATCTGTTGCACGTCTCCCTTGGTGGCCGCCTCTGGGGGTCCACTAGGGCTGGAGCACGTGGAGAAGGCCGTTGGAGATGTCCGGTCGCCATCTTGGCGGCTAGGCCCCGAATAGAGAGCGGGTGAAAAAACGGAGCCACCGAGGCGCCCGGGGCCCCCTTCGCCTTCGTAATCTTGGCAGGGGACATCAGCGGGTATGCAGCGGTACCTTGGGTCAGTTTGAGGGTTGTTTAGTTCCTAGCGATAGCGGGTTCTGTGCTCGTCAGGACGGAGAGAACAGATCACGCGTCCGCTCTCATACCGTGCCAAACCACGCCCCTCAGAGAGCAACTTCTAACCATCAAAAAACAGTATGGTGATGAAAAATGCCTTTACCAGCATGATGGCGCACCTTACCCTAAGGCAAAAATGATAACGAAGTAGCTCGGAACAAAATATTGAACTTTTGGGTCCATAGCCAATAAACTCCCCAGACCTTAATCCCATTGAGAACTTGTGCTCAATCCTCAAGAGGCGGATGGACAAACAAAAACCCACAAATTCTGACAAACTCAAAGCACTGATTATGCAAGAATGGACTACCATCAGTCACGATTGTGACCCCCTTACCCCACAAGCACATGTATTGTATATTAACAAAATACTGATATAATAAAAAAATTAAACACACATGCCCCCACGCTACACCACTGCTGCCAGTCACTGTCCCAGTATACCCTAGCATAGTTCCACTCTAACACTATACCCAGTCACTCTCTCAGTACTCCCAGTCACTCTCTCTCAGTACTCCCTGTCACTCTCAGTACCCCCACGTTCTCCCAATACCACAGTCACTCTCTCCCAGTACCCCCAGTCACTCAGTACCCACACTTTCTCCCAATACCCCCAGTCACTCTCTCTCCAAGTACCCCCAGTCACTCCCAGTACCCCCAGTCACTCCCTCCCAGTACCCCCAGTCACTCCCTCCCAATACCCCCGAGACATAGAAACATAGAAAATGTCAGCAGATAAGAACCTTTCGGCCCATCTAGTCTGCCCAATTACATGGATAATTTACCTGGATTTGTCTTTTTGTTTAGGATAGCCTTATGCCTATCCCATGCCTGCTTAAATTCAATCACTGTTTTGGCCTCTACCACTTCAACTGGAAGGCTGTTAAAAGATATCAGATGAATCACAATAACTTCCATGGAATACTGTTCTCGAGACACTCACTCCCTCCCAGTACCGCCCAGTCACTCCCTCCCAGTACCCCCAGTCACTCACTCTCTCCCAGTATCCCAGTCACTCCCTCCCAGTACCCCCAGTCACTCCCTCCCATTATCCCCAGTCACTCACTCTCTCCCAGCACCCCCAGCCACTCCCTCCCAGTACCCCCAGTCACTCACTCTCTCCCAGTAACCGCCAGTTACACTCTCCCAGTGCCCCAGTCACTCTCTCTCTTTCACCCTCCAAGCACCCCCACTTTCTCCCAGTATCCCCAGTCACACTATCTCTATCCCAGTATCCCCAGTCACTCCCTCCCAGTATCCCCAGTCATTCTCTCCCCGAACCTCCAGCCACCCTCTCCCTGTACTCCAAGTACCTCGTCACTGGGTGGTGGTTACGCTGCTCTGGGTGTCATACAGTGTTGCCTACCTGTTGCTGGTGGCCCGGGGGGAGGAGCTGTCCAGGGGGCTTAGTGGAGACTGGATTTTAAATGTGCTGCAGGTCTTGTGTATTTTATGTATGATAATTTCAATAATTGAGTTTATGTTTTTTGCGACCTAGATCCCACTACTGGCACCTTAGGCACATCTCACTGGTGTGCCGGGTTTAGGCTGGGGTCAGATGAGCGTAGTGTTCACGTCCCTGATTGCACCTAAAAGTACGTCCGTGATAGCATGACAGAAAGCCCATTGGAGCCTGACACATGAAGTACGTCCGCACTGAACTGCGGACACACAACGGCCGCGGCCCACGGACCCAAGGCAGGCAAGAACGGTACAACCCCTAGAACGGCCGCACAAAGTGCGCTGCGTCCGCAACGTCCGCATAGCTTTGTGTGTGAGTGATGGAACATGGTCAGACGGACTGCATTTATACGTCCAGCATTTTTCATGGACAAAATGGTTTTGCTTTTTAATTTATTTTCCCTCCTACATCCGTCAAAATATATACGTCGGTGAATAAACGGACTGTGTGGCCACTACTGTGTCTTCTGTACTGACGTACATCCGTGTGCACGGACATACAGTCCGTAGAAATCACGCTCGTCTGACCCTAGCCTTAGTTGTACAGTTTATAGGTCACACTAAAAGGTAGAAAAAGTCCTGAAATTATTTATCTTTGTTTCATCTTTTTATATCACAGAAACCTGACATTTTAACAGGGGTGTGTAGACTTTTGCTATCCACTGTATGTATCATTGTAACTCGGTTAGATATGAACAACTCCAAACTAAAATGGAACTTGCTGTTGAAATAGATACAGCCTGCTGTATGAAACACCTTTTCAGCTGAGGTCTTTGAGCTCTTTTTGAATTCAGTGGAATTCTCATTAGTCATTTCTGCGTATATATGATCTGTGGGGCCTCTTTGGATTAGTGTACAGACTGTTTGTTGTTAGTATTATTTTAAATTGTTATTCAAAGAGAGCCGAATTGGCGCCGAAATTGCACCGAACAGTGACTTTCCCCTTACAGTGCAATTTTGGTGGCAATTCGGCTAATCAAAAAGCTGGCAGTTCGCCAGATATTGGCTAATTGCCAGGAAATACGGTGATCTTCGACGGCATTATACTCCCCACAGAGAAGTAATGGTTAATCCATTCAGAGAACACCAACAGCACTGAAATGACAGTGAAATGCCCTGATTTTCAGTGGTTTTATTCAGCAGGTTTAATAAGGCGAATCCCATAGGTTACATTGTAAAAAATATTCCCGGTTGTATTAAACATTTGTTAAACCATTTATTCTTTTAAATTGCTGCAAAAAGTCTTTATTTATTTTTAGGACTTTTTAAGCATCTGTCTGGACTTTTCCAGCAATTTTTTTTACCGACATATATATATTTCTCTCTCCCAGCACCCCCAGCCACTCCCTCCCAGTACCCCCAGTCACTCACTCTCTCCCAGTAAACACCATAAAAATATATATATATATTTTTTTTTAAATAATGCTTTTTTTTCTGTAACAGACCTTTTCATTATTATTCATAGGACCTTCTATGCAATGTTCAGGCATTTTCGTGCAGTAGTTTTTTGCATCAGCATTTAAAAGTCACTCTGTTGGCGGGTGTGGCTGGCTCTGCATGGAAGCAGAAATGCTCTGGTGGAGCTCTGTGCATCTTTCCTGATATCGGCGACTTTTGCTGGAATTTCTACCCTGAAAACCCACTATTTGGGTTCCTGCTAGGCTGGCCACAACTTGGAATGCTCCGGGTCCCGTTTTTATCCCCCCCCCCCGGGCACAGCTGAGTTTTTTTCTGTGTTCTCCCGTCAGATCTATATGGCCGCCGGCCATTTTGAGGCCTACCCTTCGGCTTGTTTGTATCGTCTGTCACAGCTCCTGTCTCCCCCTGTGCATTTCTTGGGTGACCATTTGCCACAGGCTGCGGGGATGGAGGGCTCCCGTCCCCCGGCTGTGCCTTTGGTCCCCTTGCTGACGACGGCGGAGGAGTGTGCGGTATGGCGTGGAAAGGAGCATCCCTCTCTCCCCGGAGGAGGTATGGAGGCAATGTTTGCTGCCCTTGAAGACTGCCTGAAACAGTTACCAGAGGAGGAGAGAGACCCGCTTATTTATGACTCTTGGCGTCGGCTGCTGGCCGCGATAGGAGTTACCCGGGAGGCTGCAGACCCAGAGGTCGAGGAGAGGGTTGTGGTATCTGTCTCGCCGATGGCTGGTATAGCTGCTGTGGATGAGCCACGAAGTGCTGATTCGAGAAATCCGACTCCTGTGCTGCGCACATACTGCCTTGCAGCGGGGGGGACCCCTGCGGTGCCAGAAGACACCGGGTGCACTACCTACCTAAGACCTGCTGAGCTGGAGGTCGCTGAATGGGCAGACGCGGCTTCTTCTATGAGGCCTGTGCCGGGGGTGATGCTCAGGGCTGGAGGCCTAGATGCTGAAGGGAAGCTGAGCTGGTCTTGGTCCGGGCTGCTGGCTTGTATGGCCCCGGATGACCCATGGAGGCTGGGCACATGTCGTGCCATGGGTTTTGCTCGATGGTCCCTACACGCTGGGCTGGGTGGAGTAGTACCGGCTGGGTGGAGTAGAGGTAATGTCACTGCTCTGCGTGGAGAGAGCCTGTGGAGTCATGGGTTCGATCCCAGCGAGCAACCTCTCCAGTAAGTGTCCTTGGCAAGACACCTAACGGTACATACTCGCCATCCAGGACATACTTGAAAACAAGAGAAATCTTAATGTATCCTTCCTGGTAAAATCCTTTCTCAAAAAAAAAACACGCGACTGACAGTCCCACAGGAGCGGTCCAGGCTCTTCCCTGGCGGGATACAGGATAAAGAGGTCCGCTGACTTCTTTTTTTCTCCTCCCGGTTCTTGGCCTGGCTCGTGCTGATCTCCCCCACCTATTGCTGACTCTCCCCCTTCCTTTGCTTCTACGCTGAGACTATTTTGTTCCCCGAGACTTTTTAGCTTTATTGCCGTCACGTGGATTGGTGATTTTTGAAGCTATTTTATTTTTTTCTTATTGCTGGATGACTCTCTTTACATTTTGCGATGTTACTTTTTGCTGTGACCCCCCCCCCATTCGGAGAATGTTTTTGTCCCCCACCCTTCGATTTTCCCGAGGACCCCCCCGCTTAGGTAATTGCTCCCCCCCCCATTTTTTTATTTCTCTGAGACACCTTTTTGGATTATTTTTGTTATTTACTTTTGTTCCATGCCCTTTTATTTTTATGTTGTCCATCCATAACCTGTATGTCCTCAGCTGAGGACATCTTACCAGAGACTTTTTGTTCTATATTTTTTTTTTTTTTTCGTTCTGTGAGATTTTTCTTTGTCTTTATTATTGCCCCCCCTGGTTTTTTTTGACACCCCTCCCCCTTTAATTTCCTATGTCGCTATTTGAGTCTGCTCTCTGGTCCTGCGAGGCCATTTATGCTGGTCGGTTTGTGACCTTTCGTACTAAATAAAAAACCTTAAATTAAAAAAAAAGTCACTGTGTTTTTACTATTTATTTTACCCTTTCGTCGTCTTGTCCGCTTTTTGCGGCTGCTGGTCAGTGCTCTGTTCGGCAGGTCTTTGGCTTTTTTCTTTTGAATCGATTCAGTATTTTTTTCAGTGGGTTTTCAAATCGATTTGGCAGGTTTTCAGCAGTTTTTTGGATCTATTCGATGTTTTTTCTGTGTTGTTCGAATGTATTTGGTTGTTTTGCAGTGGTTTTTCCAATCGATTCTGTGATTTTTGCGGCGGTCTTTCAGGTGCATTCGGCGGCTTGTTCCCTGCACTTCGGGGACCCTGCGGTGAATGTTGAATTCACCGCGGGGTCAGTTACTTTGCCTCTCCAAAGTGCGGGGATGGTGTTCATCAGAATGGTGTTCTTTGAGTAACCTTGTTAGTTGTTTTTTTTTAATATAATGGGAGTTCTGTTTTGTGTTTGTGATCTTACTGGGAAAATTCCAGGAAGTATATTTGTCATTTACTAGTCTCGTAAAAGAAACACTTCATTTACTTTATTAAGATATTTTACTTTTGTCATACTTAAAACTCACATGTGATCTTATAAAGAACAGTACGTGAAATACATAAAGAAATGTAATCTACTGCATTTTTCAGTGTATGCATGAAAAAACTTCATTACTAGGATCTAAACTGTACACTAGAAAAATAGCACACAAATGTCATATTTGGACTATTAGAAATCCTATACAGCTAATAATATCAACCTTTTTGATTTTGAAATAGCAAAGTATGGCAGGATTTCAAACTTCATCTTTATTTTGTTGATCCAGTAATTTGCTCTTAATTAACACTGCATTTTAAATGGTAGTATTTTACGAAATGGAGATTTTTTTCCTCATTAAAGTCATAGTTAAGGTATACAGTTTGACATTCTATTTCTTTATATTAAATGAATTGTCAGTATATATTGTATCTAGTTATATGTTGATGACACAAATTTCAAATAGTTGATTTACAAAGATGGTGGAGTCACTGAAGCCCAAGCTGATGCTAGTCTGTCATGTGTTGAAACATCATACTGGTTATCTTCCAAGTCAGTAGTTCCACTTTCATATAAAGGAGATCCCATGGTGGGAGAATGGGATAGTTGATTGTAAGGTGTATAATGAGCAGCAGAACCTCTTATGTATGGAGATCCAAGACCATTAGTAATTCCTCCTGCCTGAGGCAATGGTCCTATTGTACTGTTGCTTACAGACCACAAGCTGGGATACTGACTGTAAAACAAAAGAAAAATAATAAAAGACTTTAATAACAATTTCATAACTTTAAAAATATAATAGCAAAATTATATAAACGTTTCTTACAGTTCTAAAATATTAGCATTGTCCTTAAATCTTCTCAATCAAAATCCATGCAAATAAAGAAAACAGAATAAACATTACTCCATAAAAGGGGTGGGCAATTACAGCCCTCCAGATGTTTTGAATCTACATTTCCCTTGAGGCTCTACAAACCTAATGAGCAGCCGAGCATCATGGGAAATGTAGTTTCAAAACATCTGGAGGGCCGTAATTGCCCACCCCTGCTCTATAACATTAATGTTAAGCTGATTAGCATCTAGTATAATTCCATCTTACACTAAATCGTAAACCCTTGCCAGCTATTATTACTATTACTACATAACACTGGCTGAACCAAATTTAAACCAAAGACCAAGATTGCTTCTATCAACATATTTGCTTTCGGCAACCCTTTTCTATCACTATTCAAATCCTTTACTGAATTGTGTGTCTACGGGCCATATTACATAGTTGGTGCTAACTTAACCAGAGCTGTTGTAAACTTCCCATAGCCATTATAGCCTATGGAGGTTTTCAGTTTACAACAGCTCTGGTTAAGTTAGCAACTATGTAATATGGCCCTACATCACTACCCAACATTTCATGGGGAAATGAAAAATTCTAGGTCAAAATAGCCAAACCAGAAAAATTCTCCTTTCATCTCACTTTCCAAATCGCCTATTTTGACCTAGAATTTTTCATTCTCCAGTCATTCTCCTGCTTTTCACACTGTCTGAATAACCATGTAAGTGGTCTACTCAATAAGAAGTTCAACAATGGCTGATTTTGAAAATTTTAGTCGAATTTGGGACCTATTCCATAGTTGTCGGAAAAATGGAGATAAGTAGGAAAATCTGCGCCTACACATTTTCCATACGGTCTTAATTTTACCGACTGTATTCCAGGGTAGGCACTTTATTAATGCCTAGCATAAGCATCTCTGGGGGGCAGGGGGCAGTTGCCCCCTAGGTTATTCCTTGCCCCCCCATCAGGGATCAGCATCCAGCTTGCCCCACGTCTTCGGATCGCTGTATCTCCGGCCCCATACCCCGCTGTATCTCCGACCCTGTGTAGTTGATTGAGCTAGATGCCATTGGAAAGGGCAGAGTCTGGCTTTTCCAATGATACTCAACATGACCATATTCAGTGTAAAGACAAAATCATAAAAAAATTCACAGGGTGGAAATGGCTAAGCAGTGACAGGGTTTATCTTCTGGACTTGATCTCTGGTTCTTTCTAGGGAGTCTTCCATGTATCCTTTCTCCAGAAATTGTTCTTTCATTTTTAGTGATTGTTCCAAATAATCTTGGTTTTCTGTGCAATTCTTTCTCAATCGGAGGAACTGTTCTTTAGGGACCCCTTCCAGCCAGCGCCAGAAGTGGCAACTCTTCTTTTCTATGTAGCTATTGATGTCTACATTTTTGAAGTAGGTCTTGGCCTTAATCTGTGCGCCTTCTACGAAGATATTCAGATCTGAGAAATGGACATTTGTTTTGCTATATTCCCAGTCTAGTTTGATCCCCCAGTGGTTGTTGGTAATGAATTGGAGGAATCTGGATAGGTCTTCTTCCGAAACTTTCCAGATTAGAATAATATCGTCAATATAATGCTTATACATCTTGACGTTTCCCATTCACTCATGGCCTTTCTCAATCCAATTTCTTTCCCATTGGGACATAAAAAGGTTTGCATAGGTTGGTGCTACTTTGCTTCCCATGGCAGTCCCGATGTTTTGGAGATAGTATTGGTCCATGTGTAAGAAATAATTGTTGTTTAAGATGAGTTCGATTCCCTCTATGATGTAGTTGATTTGTTCTATGTTCATATCCCCATGTTCTATTAACTTTCTCTTAACTGCTTCACAACCTTTGTTGTGAAGATTGCATGCATTGTGCATATTGTGTATCACAGCAATCCAATGTAAATTAATCACGTCCCAGCGGTTTTATTGCTGTGGAGCTCTGTGATATGCACACCGCACAGTACTGTGAGTTTTATTGCATTGCAGCTCTGTGATACGCTCATATGCACTGCAAATTACAATCTGAGGTCTGGTGTGCATATACATATATCTGAGGTCTGGTGTATGTACATATGTCTATATATCTATCGGACATCTGGTGTCAGTGTGTGCAGGCCTGTGCAGGGCCGACCCGACCATGGTGCAGGGTGGATCAGCCGCTCCAAGCGACAAATCTGGTCAGGCGACATATTTTATCCGCCGATACCCCCTCTGCACTATGTTTTTTTTTCTTATGTGCGCCAGCATCTCTGGTATGCCGGCGCGGAGCAGTGACCACACGCCAACCCGCCCACACACGTGACATGCGGCCAGCCGAAGTGCGGGACTAAGGCGCTGCTGGCACGTGTATTGGTGGACCCTCCTCAGTTTGCAGCCGGGATTGCATGCCTCTCTTCCCGAGACCCGCCAGTGACTCAGGCCGGAACTTGCGTCTGACTCATTGCACCCAGCGGATCCTCTCAGGCTACGCATCTCAGATGAACGTCTCCTCCTATGTCCCGCCAGCACCACTTTCATCATCTGCACCAGGTAAGTACAGAGAGCAGGGTGCTACCTGGTGGTGTGTCTCCTCCACGTTCTCCCTGTTGACCTCCAGCAGCCGGTCCTCCACTTTCAGCCCCGCACTCTCGGCCAGGGAGACGGGCTCCACCTTGCAGATGTACTGGCTGCACTTGCCCTTCTCTCTGTGCAGGTGGAAGCCGCATCCCTGCTCGCCCTTCCTGGTGAGGTGGTGCTGGGGCTGCAGCCACTCCTGGGCCATGTCTGGGCGCTGTGTGTGTGTATGGGCAAATCAGGGCGGCATGGGGCATCACACCAAAAAGGGGCGCTATCAGCTCTCTGCAGTGCCAGCAGCTATGCCAGGCAGGGAGCAACCAGGCGCAGTGCCAATCCACACAACTGGAGACAGGACTCAGTTGCTGTGGGGCACTGCCATGCAGAGGGGGGGCACTGCCAGGGGAGAGGGAGCACTGCCAGGGGAGAGGAGCCAGGCACAGTGAGGGCCGTCAGCCTGTGCAGTTTTGGGATCCTCTGTGAGCTGAGCCTTCACACAGCCCACACAGGGACATATAAAACAGACACACACACTGAGGTACACACACTGAGGGACATATAACATGGACACACACACCGAGGGACATATAACACGGATCCACACACACTGAAGGACATATAACATGGATACACAAACACTGAGGGACAGATAACACGGGGACATATAACACGGGGACACACACACACACTGAGGGACATATAACACGGACACACACTGAGGGACATATAACATGGAGGGACACACACTCACTGAGGGACATATAACATGGACAGAGTCCAGGGGTCAAGTCCTGGGAAAAAAAGTGAGGGAACTCACCCACGAATTCCACAACCCCTATTACCTGAAGAAAAAATATATATATCACGAGTATAGCAGTGCGTGGTGATACCATGTTTATTGGGTTAACATTACATTTAAAAAACAAGCTTTCACGAGCGTAAACTGGAAACTATACTGATCAGTGAAAGGTATCACTCCGTATAGGTATACTCCTGATTTTGGCAACTGGACTAACGCGTTTTATATATAATATATATATATATCCAGGCACAGACCCCCCAGAATTATATACACAGGCACTGGACCCCAGAATAATATACACAACACTGAATCCCCAGAATAATATACACAGCACTGAGCCCCCCAGAATAATATACACAGCACTGAGCCCCCAGAATAATATACACAACACTGAACCCCCAGAATAATATACACAGCACTGAACCCCAAGAATAATAATATACACAGCACTGGTTATATTTTCCCCAGTTCACATGGATATATTTTCCCCAGTTCACATGGATATAATTGCCCCCAGTTCACATGGATATAATTGCCCCCAAGCTCATATGGGTATATATTGCCCCAGCTCTCATGGATATGCCCCAGCTCTCATGGATAATGCCCCAGCTCTCATGGATAATGCCCCAGCTCTCATGGATAATGCCCCAGCTCTCATGGATATGCCCCCCAGCTCTAATGGATAATGCCCCAGGTCTCATGGATAATGCCCCCCAGCTCTCATGGATAATGCCCCAGGTCTCATGGATAATGCCCCCAGGTCTCATGGATATTGCCCCCAGGTCTCATGGATATTGCCCCCAGGTCTCATGGATATTGCCCCCAGGTCTCATGGATAGTGCCCCCAGGTCTCATGGATAATGCCCCCAGGTCTCATGGATATTGCCCCCTAGGTCTCATGGATAATGCCCCCTAGGTCTCATGGATAGTGCCCCCAGGTCTCATGGATATTGCCCCCAGCTCTCATGGATAATGCCCCCAGGTCTCATGGATAGCGCCCCCAGGTCTCATGGATAATGCCCCCAGGTCTCATGGATAATGCCCCAGGGTCTCATGGATATTGCCCCCAGCTCTCATGGATAATGCCCCCAGGTCTCATGGATATTGCCCCCAGGTCTCATGGATAGTGCCCCCAGGTCTCATGGATAGTGCCCCCAGGTCTCATGGATATTGCCCCCAGGTCTCATGGATAATGCCCCCAGCTCTCATGGATATTGCCCACAGCTCTCATAGATATTGCCCACAGCTCTCATGGATATTGCCCCAGGGTCTCATGGATAATGCCCCCAGCTCTCATGGATAATGCCCCCAGGTCTCATGGATATTGCCCCCAGGTCTCATGGATATTGCCCCCAGGTCTCATGGATATTGCCCCCAGGTCTCATGGATAGTGCCCCCCAGCTCTCATGGATATTATTGCCCCCGGGCCCCAGCTTACCTCTGCCGCCGCCGCACATTGCCAGCGGCCGCGTGCTTCCAGCTAGAACGGCCTCTGACAGGAAGTGGACCCGCTCGCCTGGGATCAATGAAACAGCCAGGCGAGCGGCTGCACTTCCGGTCAGCAGCCATTCTAGCAGGAAGCACGTGGCCACTGGCAATGTGCGGCGGCGGCCTGCTCAAGTGTTTCGGGCTCGGGCCACAGCGGGAACACGCTTTCAGCAAATTCCTAAAATATTTGTTGGAAAGTGGTAACATGACATAAAAGTATTGGTACTCGTACTCTGTCTTAAAAAATGGATGATAATAATAATATAGACTCTCTTAAAGGACACTTAGAGGACCTCTGTTAGTGAGGTGGATCATTGAGCTGCTTTTTTCTGCTTTTTATTGCTCATGGGGGGTGCAAAAGGGAGTATCTGCCCTGGGTGCCAAATCCCCCAAGGAGGGTATCATGCTCTGCTTCAGTATGTCACAGTACATGTTGGCATTCATGGTTCCCTCAATGAACTGAACTGCCGGCAGCACTCATGCAGCCAGACCATGACAATCCCACCACCATGCTTGTCTGTAGGCAAGATACACTTGTCTTTGTGCAGGGCAGAGTGGATACCGACAATGACACTCCCACCACCATGCCTGACTGTAGGCAAGACACACTTGTCTTTGTGCAGGGCAGAGTGGATACCAACGCTCGTACATCCAATCAAATTCTTCTCATTTTCAAGTATATGGTCAAATGAAACATGATCTTTTCCTCGTGGGGTGTCCCTCGGCATAAAAAAATATATACACAATCTGCAGATGTTTTGTAGATGTGAAGTGATATAAAGTGACGTAAAAGCAGTCTAGTCACATTTGTTGGTGCCTTTTTATCCAAAAGGCAGCATACATAAAGCAGCCGGTGGATAAAAAAGGGCACCGGACTCTGTCTTTCTCCCTGGGTGGTCCTCAGGAACGGTGGTCGTGATAGTAGAAACTAAAAGAGGACAGGCAGCCGCTGGCCGTATTTTAAAACTATTTTATTAAAATTCAATAAATAGTACACCACAAATGTGTTTTGCTATAATAGGCTTCATCAGTGGGTATTTATAAGTGAGTTAAGTGCACCTGAAATCTTTCCCTGATTTCAGGAAAGGGTCGAAGAGCAAATCTCCTTAGCTGACGCGTGCTCTAGCGATGAGGAATGTCAAAATGAAGGGAGCGCTTAGCGGAGTTCCAAGAGATTTTTGCTACAAATTCCAAAGACTGCGTGTCAACTGACCTACACGTCGCTAGAATCCATACTCTATGCACCACCTGTTTATATCCAGCAATATAGGCTGCCACTGGCCTCTTATGAGTCACTCTCAGAAATCATAAGGTACCTAGAGGAAAGGGGGATTAACAGGCCTGTACACAGTTCATACAATAACCTGATCCTAGGAATCTTTCAGCCTAAATGGCAATGGCGTTTGTGCGCGTACATCAGATCAACAAACGTGTCTACATGTCAAGATGGCCTGTGCCATACTTTGACCAATGCTTGGTACAAATGCAGGGCTCCAATATCTTTACCGCACTTGATTGCGCTCAAGGATATTGGACAATAAGGGTGGATGAGGAAGACCAATACAAATTGGCCTTCACTTTCGGAAAGACTCAGTATTGCTGGACCAGGTTACCTAAACTCAGGCCACGAGTTTGCTGTATTCATGCATACAGTAAAGCTGATGCCGCAGAATGAGGTACCTTATCCAATGTAGATGATATTCTGGTGAAAAGTAATTCATTCGAGAAACATATCCAGGAACTAAAACATGTTCTCCAATTGAAGGAGGCAAGAGTGAAACTTTCTTTACAGAAGGCTCAATGTTGTCGAACCAAGGTGAATTTCCTAGGCCACCAAGTCACCATAGATGGACTGAATCCTCAGAGGAAGAAGGTTAAAGCAGTAACAGTAGCAGTAAGCAGTTCCTAGGTCTCATGAATTACTCACGTAAGTTAATTGATAACTATGCCGAGAAACCTCTCTTGCAGTCAGGGCCGGCCCGACCATGGAGCGGTTCGGAGCAACCGCTCCAGGCAGCAGATTTTGGGGGAGCGGCATATTTTGCCACCGATTCCCTCACTGTTTGCTAAACAGCGCCGCTGCGCCGGCATCTCATGGAGGCCGACGCAGTGGCTGTTCTGCGCCGAGTTTTTGGACTATCTCACTGTCTGGGTGCCGCCTGCATCACCGGACCATTGTATGCTGGGAAATGTAGCTCTAGCCTGGTTTACTACATATTGCAGAGAACCAGTTTAGAACTACATGTCCCGGCATGCAATGCTCCAGTGATGCCACCAGGCGGCGCCAAGACAGGGAGTTAACCCGGAAGTTCAGCGCCAAACAGGGCCAGCCCAAGCCACTGTGCTGCCTGGAGCGATGATGAAATGCTGCCCCACCCAAATAAAAAAAAACATGTGTCATGTAAAAGCGTATCCAGCGCTCCACAGCATTACAACTCACAGTAATGTGTGGTGTGTATGAGTGTATCACAGAGCTCCACAGCAATAATACTCACGCCGATACACACTGCACACTGCACATTACTGTGAGTTTTATTGCTGTGGAGCTCTGTGATACGCTCATACACACTGCACATTACTGTACCAGAGATCCACAGCAATAAAGCTCACAGTAATGTGCGGTGTGTATGAGTGTATCCCAGAGCTCCACACATCCATCCATTCATACACACACACACAGTCCTACACACACAGTCATACACACAGTCACACACAGACACACACAGTCATACACACACACACACACACACACGGATGTGAGTGCAGGAGGGAGGGGGAGTGATGGGAGTGTAGGAAGGAGAGAGACTTTTACTTACCAGCAGGATCTGTCTGCCTCCATATGCTGTCAATGCCTGCAAATCTCCCTTAACAGCGCTGTTCCTCCCCATCTGTGAAATTTGGCGCCAGGGCCGGCCCGACCATGGAGCGGTTCGGAGCAACCGCTCCAGGCGGCATATTTTGGGGGAGCGGCAGATTTTGCCACCGATCCCCTCACTGTTTGCTAAACAGCGCCGCTGCACCGGCATCTCATGGAGGCCGACGCAGTGGCTGTTCTGCGCCGAGTTTCCGGACTATCTCCCTGTCTTGGTGCCGCCTGCTGGCATCACCGGACCATTGTATGCTGGGCAATGTAGTTCTAGCCTGGTTTACTACATATTGCAGAGAACCAGTTTAGAACTACATGTCCCGGCATGCAATACTCCAGTGATGCCACCAGGCGACGCCCAGACAGGGAGTTAACCCGGAAGTTAAGCGCCAAATTTCACAGATGGGGGGGGAACAGCGCTGTGAAGGGAGATTTGCAGGCATTGGCAGCATATGGAGGCAGACAGATCCTGCTGGTAAGTAAAAGTCTCTCTCTCTCCTTCCTACACTCCCATCACTCCCCCTCCCTCCTGCACTCACATCCGTGTGTGTGTGTGACTGTGTGTGTCTGTGTGTGTGTGTGACAGTGTGTATGACTGACTGTGTGTGACTGTATATGACTGTGTGTGTAGGTCTGTGTGTGTGTGTGTATATGAATGGATGGATTTGTGGAGCTCTGGGATACACTCATACACACCACACATTACTGTGAGCTTTATTGCTGTGGAGTTCTGATATGCTCATACACACTGCACATTACTGTATCACAGAGCTCCACAGCAATAAAACTCACAGTAATGTGCAGTGTGTATCAGCATGAGTATTATTGCTGTGGAGCTCTGTGATACACTCATACACACCACACATTACTGTGAGTTGTAATGCTGTGGAGCTCTGGATACGCTTTTACGTGACACATGTTTTTTTTTATTTGGGTGGGGCAGCATTTCATCATCGCTCCAGGCAGCACAGTGGCTTGGGCCGGCCCTGCTTGCAGTTATTATTATTATTATTATTCTTTATTTATAAAGCGCAGCATATTCCGCAGCGCTGTACAATAAGCACAGTATAGACAGGGTTACAATACATTGAACAACATTTGACAAACAGTACAGGAGGAGATGAGGGCCCTATTCCCGTAGGAACTCACAATCTGGGAGGGTTGGGGTTGGAAACAGGAGGAGAGGACTGTAAGGTGAGAGTGATTGATGGTTGCGTCAGTGAGTTGGGTGGTAGGCTTCCCTAAATAGGAATGTTTTCAGGGAGCGTTTGAAGGAAGAGAAGTTAGGGGAAAGTCTGACAGTACGAGGGAGAGCGTTCCAGAGAGTGGGGGCTGCGCGTGAGAAATCCTGCAGTCTATCATGGGAAGAGGTGATGCGGGGAGAAGCTAGGCGCAGGTCACTGTTTGACCTTAGGGAGCGGGCTGGGGTGTATTTGGTGATTAGTGAGGACAGGTAGTGGGGAGCTGAGTTAGTGAGGTTTTGTAGGTAAGGATAAGGATTTTGAACTTAATTCTGCAGTGGATGGGGAGCCAGTGAAGGGACTCGCAGAGGGGAGCGCAGAGACAGAGCGGCGGGTGAGGTGAATTAGCCTGGCGGAGGCGTTCAGGATGGATTGTAGGGGGGAGAGGTGGGACAGAGGGAGGCCAGATAAGAGATTATTGCAATAGTCGAGTCGGGAGATTACCAGGGCGTGTATGAGTTGTTTTGTGGCGACAGCGGTAAGAATGGCCGAATTCTGTAAATATTACGCAGTTGATATCGGCAGGAGGAGGAAAGAGACTTGATGTGGGGGATGAAGGAAAGAGCAGAGTCAAGTGTAACTCCAAGACAGCGAACTTGGTTTGATGGGGAGATGGTGATACCCTCCACCGTGATCGAGAAGTCAGGAGGTGGGGCGGCATTAGAGGGAGGAATAAGTAGGAGCTCAGTCTTTGACATGTTGATCTTTAGGTGGTGGGAGGCCATCCAGGAGGAGATGCCAGATAAACAGTCACTGACTTTTGGAAAGGACAGGGGGAGAGAGATCAGGGGTAGAGAGGTAGATCTGAGTGTCATCAGCGTAGAGGTGGTAATTAAAGCCAAAGCTGTTGATGATTTTGCCCAGGGAGGAGGTGTAGATGGAAAAGAGCAGAGGACCAAGGACAGAGCCTTGAGGTACACCAACAGATAGAGGCAATGAGGAGGAGGAGTTACCAGCAAAGGACACACAGAAGGACCTGTTGGATAAATAGGAGTCAATCCAAGCAAGTGCAGTGTCACCGAGACCCAGAGAGTTGAGGGTCTGTAGAAGGAGGGGGTGGTCAACAGTGTCAAAAGCAGCCGAGAGGTCAAGCAGGATGAGAATAGAATAGTGGCCATGTTTTTTAGCAGTTAGGAGGTCGTTGGTGACTTTGGTGAGGGCAGTTTCAGTTGAGTGTAGCGGACGGAAGCCAGATTGCAGGGGGTCAAGTAGTGAATTGGAGGACAGGAAGAGGGAGAGGCGGTTGAAGACTAGTTTTTCTAAGAGCTTAGAGGTAAAGGGAAGCAGGGATACAGGACGGTAGTTGATGGAGAGTTGGGATCTAGGGATGGTTTCTTTAGTAAAGGGGTAACTAGCGCGTGTTTGAAGGCAGATGGAAAGGAGCCAGTGGAGAGAGATGGTTGAAGATGTGTGTGAGAGCAGGGGTGAGGGAGGAGGAGAGGGAGGAATTAGATGTGAGGAATGGGGTCGAGCGGGCACGTGGTGAGATGTGAGGAGGACAATAAGGAATTGACTTCCTCCTCAGTGGTTGGGAGGAAGCGGCAGAGGGTGGCAGATGGGACCTGTGGGAGTGGAGGTGGCAGATAACTATCTTGTGTTGGGATGTTGCTTCTGATAGTTAAAGTTTTACTGAGGAAGTAGTCTGCCAGGTCTTGAGCGCTGAAGGCAGCTGAGGGGGGAGGTGCAGGTGGGTAGAGGAGGGTGTTGAAGGTGGACCAGAGCCGTTTAGGGTTGGAGGACAGCGTAGATATAAGAGATGAGAAGAAGGACTGTTTGGCCAAGTGGAGGGCAGAGGTGTATGACCGGAGAATAAACTTGAAGTGAACAAAATCAGCTTCAGAGCGGGATTTCCTCCAGGCACGCTCTGCGGTGCGGGAGCATCTTTGCAGGTAGCGAGTCTGGAGGGTGCCAGGGCTGAAGCTGGCGGCGTGGGGCCTTACAGAGTCGAAGAGGAGCAAGAGTGTCTAGAGCAGAGATAAGCGTAGTGTTGTAGTGATTAGTGGCAGCATCAGGGCAGGTAAAGGATGAGGTATGAGGGAGGTGGTGAAGTAGGTTGGAGAATTGATGGGGGTCCACAGCCTGTAGATTTCTGCGAGTGTGTGTGCGGGGTGGGGGAGCAGGGTGTTTAGGAAGTCCAGATAGGTTGAAAGAGAGAAGGTGGTGGTCAGAGATGGGGAAAGGGCGACAGTTGAACTCAGAAATGGAGCAGAGGTTGGAAAAGACAAGGTCAATAGCGTGACCATCGCGGTGGGTAGGGAGGAGGGAGGATTGTGTGAGTCCAAGGGAGGACGTGAGTGAAAGCAGTTGTTAAAGAAAGGAGAAAAGTGGGATTGGAATCCCATCCATAATGAAGCCGTGAGTGAACTGAAAAGGAAACTTACATATAGTTCACTTGGCGCACTGTATAAATATACACCCAATCATGTGCAGCTTATTCCCTGTGAGAATCTCTATTAATCTCACCCACAATCGTGTTTTCAAAGATGAGGAAAAATATGGGAATAGTGCTCATGCAGTGTCAACCCATAAAACACCAAAAACGTGTTAAAAATAATCAATACACATACAGCACTCTAGAGTTACCTTAGATGGTATCTTATCTGGTATTGGCCTTGTTCTCAGCATACATAGAAAACAAAATATAAAAAAATCGCTCATAGTGTGATACGATTTAGTTGGAGAGACTGCTCTCGAGTTACTAAGGAAACATTCACACTCACATTGCCTGGAGCCTTAGATAATTTTTAGGCTAATTTTTCATGCAATAGGCTGATAATACAGGGTCAGCCTCTCCCCTTCATCTCCAGAACAAGATGGTCTCCGAAAAAGGGAAAAATAACACATATATTGCTCTTTGTATATGTATACTGTATATATAGTGCCAGATTAGAACAAGCAAAAGGATAAACTCATGTGGATCAGAGCCTGTGAGACCACTGACTCGGTATAAGCGTATTTTCAATGTCACTCAGGCATGGACTTCACCCAGGTCCCAGTGTAATCTAATCGCAATGTACTGTTACTTCTATCTCCTACTGAGTATCCAAGGGGGTGTAGAGCCTCTTATCCATGATGCACTCAGGTGTCACCAAAAGGACAAGGAACAGTATCACCGGTATAGCAATTTATTAAAACAATAAAATTAACAATAAAAATAACATTCTGTATGAACCTCCGAGACACGTTTTGCTTTAAACAAAGCTTCCTCAGTCGGATATATAGATTAGAAACATAGAAACATAGAAAAATGTCGGCAGATAAGAACCTTTCGGCCCATCTAGTCTGCCCAATTACATGGATACTTTACCTGGATTTATCTTTTGTTTAGGATAGCCTTATGCCTATCCCATGCTTGCTTAAATTCAATTACTGTTGGCCTCTACCACTTCTACTGGAAGACTGTTCCATGTATCCACCACCCTCTCAGTAAAATAATGCTTCCTGATGTTACTTTTAAACCTTTGCCCCTCTAATCTAAGACTATGTCCTCTTGTTTTGCTATTTTGTTTCCTTTTAAATATACTCCCTTCCTCTACCTTGTGGGTTCCCTTTACGTATTTAAATGTTTCTATCATATCTCCTCTGTCTCGTCTTTTTTCCAAGCTGTACATGTTAAGATCATTAAGCCTTTCCTGGTAACTTTTCTCCTTCAAGCCGTACACCATTTTAGTAGCCCTTCTCTGAACTCTCTCTAAGAGGTCTATATCCTTCTGGAGATACGGTCTCCAGTACTGCACACAGTACTCCAAGTGAGGTCTCACCAGTGCTCTGTACAGTGGCATGAGCACTTCCCTTTTCCTACTGCTAATACCTCTCCCTACACAACCAAGCATTCTGCTAGCATTTCCTGCTGCTCTATTACATTGACTACTTACCCTTAGATCCTCTGAAATAATGACCCCTAAATCCCTTTCCTCAGATGTTGAGGTTAGGACTGTATCAAATATTCTATATTCAGCCCTTGGGTTTTTACGTCCCAGGTGCATTATCTTGCACTTATCCACATTAAAACTCAATTGCCACAACTCCGACCATTTTTTTGTTTACCTAAATCATTTGTCATTTGGCTGATCCCTCCAGGAACGTCAACCCTGTTACAAATCTTTGTGTCATCAGCAAAAAGACATACTTTTCCATTAATACCTTCTGCAATATCACTAATAAAAATATTAAAGAGAATGGGTCTAAGTACTGACCCTGAGGTACCCCACTGGTAACAAGACCTTGTGCCGAATAAACTCCATTTACCACAACCCTCTGTTGTCTGTCACTCAGCCACTGCCTAATCCAGTCAACAATATTGGAATCTAAACTCAAAGATTGCAATTTATTGATAAGCCTTCTATGCGGAACAGTATCAAAAGCCTTACTGAAATCTAAATAAGCAATGTCTACTGCACCACCTGTGTCTATTATTTTTGTTACCCAATCAAAAAAATCAATAAGATTAGTTTGGCATGATCTCCCTGAGGTAAACCCATGTTGTTTCTGATCCTGTAATCTATGTGTTTTTAGATGTTCAACAATCCTTTCCTTTAACATGGTTTCCATTAATTTCCCCACTACTGACGTAAGACTAACTGGCCTATAGTTCCCCGATTCCTCCCTACTACCCTTCTTGTAAATGGGCACAACATTTGCTAATTTCCAGTCTTCTGGGACGACTCCCGTTAACAAGGATTGGTTAAATAAATCTGTTAACGGTTTTGCTATTACATCACTGAGCTCTTTTAATAATTTAGGGTGGATCCCATCAGGCCCCATTGACTTATTTGTCTTTACTTTAGACAGCTGCTGTAGAACCTCCTCCTCTGTAAACTGATATGTAAATATCTCTTTAGTGTTCTCTCCTAACTGAGGTCCCTTTACTTCCTTTTCTTCTGCAAAGACTGAACAAAAATATTCATTGAGGCAGTCAGCGAGACTTTTATCCTCTTCTACATACCTTCCTTCCTTTGTTTTTAATCTAACTAATCCTTGTTTTACTTTTCTTTTCTCGTTTATGTATCTAAAAAATGTTTTGTCCCCTTTTTTACTGACTGAGCTATTTTCTCTTCTGCATGTGCTTTGGAAGCTCTTATAAATTGCTTTGCCTCTTTCTGCCTAATCTTATAGGTTTGCCTATCTTCTTCACTCTGAGTTGTTTTATAATTATTGAATGCTGTCTTTTTGTTCTTCACTATTTTGGCCACTTCTGCAGAGTACCACAGTGGTTTCTTCCCTTTTTTGTTTTTGCTAACAAGCCGAATGCAATTTCCTGTGGCCTTCAATAATGCTTCCTTTAAATAATCCCATTTCTCCTGGACTCCCTTTAAACTCCTCCAGTTTGATAATGACTCCTTCACACAAAATCTCATTTTAGAAAAATCTGTTTTTTTAAGTCTAAAACTTTCGTTCTTGTGTGGTGCGGCTCCATCCCTGTTGTTATATTAAACCATACTGACTGGTGATCACTAGATCCCAAATTTTCACCTACAACAACGTCCGATACCAAACCTCCATTTGTGAGTATTAAATCCAATATGGCCTCTTTACGGGTCGGCTCCTCAACTACTTGTGTTAGAGATAATCCCAGTAGGGAGTTTAGAATATTTGTACTCCTGGTGCACCAGCTGTTTTGGTTTTCCAGTTCACATCAGGAAGATTAAAGTCCCCCATGATAATAACTTCCCCCTTCATTGCCATTTTGGCTATTTCCTCAACCAGCAGATTATCTAGTTCTTCTGCTTGTCCAGGGGGTCTATAGATCACACCTACACGAGCTACTGTATGATTGCCAAATGTTAGCGTAACCCAAACTGACTCTATGTTCACCTCGCTCACTTTTATTTGGTTCGTTTTTATGTTGTTTTTCACATACAGGGCCACTCCTCCTCCTTTCCTACCTTCTCTGTCTTTTCTATATAAAGAGTACCCCGGTATTGTTATGTCCCAGTTATTTTTCTCACTGAACCATGTCTCAGTAACCGCCACTAAATCTACTTTTTCAGCTGCCATCATTGCCTCTAGTTCATTGATTTTATTGACTAAACTGCGAGCATTTGTAGACACGACTCTGTGCTTGTCATTTTTTACCTCGCATGTTGCTTGCACCCTCCGATTTAGTTTTGGGGGACAATCGGGCAGATTGTTTTTTACCCTTTTTTTGTCCCCCCCTCCTAGTTTAAATATTTCTTTGCGAAACCTTTGAACTTCTCACTGAGAACATATGTTCCCCTATGAGTAAGATGCAAACCATCTTTTTTATACAGTTCCTTTCTGCTCCAATTAGAGCTATCATGGGACACAAAGCCAAATCCTTGCTCCCGACACCATTCCCGAAGCCACAAATTGAATTCCCTATTGCACATCTGCCTATCTTGAATGTTATGCACAGGCAAAACTTCAGAGAATGACACAGTGGACGCAATCTGCTGTATTTCACCTCCAAGAACACAAAAATCTTCCTTAATCTCAGAAACCTCATTGCTAGCCAAGTCATTTGTCCCTAGATGGACTAGAACGTCCACTTCCCCTTGTTGCTTTGCTTGTTTGACAATATTGAGAATACGTCTCTTGTCTCTACGAGCAGTAGCCCCAGGAAGACATCTCACCAAACCACTACTCTCCAGCTCAACACCTCTTATGATAGAATCACCCAGCAACAATTGCCTTCTATCAAGTCCCACCTTTTCATTTTTGTCCTTGGTTGCAGTGCTGCATACCTTAGGCATAGTGGATGGTGGTTCCTCAACTATGGTGTCTAAGCCTACATCCGTCTTATCACTACACTCGGAGGCTAGGGTCAGAGTGGGGCAGTCGGAACGCGCGTGCAGGCGCACTAAATCACGGCGGCAGTAGCAGCACATAACGGCCAATGACGGCCAATATACGCAGTACGTGCGTACAAAGGTGCGCCGACACCACGCAACCGGCAAATGAACGCATTTTTCTCAGAACGTGAAACCGCTGCTACAGACGTACAGAGTGCGCTGCGGCCGCATGGCAGCGTGTGTGCGTGATTAGGAGACGTCAGACGCTGCTAGTGTGCGGCCTACATAACGTTCAAACAGCCGGATTTCCCTAGACTTCTTTTTACCCCACCGTCATGAAATACGTCCAGAATTGCGCATCGTCTGACCACTTAAGCGTATTCCGTGAAAAAATGCGTGCGCACGCATCGACGTACATTTTGACGGTGGCCGCAGAAAATGCGCTCATCTGTCCCTAGCCTGAAAGTGCCTCAAAAGAATTAAGAAGAGCCACAGATTGTGGGACATGCCTTCTCTCCACAACTCTAAGTCTACCAGATCCTACAGTAGTCCATCTGCCGCTCCTAGGAGGCCTCTGTGGCAGTGGTTTAGTAACAGACATAGCCTGAGTTTCTCTAACAGATAATTTACAAATCTCAGACTTCAAACAGGCAATTCCTGCTGCAATAAAGAGAGCTGCCTACATATCAGGCACACTCCAAACCTCCAAAAATGGATCTAAAAAAAAATGCATGACAGCTCTTACACTGGACCAAGCCTGCCATTATAAAAGAATGGATTTAAACCAACAAATCTTACCTTTTTGTAGGTTTTCTACCTCCTGTCTAACCTCAGACTACCTCCAGAGTATCTCCAGAAGATCTCCTCTAAGTGCTCACTTTGAAGACTTCACTTACAAGGCTTCCCAAGCTCAATTAGACAAGCTAATATTCCACAATCTTTATATAGCCACCTAAGAACACCTCCCCCAGCAAATAGTGGACAAGCTAAACCTGAAGCAAATACCACTCAATTGATTCCAATTGTATGCTAATCAGTATGAAAATGAGTCACCAGCCTAACCTAATTTACTCACCAGACCTAACTTGAAACCTTAAGATGAATAGAAAAGATCTGTTTGAAAGATTGCTATACCTTGCAAAATTTTCGAAGCTATATCCAAGGTAAACAAAAATTGCTGTAGAAATAGCACTTCAGTCTTTGTAATACTTGCAAAGTGAGAGGGTAAAGCTGGGTGATCTTTCTAACAGTAGGATAACTGTATGGACACTCTCCCTAATGGGATAGCCCCTGAAAATCCATTATAAGAAAAACAGCCGGAATCCAGTACCACAAGGGCTGTCAGAACTGCATGACTGTACTGCACTAGACCATGATCATGACCCACTCATGGATGATTACCTTGAGGAACAATTCAGGTCACCATACCACACATATGAAGAGAAATACTGCAAACCATTACCACGTGTTTACTTAGATTGCTGCTCTCCTCATGTCACCAGAAATGGTCACAAATAACTGATCGCGGGCATTGCAATTTGTTGTAATGATTACCCCAATGTAAGAAAAAAGTCTCACCTGAGACTATTGATCAAGAAACTACATCATAAAATATACCTTTTATTGAAATCTCCTAAAAAATCCATTGATTCCACACATCAAAAAATAACAATACTTTCGAAAGTGAGAAGAAAGTCTACACCTTTAAAATAATTGTGCTAGGTTTCGTTCGATGGTTTTAGAAACATAGAAACATAGAAAATGTCGGCAGATAAGAACCTTTCGGCCCATCTAGTCTGCCCAATTACATGGATACTTTACCTGGATTTATCATTTATTTAGGATAGCCTTATGCCTATCGATGGTTTTAAATGTATCGTGCATATATATATATCAAAGGGAATGCTTCAATTAATCGTGTGAAATTGTCCAAACAGAAAATTTCATTTTAACGATAATCATTTGATTCGTTCTGAAAAGTGTAATCTCAAAGCCCTATAATATCGATTAATTCATACAGTTTAGAACAATAACCTTGCAATCACAATCTGAATAGATGTCCTTATCCTTCATATAGTACTCAATTATATAGAGTTGATTACATATAATGGTTTAATTTAATTAACTCAAAATATATTTGTGACGGCGCGACTGTACCCTAACTTGGTACCTCCGTCCGCGAGCTCTCTTCCATGTAACAATCCCCAGAGCAATCTTTCCTAACAGCTCCCCAAAACTTTAACCGCAGTTTTAAAGAATGAGGCTCACTGTTGGAAATCAAACAGTAGAATGAAAGTTTATTCATAGACTGGGCCGGATTTACCATTAGGCAGAGTAGGCATGTGCCTACAGGTGCCTGCCACAAGGGAGCGCCCTGCTCTGTGTGTACAATTTGCAATAATTTAGACCACTGTATCTCTGGAGCCTTATGGGCTAGAGGTACATATGAGGTATCATTGGAAAGGTCAGCTTATAGCCTTTCCGGTGATACCAAAGATAACCAGGTTGATTTATGTAAAAATTAAATATCTTTTAAAATATTTTTTTTCTATTTTTTTCTAACACGGCGCTATTATTCAATTTACAATTAGAAAGTGAACAGTGATGCTGCACTAACTCGCCTCATTTACCATACTGCAAGTAACTGTGTATCTGGTGAAGCAATGAATTGTTTAATTCAAAACTAGACCGTGGAGCTGCAGTGAGGAGGGACAGGGGGACTTTGGAACCTGCATCCCTGAATTGTACACCGCCCAAGGTTAATTGAGGTGTCATTGGAAAGGTCAGAGTCTAGTCTTTACTATGATACCAAACATGACCATGTAAGGTGTAAAAATAAAAAAAAGTAAATGCAAAATATTTTTTTTCAGTTCTAAAGCAGAGGCAATATATGCTTTTACATATAAAACATAAAACAAACAATGCTGCTGCATTCACTGCCCTCCTCCTTTAACCATTCTACCCCACTGACTCCCTCACTCCCTGCCCCTCTTCTACTATGTTTTCCTTTTCTACAATCTCAGAGGAGGTGTAACAGAAGTTCTTATGTCCTCCTATCCGACCACCTGTCCACTTGATCCTATCCCCTCACACCTTATTCAGCCTGTCCTACCAGTTACTGTCCCTGCTTTGACACATATTCTTAACCTCTCCCTCTCCTCTGGAATATTCTCCTATGTATTCAAACGTGCTTTGATCACCCCCATTCTAAAAAAAGCCATCTCTTGATCCTACCTCCCTCTTGAACTACTGTCCCATCTCTCTGCTCCACTTTGCCTCCAAAATCTTAGAACGTCTGGTCTATAACCAGCTCACCAGTTTTCATGGTGCTAACTCTCTACATAATCCGCACCAGTCTAGCTTTCGCTCCCAACAATCTACTAAGACTGCTCTGACCAAGGTGACTAATGATTTAGCTGCCGCTGAAACCAAAGGTCACTTCTGCTTATTCCTCTTGACCTATCCACTGCATTCAACACTGGTGATCACCCTCTCCTGCTCCTCACGCTGCGTCAACTTGGCCTCAGTGACAGTGCTCTCTCCTGGTCCTCTTCTGTCTCTCTTTTCACTCCTTCAGTGTCTCCTTCCCTTGTGTCTCTTCACCACAAGTTCCTCTTTCAGTTGGGGTACTGTTCTGGGTCCCCTACTCTTCTCGATCTATACCGCCTCTTTGGACAGCCTCCTCTCTTCCTATGGATTCCAATATTATCTCTGTGCTGACGACACCCAAATCTACCTTTCCTCTCCCGTTTTCTCTCCTCCGGTGTTGGACCGTGTTACAGCCTGCCTATCGGCTGTCTTCGACTGGATGACTTCCTGTTTCCTAAAGCTCAACCTCTCTGAAACTGAACTTCTCATCTTCCCTCCCTCTAAAACCTCCATTCCTGCGCCAGTTTCTCTTCAGGTGAATGGAGCCACCATTACTTCTACCTCTCAAGCTCTATTGCCTCAGGGTCCTCTTGAACTCCAATCTATCCTTTACTCCTCACATTCAGTCTCTCACTAAATCCTGCTACTTCCACCTAAAAAACATTGCTCGCATCCGTCCCTTTCTTAATCCATACTCTACTAAAATGCTCATCCAAATTCTTATTATTACCCACCTTGACTACTGTAAACTCCTTCTCTCTGGCCTTAAGAGATCCCAGATCCTGCCTCTGCTGTCTGTAATGAATTTCTGTGCCAGACTTATCCACCTCACCTCCCGCACCTCTCACACCTCACCTCTGTCACTCTCTACACTGTCTTCCTGTTTCCTTTGGAATCCAAATCATTATACTGGTGCTCACATACAAAGCTCTCCATAACCGTGCTCCTACCTACATCTCCTCCCTTATTAGCAGGTACATCCTATCCCCACCACTTTGCTTGGCCAATGATCTGATGCTAGGAGTTCCTCGTACCCGCACCCCCCAACTTTCACCTTCAGGACTTCTCCGGAGCTGCACCCTTTCTATGGAACTCCCTCCCCGCAACATCAGACTCAGCCTTCTCTCCAGTCCTTCAAGAAGTCTCTGAAAACGCATTACTATAGAGAAGCCTATCAGTTTACTCCATAATCCCCCACTGTCATTTCCTGCTCCATCTTCCCATTCAGTCCTCATGCAACCCGCTACATCAAATATGTTAGATTTTAATTTCCTGTAAATATAATAAATATTTAGTCTTAAAAAGACGGTTCTTATAAATGGGCTGTGAAATTCCCCCCCTCCATTTTTGTTAGTGTCAATACTGAATAGACCGTTCTTCCTTCTATAGGATATGAGCTGTGGCCGATTTCCTGTTATGTTCAGTGCAGGAAAATGTGCGCAAAAGCGGGAAGATGGGAAAAGGGTCTCGTGAACCATATATGGTAGTACTTTAACTGAGTGGCTAAACTTTGATGTTGTAATGTATCTGTACACTGATTGGCTATAAATTCTGTGTATTTTAATAAATAGATCTGGCTTAACGAGGAAAGCCAGACTTCTGAGAAAGACCAATACAGTTTTGTGATTGATTCTTTTTGGGGGTCTCCGCCATGGCGTAGCGCAGCTCTTACTTTGGTTTTGATATATAAGAAGAAACTTGGAAAAGGTTTATGGTAATTATAATGAATAATAGAATTTTTCAGTTGTTGTCTGAAGTGGGATTTGCCATTCAGATGTATTTTTATATTTAAGTGTATCTTTACATTTGAATGTATTCTTACATTTGCTTGTTCAGATTTTGCGAACTTGCCTCCAGGCTTGGTTTCCTTGAAGTTAAAGCTATGGTTCAGAGCTTGTTGATTTTTTTTTAATTTTTTTTTTTTTTTTTTTTGGTGCAAGGTTGGACTCTTTGTCTTGATTTGTTTTTGTCATTTTATGTATTGTAGTAAAGGAAAATCGTTTGAGGACCTCACGTGTGTTTGAACTCGCCCGCTGTGTTGAGTATTTGTATTTGCTGGAAATTGAACTCATAAAAAAAAGAAACGAGATGTTTCTAGTTGTTTTGTCTCCGTTCTGTGTCTATCTTGTACTTCAATTCTGGTGTTTCTGGGTTGTCCATATCTTGTAATTGTGAGAATTTTATTTTAACTGATTAGATTTTCTTCTTGTATATCAACTGATTTAATCTCCCATTGAGAGACAGTTTTTTTTCCTCTTAATTTTTTATTTTTATTTTCTTGCGCGCTGCTGCCATTTTTTTCTTTATTTTTTTTGCTGCATGTGTTTGCGCGCTGATTCTAAAGGATTTGCTAACTGTTTTTTCTTTCAGATTGCATGTTTGTTTTTGTTTTATTTTTTATTTTGTTTCTGGCCATTGATTGCATCTGTTTATTTAAATGTTTGTCTTTACTAACTATTAATGTATGTGTTTATCTTTGATGTTTTGTATTTCGTAGTTTTGATATTATGTTTTTTATATGTAATTTATGTATAGGGACTGCTTTTCGTAAACCAGGTTTCTTTGTTTCTGTGTCATTACTGCCTTGCCTCGTGAAAAAAAAAAAAAAAAGGCACAGGAAATGGAGACAATAGGGCTTTACTTTTACAGTGACTTTCAAAAGCGCCTGCTAACTTTTTTTCTCTTTCTCATACATTCATTTTTTCTCTCTTTGTTCTTTTTTTATTTAATTTAAAAAAACTCTTTATTTGTAATGTATAATGTTATTATGTGTTTGTATAAGGATTTTTTTCTTTGAATGCTAGTAGTCTTTTAGCAGTGCAAGTTGGATAATGGAATATGTAGTTATTTTTGTTGTTCTGTGAGTATCTATTTGGGATAATTGAACAGTATATACAAATGACATGTGTCTAATGCCTTGAAAGACTGTAGTAGCAGTTGAATTCTGGAGCTGTTAGTGCTTTATAAAACTGTAACTGTAACTGTTGTGGAATTGGGCGCGGTTTGAGTGCTTCGGCGTGCGTACAGTAGTGGAACAGAAGAAAGTAATTATGGGAGCTTTATTTACTGTAAATGGATTATAAATTGATGTATGATATATATTTAAAAAAGTAGTGTATCTAGGTAATGGGCTCAAAGTTGTACATTTTCCCAAGAGAGGCGTGGTCGGTTATTTTCCTCTGGTCTTTGTTTGAGTCCAGCACTAAGGGATTGACCGCACCTTAATATAGGTTATACGTTTTGCCAAAATGGCTGACTGAGATCATTTACAGTTTTGTAACTTGTATAATGGATATATATGTAGGTTCATGTTTAGTTGTTTGGAATCTAAGAGGATGAAGTGATATAAAGCTGAAGGATTTGAGTGAAAGTTTAAAGGAAAGCGCCTACAGGTTTAGTAGCGCTGTACAAAGGAATTTAGGCAGATTTCAAATAAAAGAAGGTGTTTTTTTTGGTTTTATTTTAGTTGACTAAGGGAGATGGAAGGTTGTAGTTTGGTATCTGAGTATTGTTTGATTTGTTTTCTTTTTCTGCAGTGGTAGCCAGATGTCTAGTATTATTTTTTTTGCTGTCTGATGTTTTTGTCTTTTGGGTGTGAAGTGCAATAGCGTATAACTTTGCCTCCATTGAATATTCTTGGAGGGAATAAAACAGGTTGTAAAATAGCTGCACAAACACCTCACGTTTGAATGTTTGTTTTTAACCAATATCCTTAATAAAGATTATTGATGTTTATTAAGAATCTTTTTCTCTGAGTTTCTCTGAGAACTTTGTGCTAATTAACGCGTCAAGTTTTAAACATGCCCTTCTATACTTTCTTTCCCAGTTCATGATATTTTTGTTGTTTTTTTTTTTATTTGAATTGAAGTTCACATTCTTTTCCCAGTCTCCTCCATTTTGTTTCACTCATGACCCCTCCTCTCCTCCGTGTTGTCTCACTCATGACCCCTCTCTCCTCCGTGTTGTCTCACTCATGACCACTCCTTTTCTTTGTGTCCAAAAATGTGTTGCATTTTTTTCTCCATTTTAAAAGTATTTTAACCATATGAATTTTAAAGTTTTTGACAGGTTAATAATACATTTTTTTCCCAAGTTTTTACTTTAGGTGAAAATTACCCATGCATGCCAACTTTGCTCAAGCTATATGGAAGATTATGCGATACCAATATTGATAAAGATGTTGGAATTGAAGGAAATTTACCAAACACATTATCATTTCACATTGCAATGTTACATCAACCGGATAATAAGGAATTATCAGACACCAGGCAATAAAACAATCTAATTATCGACAACTCATCAATAAATCATGCTATTTGTAGAAGATCATTGATTTGGAAATACAACTTAAGACATGTCAGTTTTACAAAACTGTTATTTAACCAATAAGACAGAAGACAAAGAAAGAAGATAATGTATTTTTATATTCTGATGTCGTCTAAGTAATAATTATTTTGTGTCTTTTATTATTTTATATGTTGTTATTTTTGTTGTTTAGTTACAATCAATAATTGTTCAAAATTCCCTGACACATTTAGGATTATTGAAGATCACATCCAATTAAAATTAGAGTTCATTAATGTATTTAGGAACATATAATTTAATGCATTTGCATAAATACGTTTCATGACATATATAGTGGTAAATGGAAAGTTTTAATTCGATAAAATTAATGCTGTTTTTATTTTTTTTTTATTTGAGGATTGGTGTGTTTTATAAACACCAGGTTTGTTTCACAACACCGAACAAGACTGAATAGGATAGTAATTAAAAAAAAATTTAAAAAAAATATATATATATTTAATAAAAGGGTGGAATATGCACTTCGGCTATTTCCCTTTTGAGCCAAAGTTGCGTATATATATTTTTCTCTAACAATGAGTCAGAAGTAGTATAATTTTTTTATTGCGTGAGGCCGACAGGCTTCGCGGGGACATTTTGAAATTTATTATCTGTGTCTCTTCTTGTGTAAATTAAAATTTTTATTGTTTTCGTGCATTTGAGAGTGACAATGAATGAATGGATGTATATGATTAGCGGGGTATACCATATTTTCTTTTCTTTTTTATTTTCTTTATTGTTGCTAAAACCATATCACATCATCAAGAAACCTGACAGTCACAATGACTGCATATGGAACGAATCATGGACATTTTGTGTCAAGGTCAAAGGTCACAGGTAATAAGCAACCAGCGCAAAGAGACAGCTTGTTCAGGAGTCCCTATGGTGGGAGCTCTGATGACATTCAATGATTATGCGTCTCAAGCTGGGATGTTAAAAAAAAAGACCACACCCTGATCTCGCACTGTGGACTATGGTATTAGATTATGGAATATTTTTTTTTTTTTTTTTTTTTACCCCCTAGATAAGTGTGAGAAAGGATTTAATTTGTGAAAATGAGAATGTATTTCTTGAATGTGTGTATGAATGCAGGTGTATATGCGTTTTGTGGAGTGAAGCTGAACATAGGAAAACACACAGATATAGATCTGACTCATGTTGATTTATTAGATAAATGAACTTTTACCTTCAAGTTATTATTTTTCTTGTTCGGTGAATTATATTTTGGGAAATGGGAATAAATAGTTATTTAAGGTCTAGATTAGGTATTTTTGCCTACGCTCCAAGTGGTTCGCTGGAAGAGTGAATCTAGATAGATAAGTGTATTTTATGCTCATAAAGGGCCTCCTTGGGGAATCCCTTTTGTACATTATAAAAGGTATTGAGGTATTTTAGGAGTAAATACCAGAATTTTTTTCTTCCCATCTGAGCATCTAGAATGATCTAAAGGTCTTAGGCAAGGACACTGTAGCCCAGGTTTAATTGTCTAAGTTTGGTTTATCTTTTAGATGATCACAGGTGATATGTGATCAAAGGAAAGAATTGTTAGATTTTAATTTCCTGTAAATATAATAAATATTTAGTCTTAAAAAGCCGGTTCTTATAAATGGGCTGTGAAATTCCCCCCCTCCATTTTGTTAGTGTCAATACTGAATAGACCGTTCTTCCTTCTATAGGATATGAGCTGTGGCCGATTTCCTGTTATGTTCAGTGCAGGAAAATGTGCGCAGAAGCGGGAAGATGGGAAAAGGGTCTCGTGAACCATATATGGTAGTACTTTAACTGAGTGGCTAAACTTTGATGTTGTAATGTATCTGTACACTGATTGGCTATAAATTCTGTGTATTTTAATAAATAGATCTGGCTTAACGAGGAAAGCCAGACTTCTGAGAAAGACCAATACAGTTTTGTGATTGATTCTTTATGGGGGTCTCCGCCATGGCGTAGCGCAGCTCTTACTTTGGTTTTGATATATAAGAAGAAACTTGGAAAAGGTTTATGGTAATTATAATGAATAATACAATTTTTCAAAATACCCTATTTGCCCTCACCAAATGTGTCACCCGTCTCCTCTTAGATTGTAAACTCTCGAGCAGGGTCCTCCCTCCTTCTGTTCCATGTGTAACATATATGTATATTTGTTATTCTGTTTCTCCCATTGTACAGTGCTAAGGAATTTGTTGATGCTTTATAAATACTTGTAACTGTAACTAATTCAACTAAGGCAACAGATTCTGCCTCTTCTTTTGATTTGAGCATGGAGAAAAACAGTTTCGGTTTTTTAAAATGTATTTTTTTTTAGTTTTTTTGCCTCAAAACAAAAATTTTAATAGTAATTTTGGCATGTTTCTTTTTTTGTTTGGGGGGGGTAGGGGCGCTCTGCATTTCTGTGCCTATAGGCTCCGGAGGTGCAAATCCGGCCCTGTTCACAGAGACACACAGGCAAGCCCAACTCCATTTGCATACAACCAAAAGATAACATCACAGATCATATACGTAACTGCACAGGACCTTCAAACAAAGCAGGTAAAACAAAAGGAATTTCTTATAGAGAAAATGCACACAATACAGAGAGCAAGTACGATTACAGAGATGGGATACATTATAGAGGGAATGCACACCATATACACAAGAGACTATAATAATTACATAAGGGAATAACACCTAGACATCAGTACTCTTTAGTTTGCTGAGGAATGTTTAAACCAGTGAAAAACCAAATATATTTTAAAGGTCCATCAGTTCCCCCAATAGTCTCTTTCACGGGCCATAGTCTCTGGGCAGGAGGCTGGCACACGGCCACCTCCAGATGCCCCAGTGATGGTAGGTTCCATCACAATATTGGTGACAGAACTATAACGATGTTCTCTATAAAAATTCATTTGATAAGCAACACATTCAATATTATTCCAAATAAATCATTTACTAATGTTTATACTTGCAGGTATAAGGTGTATAAGAAAACAAGCAAGATTTAACTTGGATTTTTATCATGATATTGCCTTCTCTTTATATGCTATGATGCTCAATTTGAGGTGATTCTTAGATCGAAAAACAATCTGAACAGCTCTAAACTGATGAAGACAGTATTCTTTATGAAATTCAATCTATCAATGATATTATGAATCTTGGACAACACCGTGCATATTTTAAAGATAAATCAGTAACAATGGTCTCTTTTCAAAACCAATTAATCTCACTGGTTACAATTTGCACACATTCATGAGATAGACAGATGGTATTAAGATTCATGTCCATTCAAACTCATGTGTGTAGTAACCCTTAATTTCATTATTTTCCAAGTAACTTATTTGTGAAGCTTTAACCATTTCATGAACCACCAAAACATCAGTAATGTACAATTCCAAACTTTGCAATAAATATCGACCTTAGTGCTTAAGAAGCAATGCTATCCGTACATAAATTCACCTAAACGTATTGGCATTCATTATTCATTATTTACCACCTAATAGAATAAATTCATCAACCTACTGGCTTATTTAAAGTCCATAATTCTCAAACCCAAAAATGGTTAGCTTAGAATATATATTAAAATTATCAACCTAACTAAGCCTTTGTTTAAGTCATATTTCTAAAAAGAAAATAGCATTTGACATGCGTTTTGTATACGTGCTCTTCAGGAATGGAATTGAACAAATATTAATAGAATGAGTAGCCCCATATAAGATGTCAAATACAGCCCTCTTAATTTAATGGGAAGATCCAATTTAATCATTGAGAGGTTATGAATCTATATTGATACAATATAATAGGAGACCGTTAAGATTTTTAATGGTTAATTTCTATTTATTTTTAAGGTCTGTTTTTTGTAAATTTCAGATAGTTTTATTTAGAACACGCCATCTGTTATTACAATGTATATAGAAGCGGTCTAAAACATCACAATACTAATTACCTGAAAGAAGCAAGCACATAGGATGTTATACTCAGTGGACAGTCTAGCCGGGAAGGCTGCAATAAATGAGAGAATAGGGATCTTATAGGAGTCAAACCTCACCCTGCATATGAAGTAGAATTTATAGACAATTTGGGAAATAATTATTTTCCAAATTCTGGGACATGCAAGGTAGAGCGGACACGCACGCGCAGTGATAGACCGATCACATATAGAGGTTGGTAATGCCAACCAGCCCGACGCATGCGAGAAAAATGTAAATTAATCAAGGAGGAGAGGATTTGACGACGTCATCGACAAGCGAATTCAAGACAGGTGAAGCTCGCCAGATTGGAGACAACACTGATTAAAAGAAGGAGAAGGAAAAGAAGATGGATACCGACTGATGAAACCGAGGTGGTAAAACGCATTTTGGATTTTTAATTTTTAGGTTTTTTATGTGCTGTGAGAAATAAATCTGTTTTTAAATATCCTCCGTGATTGAAGTGGGGTCTCTTCTAAGGGAAGGACCTCTGGACTCATGTTGATACCAGGACACCTAATTGTAAGTACACCGATCTGATTGAATCCATTCCATGGGACCGATTACATACAATTGTGTATATCTGTATCCCTGAGAGAAGAGGAACTCGGGAGGAATAATCTAAGATATACAACGGTGTCCGAAATGCAGAGAACTGGTGCACTGGGCAGATCCACTATCAGCTTTGTGAGTAGGATTGATTTATATAATAACCTACTCCTGGCCATTTCTGCACTGCAGCTATGTTTATCTCTCTTTTTGAGGACAAGTGGAGAGGAACCCGCTTTGGAGGCACGTACCACTTTTTTCCAAAGAGACTATCTTGCCAATGGGACTATTGGGACATTTGGAACTGGTATTTTAACCCATGTAATTACCGAATTTAGGAACTGACTCCAAGCTGAGCTATATTGTCCTTATATATTGATTGACAATCACATCCCACTCCCACAACTCCTAAACGGTACATCGTGTATTATGTTCATGTTACATAGGCTGAAAAAAGACATGCGTCCATAGGGTTCAGCCTTTCACACATCACCTACTGCTGTTGATCCAAAAGAAGGCAAAAAAAACGCAGTCTGAAGCGCTCGCCAATATGCAACATACTGGGGAAAAAATCCTTCTTGACCCCAGAATGACAGTCAGATTTCTCCTTGGATCAAGAAGTTTTTAACCACATATTAACCCCTTAAGGACCAATGATGTAACTGTTACGTCATAAATGCATTGACTTTAAATATGCTTTGTCATTAAGGGGTTAAATATTATAATCCTTAATATTATGTTTTTGCAGGAAGTCATGCAGTCGTTGTTTAAAAATCTGTACAGTCTCTTACCCAACCACCTCAACAGGCAGAGAATTCCACAGCTTTATTGTTCTCATGTAAAATAACCCTTCCTATGCTTTAGGTTGAATTTCCTTTTGTCCAGTCTAGGGCTACATTACAATCTGAGTGCTAACATTAGCGCTCACCCGAGTGAGCGTTAGCCCAGGTAGCCACCACATATTGCAATCCAAACACTAACGGGTTAAGAAACCCGTTACCGTTTGGTACCTTGCGCTTTTCAGCACGAGGTTACTGTACTTTTGCGCTCCCTATGCTTAACTAGGGGAGCGCAAAGTGTTAATCAGCGTTAGGATTAGGGTTAGGAGCGTCCTAGCACTGATTAATGTCCGGCTGCTGTTAGCAAAAAGTTAACCACAGACTGGACCTGGTGCTAACGTATTCCGCTGGTGCAGAATCCGTTAGCACCAGCCTGAAACCCCCCAAAAAATCCTGATAATCACCTCCTATTGTAAATGGAGACGCTTTTAGACACGAAATTTTGAAAAAATTAGTCCACCAGGGAGGTTAATTAATAAACACTGGGATTTTTTGTAACATTGAACCCTATGGGATTATTTTGGTATCGGCTGGTATTTTTATTATAATATACCGGCTGTATTTTTTTTGAGGCAATGTAAGCCTCGTGTCCATCCAGCAAGGAATGTTTGTCTTGTTCAAATCCACATGTGCACTTCACTTGTAGGATTCAATTTCTTGTAGGATTCATATGCTGCATTAATTATACTGCAGAGAAGTGCTTCCCTGCAGTGTGTGGATTCATATGCTGCATTAATTATACTGCAGGAGGTACTTCCCACAGCGTGTGGATTCATATTCTGCATTAAAATTATTTTGGGATCTTTTGGTTCCGTTTTAGATAATTTTGTTCTGTTTTTTTTTTTCGTTTCATTCGTATCATTTGGTTCCGTTTTTTTCGTATCAGATCATTTCGTTCCGAATTTTATTATTTTTTGTTCCGTTTTTCAACATTTCGTATAAATTTCGTTCCATTTTTTTTTCCATTTCGGATCCATTCCAAATTGATTTAGTTTGTGTGGTTACATCGACTAGAAATTTCAGATGGATCAGAAAATTTGGACAGCTGATATTTCGGTTTCGGAAGTGCTCCCGAAATACAAAAATGTGGATTTTCGTCAGAATTTGAATTCGGGACGAAACAAATTGCACATGCCTATTATCTAAATGATTAACATATCTTGGTTTACATATGTAGCGCTGGATTAAAACACTGTTGCTGTATTACTCGAGTTTGGCCACCAGGGGGAGACAAGCGCAATGTAAGAGACACTGGACAATGGGACTACGTTTTCCAGCATGCTTTGTGGCGGGAACAGGAAGTGGGTGGGGAGAACCGAGACACATCCGCAGCCTTGTGCAGAGGAGAGCCAGAGCGCGCCAAGGGGTGAACAGAGCAAGACGCACGTGAGACAGTGAGCGATTGTGACCAGGCCGGAGAGCAGGCGCTGCCTTGCGGACGCTGGAGATCGGTTTCAGTGACTTGCCAGAGACCTAGTAATCCACCCCTGAGAGGTTTGCACAGACAGAGAGCTGCAGATTGGACCCCGAGTTAGGAGACCGCAATGATCTAATGGGAGTGCAGGCGGTAAGCTGAGAATCTTGTTGCAAAGACGGACAAGCAAGAAAAGCAGAGCCGGTGGCACAGAGTCCCAGCATCATAAAGCGGAGAGACGTCCTTGGTCGGGCAGCAGAGCAGATTGTCTGGCGGATGGGTGAGAGGCCTTCCAGGCCACAGTAAAGTTAATAAAACACGCTGCAATTTGCTTAAATCTACAGGGCCCCAACGTGACTAGTCGAAGATACACTGAATCTATTCACTGGCCAGTCGAATCTAGTACCCGGGTACCAACACACGCATACACGCACACCTTCTTGGGACACAACCTGTACGGGACTCACACTCCGACAACGAAGGGGTTAATTTTCTTATTTTACCCGCTGCGCGTTTCTCGCATTACGAATTCCTGTGAAATATATATATATATATATACCGTGATTGCTTTATATATGCCAGTTTATTTGAGACCAGTAAACTATATAACTTATAAAATCCACAACAGTGCTGGTGTATATTTATTCCCTAGTGTGGGGAGACTGACCCGAGGTTAAATTCAGCGGCTCCGCCGGGAGTGAGCGCTACACATACTAAAAGGAATATTTATCATATATCTGTTCCGAGGATCTTCTGAGAGATTAATTGATTAAGGTGTGGCTTCTCCATTTGATTAATGTAACAAAAGAATGTGAGATTAAGGTGATATTGTGTTGAAACTCGTTTCCGCATTACTATTCTGATCACATCTGCAACATAATACAGAGGCATTGCTCTATTAGTGTACCCCTCCAATATTTATCCATTGATATAATATTATGTACCGCTGGTGAGACTGTCACACCAATTTCCATAACATCAAATATTATTTGACATATATGAAGGCCTGCTGAGATATCAATACTACTGACAATCTGGGGTCTGACGTCTGGGTACACATGTATCTGGGGTCTGATGGCTAGGTATACACGGGTATACATGTATTATTTTAAATATGCAGCAGATGCCGGCATTTTTTATTTATTTTTTTGAGAAAGGATTTTACCAGGAAGGGTACATTGAGATTTCTCTCGTTTTCAAGTATGTCCTGGGTGGCGAGCATGTACCATTAGGTGTCTTGCCCAAGGACACTTACTGGAGAGGTGCTCTTGCTGGGATCGTACCCATGTCTCCACAGGCTCTCTCCACGCAGAGCTACATTACCTCTACTCCACCCAGCCGGTACTCCACCCAGCCGGTACACTGAAGCAGGCTGGCAGACATATTAACTCCCGATCAGCGCTATGTATGCCCATGGTCATTAAGGGGATTTTTTCCATGGACGTACATAGTATGTCTGTGGTCCCCATGGGGTTAAAACTATATTTATATTTATTTAATATGGTTAATTTCTATTTAATACAGTTAATTTATTATAGTTTCATGTTGTGTTGCTTTCATTTTTTTTGGGGGGTGCAAGTAGCTGGTCTTGCCTAGGGCACAAAATAGTCTGGCACCGGCCCTGCCTGTGCCCCCTTCTTGGATCCACCAATGCTACATTATCTGTTCATATTACAGCAATTTAATGTTCACCACGGCCACTCTCTGAAAGTTTAGATGAAATGCAATCTGTTCTGAAAGGGATTGCACATCTCTAGAAAGCACAGATTAATCTGTAAACCCTGCAGTGTGTAATACATGGACAGGAAAATGTCTGGAGAAAGGAATCTCTAATATTGAGAGGTGGGCTTAGTGTACAGTCAGAAATGGGTAAGGCAGTAGCAGTCTGTTTCAGTACTCTGGGGCACCTTTTAGAGGCCAATTTGTAACATCCTTAGTCTTTGTTTGCAGAGCTGGGAAAACTGTATATCCCAATATTTATTTTATGTAACACTGCTAGGTCTGGTAATCCATAATGTATTTTGTCAATGTTCTACTAAGTCCATGTGCTACAAATACTATACAGGTAAACTATGCAGGTCCTCTTTGTTTCTTGGAAACATTCCATATACACTGATCAACCACAATATTAGTCAGTGGCAGGTGAAGTGAATAACATTGCTTACATTGTTACAATTGAGCCTGTCTAGGGGTGGGATTTATTGGGCAGCAAGTGAACAGTCAGTACGTACTTGCATTTCAAGTGTTAGGAAGAAGGAAATATAGGCAAGCAAAAGAGTGACTTTGACAAGTAGTAATAACTAGAAGACTGGGTCAGAGAATCACCAAAACAGCAACTCTTGTGGGTGTTCCCAATATGCACCTACCACCTACTTTTGCACCTACCAAAAGCGGTGCAAGGAAGAACAGTCAGTGATCCAATGTCAGGGTTATGAGCACTCAAGGTTCATTGATAGATGTGAGAAGCAAAGGCTAGAATATCTGATTCAATCACACTGTCATACCCAAGCCCTTGCTGCCTGCTGTGGCCAGTCTGGGTCACTAATATACCATGTCTGCATTCCATTCATGGGTTAACTCCTGTGTCTGAGCCTGAGTTTTCATATAACCTGATCACGCCCTCCTAGCCTCGCTCTTCCATTTTGGTTCATTTCCCTTCCTGTTAGAGGTCCTGAGAGCCCCCTCTTGTTATTTCATGTCTTTTATTTGATTTACCTGCTCTGCCATGTATACCAGTATGTTCTATCCTTGCTGTGTTTGCATTACCTGGTTCCTGTTGACTGGACTATCTACTGCATGGCCCACTATCCAGTTGGTCCAGAGACTCTAAGGTGACTTATAGCCCTCAAGCTCTCTGCAAGGAGGTTAACCTTCAATCAAGGTACTGTTGCCTAAGGCTCCTGCTTCTCCTCAAGTGGATCTAGAGAGAGACTACGTGACCCACCATCCTCTTGCCTGTGTTTTTGTGTTACACCTGTATTGTGCTTAGACTGTTTGCTGTGAACCATATCTACAATACAAGCTTTATTGTGTATATACAGCCTCCATTGTCTTTCTCTCTGCTCACCCCCAGCGCTTGGGAATATAACATCACACAGAGGCCGTGCCATGGCTCCTTCCTAGCACGAACCTGACACAAACAGAAGAACTACTGTAGCTCAAATTGCTGATAAACTTAATCATGGCCATGACAGAATGGTGCCAGAACAATTGACATGTGCCACCCATCTAGAGATTGTTGCTGATGATGTACTTCTCTACATGGCAATCGTAAGATGGCAGTGACCTCTTTTTCAGCAGAATAATACACCTTACCACATAGCATAAATTGTTTAGGAATGGCTTGAGGAACTGTCATAGCCCTCGTCTCTGGCGGCACAAGAAATGCAAATCTGGTGTTGCCCCACCTTGAATCCACCCAGGCAGCACCTTTCAAGAACTGTTTTACTGAATTCTGACTTCTTCTGCAAGCTCTGCATCAAACTCCGAAGCGCCCAATCTCCTGACCCGGTGCTTTCCTACTAAAGGGTGGAGCACCCATGAACCCTTGCTTTAGCATTGCTCAGTAGTCGGTTTGTTTCCTGTCAGCAAAGAAGCCTGATCTGATCTCTCTGCTTATTTGTGTACCAGACCCTTTTGCCTTGTTAACTGGACTTTCTACTCTCCGTCTGCTCTCGACCCTTGCCTTGCCCATGGACATTACTATTGGAATACCCTCTTCTGGATACCTTGCCTTGAGGCCCTCATCTGTTGTCGAGACCCTCATCTGTTACCCTGGCGTCCCACACTCTGCACTCCTCGACTCTCAACTTCCGTACCCCTGCATACCTGGACTCCTGCTTTCTGCCCTGCAATCTGCCTAATTAACCCGTATCCTGTCCTTTTTCTCTGAGTTTCCCCCGTATCTGTTGTCAGCCCTGTTCCTGCCCTGTCCATCTTTCTGTTAGTCAGTCCCCTTTCTGTCCTGCATTCTGTGCATTCTCTAGTTAACCCCCATCCTGTCCTGTCTCTTGGAGCTCCCCCTGTATCTTTAGTCAGCCCTATTCCTGTCGTGCTCCTCAGTTTCTGTCCTGAGTTCTGTTTGTCCTGTCAGTTTTTTTGTATCCTTAGTTAGTCTTATTCCAGCCTTGCCCCTCACCTGTGCTTTCACCTGTTGTGCTGACTTTTAGGGATGAGCTATTCGGTTCGATATGTTCGGAGTTCGGTTCGAACATCACCCGTTCGGATGTTCGCGAACTTCGAACATTTCCGCGTGTTCGCCGCATGTTTGCCCACAATGCACCACAATGGACCACAATGCACTTTTCCACTGGCCTGAAGCTTGTTATTGGCTACAGCCTGCACCTGACCACAGTTTAGGTGCAAGACTATGCCAATCATGGCTCAGAGTCCTGATTGGGCAAATTTTGCCCAATCATGGGCTCACAGAGCTAAGTCCCGCAGCACACTGTATAAGGCATCCCTTGCAGCTCCAGCACGTGTTTTTTAAAAGGAGATTGTTGTGTTAGTGTGTGTTCTCACTGCGGGGGTCTCACTTCTAGAAGATATCTGGGAATTGTGGTAATCTGTGTTTTCTCACTGCCAGCAACTATTGTGGGGGTCTCATTTCTACAAAATATCTGGGAATTGTTGTAATCTTTGTGTTCTAACTGCTAGCAGCAATTGTGGGGGTCTCACTTCTAGAAGATATCTGGGTATTGTGGTAATCTATGTGTTCTCACTGCCACCCATCAGGGGGTCTCACTGATGTATAGGAGGCTTCTGGGAATTGTAATCTGTGTCTTGTCACTGCCAGCTATCAGGGGGTCTCACAGATTTATAGGAGGTTTCTGGGAATTTTAATCTGTGTCTTGTCCCTGGCTGCCAGCTATCAGGGTGTCTCACTGAGTTATACCAGAGTTCTGGAAATCTTTAATCTAGATCACACAGTTGAATCAGAGTTCTGTATATCTTTAATCTCTATATCACTCACCAAGTCAGAAAGACCAAAAAGGACAGGCAGACGCTCCCAGACACAGATAAGAGGGCAAGCAGCCTCTGTGTCGGGAGGCTGTGCCTCTGGTCATTGTGGACATGGTGCATCTTCTGCAGGGGCACGCTTGTCCTTTCTAACTGGTGCTGGCCATCTTAAGCAGCAGCAACATACAGAGGATTTGGTGGATTGGCTAACCAGGCCATCCTCATCCTCCGAGTCCTCTGTCAGCCAGGCTTGTAGTGCTTTACAGTCCACCTCAGCTGCCAAAGCATCTAATGCAGCCTCCATGTCCACAGCTACTCCTGCCGTAGCCTCACTATCACACACGGAGGAGTCAGCTGAACGGTTTGACTGCAATGACAGTGACATGCTGCTTGAGGATGCGCAACAACTACAGTGCTCTGATTCAATCTCTGAGGTTGAGGAAGGGAGTATAATCAACCTAGAGGAAGGGGGTGCAAGTGACATACAAATAACTGGCACTCATGTTGCCCCAGCAGCTGCAGCATACTGCCAAGTTGGCTCCAGTGACAAGGAGATAGGGGGTGATGACAATGATGATGAGGTCACTGACTCCAAGAGGGTGCCTGATCAAACAGAGGAGTCAAGTGAGGAGGAGGAGGCACAACGTCCTCTATGGCCAACCGTAGCCAGTCCAAGGCATCAGATGTCAGAGCTGCTCAGGTGCAGAGCGCTGTTGTCTTAAAGCACACATCCAGGAACTCTAATGTCTGGGAGTTCTTTAAGAAATGTGCAGCAGACCGCACCGTTGCTGTTTGTAATCTGTCAGATGAGGATCAAGCGTGGGAAAGACATCCCACACTTGGGTACCACATGCTTGAGGCGACATATGACCATCTACCACGCATCCCGTTGGCACAACACTTTGCATAGGTCCTCCACCTCCTCCTCATCTGTCTTTACCCCCTATATGTCCTGCCATGTCATTGGGAAAGGCAGTCAGCAGCAAGGTGCACATGACTTTAGACACGTGGTCCAGCAAGCATGGACAGGGCCATAACATTTCCTTCACGGCACACTGGGTAGCTCTGATTTGAAGCTGGGAGGGATCCAAGACGGGACTCTGTGCTGGAGCTTGTTCATCCACCACGCCTCCAGAAAGCTGCTTGTATGAGGTCTGTCTGCTCCACCGCCACCTCTTCCTCTTCCTCCTCCTCCTTCTCTGTCTCTGGTGGAGTGGCAGTTAAACCGACACGTGACAGGAGCTACGCAATGGCTCAAGCAAAAAGATGCCATACTGTGCTTGAGCTGGTTTGTTTAGGGGTATAAGAAAAAATAGAACATGCAGTACAATACAACCTTATAGATGGTCAGATATTTTTGATGATACAGGATCTTCAAGGAAGTGCAAAGCCTCTAAAATCAGAGCATACACAGAAACATAGCATAATACTGCCAGATATTTAATAAAACATAAAACCACAAGAAAGAAGCCACTCACAAAATTAGTGGCACACGATGTATAAAAGTGTGCAAAAGTGCATATTTAGCCAAGATGTTCAAATAGTCACCACAGCCGGAAAGACGTTGTCCTTAAAGCGTAATTTCTGCAGGAGAGCCTGGCCAGGATACCACTCCGTGCTGAGAAGTCCAAATACCAGGTGGAGCCACAGTCCTTCAGAACGACCAATTGGGGAACCGAAGACCTGGATCCATCCGAAGTGAATATTGGACGATCCGACTCGCGGACGAATACGAATGATGGACGATCCGGCGGGCAAACGAATGAAATGGCGGAAACAAGCAAGTCAGTTCGACGCGTTTCGTCCTCTGACGTATTCATGGTTTGTTTAGGGGACAGGAGCCACACCGGGCCAGAAATTCTGTCAGCTCTGCAGGGGCAGGTGCAGAGATGGTTAACCACTTCGATGCTGAGGACGCGCTGAGCGCGTCCTCAGCATTCCCGCTGGTGTGCGGAGGACGCGCTGAGCGCGTCCTCCCATTGGGGTCAGCGTTCGGCCGGGTTCCGGCCGATCGCTGGCCCCTCCGGTGCGGGCTGACATCCTGGATGTCAGCCCGGCATCCGGAACAGCAGCCGCCGGAATTAGGTGTCATCGCGGGGGCGCGATGACACCTAATTCAGGCGCCCCCCGCATGTGCGGAGGAGGCGCCTGAAAGGGAGGGGGGGGAGGTCCTTCGGACCTCTCTCCCTCCCGATCGGCGGCTCTGCGGGGGTTAACCCAGGCATCATTTGGAAGGATAACCTGCCCTTCCAAATGATGCCTGGCATTAACCCCTGGGAGCTGGATCGCGAATCGGCGCTGAAAAGCGCCGGTTCACGATCCTTTCCCGGAGCTGGCCGACATCTTGGATGTCGGTCAAGCCTCCGGGAACTCCCCCTGAGGACTGGCGTCATCGTGCGTAGCACGATGACGCCAGTCCTGGACTTAACCCTTGACTGCCACCAACGGTGGAGATAGGGAGTTCCAATGAACTCCCTATCTCCCGATCCGTGGCAGCTAGGGGTTAAATTTTGGTATGGTTGGATCGGCCAGAGCATGGCCGTTCCAACGATACCAAACATGAAAGTGAAAAATTTTGTAAAAAAAAAAAAAAAAAGGAAAATAAATTAAAAAAAATAAAAAAAAAATAAACACTTTTTTTTTATTTTTTTTGGTTTGTTAATGCAGCAATATTGTTTAGACATGTGCACAGCACAAAATTTCGTTTTGAACTAATGGATTAGTCCTAAAATGCAATTTATTTAGTTGCTAAAGAAATTCGTTTTCAGTTCTTTAGTATGAAAACTAATTTATTTCATTCATCCGAAAACCAGTGGATACAATTACTATTGTAGTGGCTCCTCAGAGGGCTGAGATCGCTGCTTGTTACAGTATCTCTCACTCTCAGCACACTATGGGCCATATTACATAGTTGGTGCTAACTTAACCAGAGCTGTTGTAAACTTCCCAGAGCCATTATAGCCTATGGAGGTTTTCAGTTTACAACAGCTCTGGTTAAGTTAGCACCAACATTGTAATACTGCCCCGTGTCAGGCAAAGCTGTTGCAGTAACTGACTGCTGCTCATCACAGCGCTCAAAGTTTCAGTAAAACTAGTAAATAATATTTTTAAATATAAGAGATTAGAAGAATATTATTTCCTTGTTTTACTGAAACTCTGAGTGCTGTTACAGTCAGTTACTGTAACAGCTGAGCCTGATACATTGTACTGAGAGATAATGTAACAAGCAGCCGATCTCAGCGCTCACAGCCACTGGATTTAAAGGGGTAAAAAAAAAAGGCTCCTCTCAGTATAATGTTTAGAACATCCTCCTGCATTAATTAATACCCCTCTCTGTATAATGTATACAACATCCACCCGCATTAATTAATACCCCTCTCTGTATAATATATATAGAACATCCTCCTGAATTAATGTCCCTCTCTGTATAGAACATCCTCCTCAATTTATACCTTTCTCTGTATAATGTATATAACACCCTCCTGCATTAATACCCTTATCTGTATAATGTATAGAACATCCTCCTGCATTAATTAATGCCCCTCTCTGTATAGAACATCCTACTGCATTGGCATGTGGAGGGTGCAGAACTTCGGATGTTGCGATGTTGCGCTCTTCATTGCTGGTCTCCTTCACTCATCAATGTAATATCACAAAAAGGACTGAAACTAAAATGTAGTGCATTTTATTTTAGTTTCTTTCGTTTTTTGTACTGAGCAATTTCGTTTCTCTTGAGTCATCCGAAAACTAAATTATCCCAAAATTCGGACTAAATAGTTTTAGTACTAAAACGAATGCACATGTCTAATATTGTTCCCATTTCAATTATAATGTGAACAATGATGCTGCACTAACGATTTTTGTATGCGGTGCGTTTGTTAAAAATAGTGTCATTTTCCCCAAAAAAAATGTAACGAGACCCCATCTCTAATTTTTTTAACAAGCGCACCCCATACAAAATATAACCGCAATTGCTCGCATGTTAAAATGTGAAAAAAAACACTTTACACGTTGTAAATTATTGAAAATACATATTTTATTGCATTTTTTGTTATAATATACAGACATGACATAACGTATACATATAATAATGACATATTATTAATCTACCGAGTCTGACGGAAAGAACGATATATAATATGTCTGGGTCATATACTAAAATAAGCCTTCAAAACACGTTTAAACATGATGAGCAAAACCGGTAAAAATGACCTCAGCACAGGGGCGGGAAAAGCCTCAGCAGCGAAAGGGTTAACACCATGCCAGCTTGAGCTGGGAATGGTCGTCTGTGATAATGGCAGCAACCTTCTCTCCGCCCTATGCCAGGGTAAGTTGACGCATGTACCATGCCTAGCACACATCCTAAATCTGGTGGTACAGCGTTTCCTAACCATGTACCCAGGGCTGGCAGAGCTTCTCAGCCAGGCCAGAAAAGTCTGCAGCCACTTCAAACGGTCATTCCCAGCAAGTGTTCGCCTGGCAGAAATTCAAAGAGAATTCCACCTTCCCACAAACCGCCTGATCTGTGACATGCCCACCAGGTGGAACTCAACATTAGCAATGCTGCAGCGTCTGCACAAGCAGCAGAGTGCCATCAATGAGTACATGTGTGAGTATGGCACAAGGACAGGTTCAGGTCAACTTGTTTCCCCCCCGCAATGGCTGATGATCAAGGATGCAGGCACTGTACTGTCGCCATTTGATGAGGCAATGAGGATGGTGAGCAGGGACAGTGCATGCATCAGTGACACAATTCCTTTAGAGTTCCTGCTGGAGCGCACTCTGTGGGAAATTAGAGGCAGAGCAGCAGGAGGAAGAGGAGGCCTTCCCTAGCTCTCTAGGCCCCAGTCTTTACGCAGACAGCATTCCTGCGGGTCCTCAGATAAGACAGGAGGAGGATGAATATTTAAGTAGTGGGGGCATTGAAGGTGGGGATTCCTCAAGGGAGGGTTTTGTGAGACCAGAAACCCAAGGACTAGTATGTGGCTGGGAGGAGGAGGTGCACGATGGGGTCATCCTCATTGACCAGGAAGACTCGGAAGCTAATGCCACCTCCAACCTACGCTGCATGGGCTCCCTTATCCTGCAAAGCCTGGTAAAGAACCCCAGGATTCGTGCTATCATGGAGAGGGTCATTACTGGTTGGCAAGCCTTCTTGATCCACGATACAAGGGTAAAGTTGCAGAGCCCATCCTGCAAGCACAGAGGGAGCACAGGATGAAACAACTTGAGGACGCTCTAAAGCGACACTTGTGTAACATCTTTCCAGGCACTGGTAGATTACCAAGTGATGACACAGGTGCTTCTGAGACTGCGGATGATCAGAGGAAGAGCGGTGAAGGCCGGGGCCGCATGACTGATGCCTTTTTAAAAAATGTTTGTCCACGACACCCAGGGACGTCAAATGTAGGCACCCATTGCCAGCCTCTTCACCATATGGTGCAAGATTACCTAGGGGCAAGGGCAGACCTGGATACCTTTACAGCAGATGATCCACTGGCTTACTGGGTGTTGAGATTGGATCACTGGCCAGAACTTAGTCAATATGCTATGCAGCTACAGGGTTGCTCTTCATGCAGCGTGCTTCTGAAAGGACGTTCAGTGCCACTGGAGGTTTTGTCACATACAAAAGAGTGCATCTGTCCGACTCTGTAGACCGGCTGACATTTATAAAAATTAATCAGTCCTGGATCAGCAGCTATCAATTCCCTGATGCTGACGTAACTGAATAAATTGGGGATCTCTTCTGCATTCACAAAACCTCCACCACTGCACTCTTCCACAATACCACAAAGGGGTTACGGTGTGAAGGCACTTGCTGCCCCAAAGGCACAATATTTGGTTGCACTGCCATTGACGCCTATATTACCAGATTTATATCATTTTAATATTGGACCACAGGGTCCAACCCTGCACTCTTCCACAATACCACAGAGGGGTTACGGTGTGACGGCACTGTTGCCGACACTAAAGGCCCAATTTTAAAGCACCTATTGTTACTTTCATCCAAAACCTGCATAAGTTTCACCATAATTTAGCCCAAAAATCACTAAACTTGTTCCGCGTGTCCTAAAATGTCTCCTCTTTTCATACAAACTGCCGCCCCAAGCAGTTGTTTATGAATAGATTAAAGGAAAACCGTTTACCGTCATTTGAAACGTAATTTTTTTGTTTTTAAATGCTTCTATACATCCTACAAATCCGCCACTTCACGGGCAAGTTATGGGGACCTCCTAGGCACGATATTTTAAGGAATTTTTCGTTTTTATTCTTAACCTTTATTTCATGGAAAACTCACTGTTCCTTTAAAAACATTTTTTTTCAACTTTTTGTCCTCGTTTCCTGTCCCCCCAGGGCACTACCCGGACCCCCATACACCTTTTATGGCAAATATCTTGCATATATGCCCTCTTGGAGGGCACTCTAAAACTCTAACTTTTGAGTCCCATTGACTTGCATTGAGTTTGGTTCGTGTTCGCGTTCAAACTCGAACTTTTGAAATTGTTCGAGTTCGAATGCGAACCAAACACGGGGGTGTTGGGCTCATCCCTACTGCCTTTAGGGCAGGTAGTTTAAAAATGTTTACATAGAAATGTGTTTCATGTCAGCACCATCTAGAGGCCGTCAGCACCATCTAGAGGATCTGGAGCAGTTGACTGACGCAATCAATGCAGGAATTTATTGCAGCAGAACTGAAGCATAGTGTAACAGAGGTAAAGGGGTAGATTCAAGCGCTGTGAGCACGGACAGATGTGGTAGAGCGCAGACTGGATGACATTATTACAACCCAAAACACGACCCCGGACTATGTAGATGCATTAGTGGGGCGCATTACCAGCCTGGAATTACAGCTGGAGGACCTATCAAATACAGTCAGGTCCAGAAATATTGGGACATTGACACAATTCTAACATCTTTGGCTCTATACACCACCACAATGGAGTTGGAATGAAACAAACACAATGTGCTTTAACTGCAGACTGTCAGCTTTAATTTGAGGGTATGTACATCAAACTCAGGTGAACGGTGTAGGACTTACAGCAGTTTGCAGATGTGCCTCCCACTTGTTAAGGGACCAATGTAATGGGACAATTGGCTTCTCAGCTGTTCCATGGCCAGGTGTGTGATATTCCCTCATTACCACAATTACAATGTGCAGATAAAAGGCCCAGAGTTAATTTCAAGTGTGCTATTTGCATTTGGAATCTGTTGCTGTCAACTCTCAAAATGAGATCCAAAGAGCTGTCACTATCAGTGAAGCAAGCCATCATTAGGCTGAAGAAACAAAACAAACCCATCAGAGAGATAGCAAGAACATTAGGTGTGGCCAAAACAACCGTTTGGAACATTCTCAAAAAGAAGGAACGCACTGGTGAGCTCAGCAACACCAAAAGACCCGGGAGACCACAGAAAACAATTGTGGTGGATGACCGAAGAATTCTTTCCCTGGTGAAGAAAACACCCTTCACAACAGTTGGCCAGATCAAGAACACTCTCCAGGAAGTAGGTGTATGTGTGTCAAAGTCAACAATCAAGAGAAGACTTCACCAGAGTGAATACAGAGGGTTCACCACAAGATGTAAACCATTGGTGAGCCTCAAAAACAGGAAGGCCAGATCAGAGTTTGCCAAACAACACCTAACAAAGCCTTCACAGTTCTGGAACAAGATCCTATGGACAGATGAGACCAAGATCAACTTGTACCAGAGTGATGGGAAGAGAAGAGTATGGAGAAGGAAAGGAACTGCTCATGATTTTAAGCATACCACCTCATCAGTGAAACATGGTGGTGGTAGTGTCATGGCGTGGGCATGTATGGCTGCCAATGGAACTGGTTCTCTTGTATTTATTGATGATGTTACTGCTGACAAAAGCAGCAGGATGAATTCTGAAGTGTTTCGGGCAATATTATCTGCTCACATTCAGCCAAATGCGGCAGAACTCATCGGATGGCGCTTCACAGTGCAGATGGACAATGACCCAAAGCATACTGCAAAAGCAACCAAAGAGTTTTTGAAGGGACAGAAGTGGAATGTTATACAGTGGCCAAGTCAATCACCTGACCTAAATCCCATTGAGCATGCATTTCACTTGCTGAAGACAAAACTGAAGGGGTAATGCCCCAAGAACAAGCAGGAACTGAAGACAGTTGCAGTAGAGGCCTGGCAGAGCATCACCAGAGATGAAACCCAGCGTCTGGTGATGTCTATGCGTTCCAGACTTCAGGCTGTGATTGACTGCAAAGGATTTGCAACCAAGTACAGTGGTACCTCGGTTCAACAACTTAATTGGTTCCACAACTCTGGTTGCGAACCGAATTGGTCGTGAACCGAATCACATTTTCCCATAGGGTTCAATGTAAATCAGGTTAATCCATTCTGACCCCTAAGAACATGGTCGCGAACCGATTTTTGGTTGTGAACCAAATCATATTTTCCCATAGGGTTCAATATAAAATCACTTTAATCCGTTCTGAACCGTATGGGAAAAAAAAAATGTAACCACAAAAACATGCTTTGAAACTTTCTTGTTACCATTCTTGCTCTGCACTTTCTTGTTACCCTCTTTATTGCGCTGCACTTTGTTTTTACCACCATTCTTGCTCTGCTCATCCACGTCACCTTCAATAACGCTCTGCACATCCTCGTCACCTTCGATAACGCTCTGCACACTCGTCACCTTCAATAACGCTCTGCACATCCTCGTCACATTCAATAATGTTCTGCACATCCTCGTCACTTTCAATAAGCTCTGCATATCCTCGTCACCTTCAATAATGCTCTGCACATCCTCGTCACCTTCAATAACGCTCTGCACATCCTCATCACCTTCAATAACGCTCTGCACATCCTCATCACCTTCATTAACACTCTGCACGTTCTTGTCACCTCTCTGCGCTTTCTTTTTCCCACCACACTTGTTCTGCACTTTCTTGGGAGCCATGCTGGATTTAATACAGTAATACTGAACAGTACTGTGCTACAAAGCACACAAAAATGCTTCACAGCAGCCCTGTCTGTGACCGCGATCCGTGTTCGTAACCTGAGGCAGAGTTCATGAACGGAGGTAAAATGTTGACGAACTTCCTGGTTGTGAACCGAATTGTTCGTGAACAGGGACGTTCGTGAACCGAGGTACCACTGTATTAAGAAGGGAAAGTTTGATTTATGATTATTATTCTGTCCCATTACCTTTGGTCCCTTAACAAGTGGGAGGCACATCTGCAAACTGCTGTAAGTCCTACACCGTTCACCTGAGTTGGATGTACATACCCTCAAATTAAAGCTGACAGTCTGCAGTTAAAGCACAGATGTGTTTGTTTCATTCTAACTCCATTGTGGTGGTGTATAGAGCCAAAGATGTTAGAATTGTGTCGATGTCCCAATATTTCTGGACCTGACTGTAGATCCAGGTGTAACAACCTACGGATAAGGGGGCTGCCAGAGTCGGTTTCGTAAGAGGCCTTACATGATACGGTGCTGGCACTACTTCAAGAACTGTTGCCTCATATCCCCGCAGAGTGCCTACATATTGATCAAATACATAGATTGGCGAAAGCCAGAGCAGCGCCCCAGGGGGTACCTCGCAACACGATACTTCGGTTCCATTATTATACAACCAAGGAGGAAATTGTATGTGCCACTAGGCAGACCCCGCTTACATATCAAAATTCGGCGCTGCAGGTATTCCAGGATCTTTCACCTGTTACCCTGGCTAAACGCAGGCAGTGGAAACCACTTACAGATCATCTGCATGCTAATGGAGTTAAATATGCGAGGGGTTTTCCTATCCTACTGATCACTATGAAAGATGGTAGATCTGAATTCCTATGCCTCGCCGCGAGAGATCCCTGTTTTTTTTATGGGCATTAAATCTGCCCACTTTGCCAGAACTTTTATTACCCCCACCTGTAGCACAATTGCCACGTCTATACACAGAATGGTCTGTGGTTCCAACAGAAACCAGGCTTTTTAACCCATAGGTTTCAATGCAGCATATGAATTCACACACTGCTGGGAAATGCCTCTCTGCAGTATAATTATTGAAGAATATGAATCCGCACACTGCCGGGCAGCACCTCTCTGGAGATCAATTCGGATCGATTCATTTTTTGATCAGTTGGCTTTTCATGTTTTATGAGTTATAATTAATGCAGGATATGAATCCACACATTGCCGGGAAGTTCCCGCAGTGTGCGGATTCATATGATGCACTAATAATACTGCAGAGAGGTGCTGCCCGGCAGTGTGCGGATTCATATGCTGCATTAATTAAACTGCAGAGAGGCGCTGCCCGGAAGTGTGTGGATTCAGATGCTGCAGCACCTCTCTGCAGTATAATTAATGCAGCATATGAATCCGCACACTGCCGGGCAACACCTCTCTGCAGTATAATTAATGCAGCATATTAATCCGCACAATGCCGGGCAGCACCTCTCTACAGTATAATTCAGCATATGAATCCACACACTGCCGGGCAGCGCCTCTCTGCAGTATGATTAATGCAACATATCAATCCGCACACTACCGGGAACATCCCAGCAGTGTGTGGATTCATATGCTGTATTAAATATAACTCCTAAAAAACAAAAAAACTAACTGATCAAAACATGAATCGATCCAAATCAATCAAAATCGATCTCCAGAGAGGAACTTCCCAGCGGTGTGTGGATTCATATGCTGCATTAAAACCTAGGAGTTAAAAAACCTTGTTTCTTTAAAAAAAGTTAGGAAACCTAAAATTTCACCCACTAAATCCTAAAAGAAAATTTTACTAAAGAAACTTTTATTCTATTGGTAGTAATCTACTTCCCATTCTTAAATAAAAAAGGAAATAGCTCATAAAAAGCAAAAAACCAACTGATCCGAATCACCCAAAATGATCCTAATCGCCAAAATGATCCGAATAATCAAATCAATCCGAAATTTCGGATGGTCGAAATTTCATTTTCGGAAACGCTCCTGAAATACGAAAATGGTGAATTTCGTCCGAATTTCAATTTGGAACGAAACGAATTGCACATGTCTAGTTTGCCTAACAACAAAGAACAAGTCTATAAACATTTTGTGTCTCTTAGGCGCAGTTTCCAAAGAAAGCCAGAAATTAGAAACCTTTTTTTACTTTTATGGAGAAAATATTTAAAAACGGTCACGCAGAAGTAACGCACCTACCTTAACTGACGGTGACTTACCCATATTTGGAGTGTGCCACCCAAAGAAGCCAGTCAGATTAGAGTAGTGTTTGACTCTAGTGCACAACATGAGGGTGTTTCCTTAAACAATGTCTTGCTGTCAGGTCCTGACCTAAATAACAGACTCTTAGGAGTACTCCTCTGTTTCCATAAAGATTCCGTTGCATTCATGGCCAACGTCCAACAATTGTTTCACTGCTTCTTCGTTAAAGAAGAGCACAGGAATTTCTTGAGATTCTTTTGGTTTAAAGATAACGAACCCTCAAAAGATATCATAGAGTACCGCATGCGGGTACTAGGGATGAGTCGAACACCCCCGAGTTCGGTTCGTATTCGAACCCGAACTTTCCAAATGTTCGAATCCGAACTCGAACCCGAACTCAATACAAGTCAATGGGGCTGAAAATTCAATTTTTAGAGTGCCCTCCAAGAGGGCATATATGCTAGATACTTGCCATAAAAGGTTCATGGGGTCCGGGTAGTGCCCTGGGGGACAGGAAACAAGGACAAAAAGATTTTTAAAAAACGCTTTTAACCCCTTAGTGACCGGGCGGTTTTACACAAATCCGTCTTTTAGTGACCGCTGCTGTTTTTACGTTTCTGCGCTGTTGGTGTTTAGGTCAAATTTTCCTCTTACTCGTTTATTCAACCCACACATACACCCTTTTTCCCGCCATTAAATGGACTTTCTAGAAATACCATTATTTCCATCATATGGAATAATTTACTATAAAAAAATATGAAATATGAGGAAAAAAATGGTAAAAACACACTTTTTCCTAATTTAATCCCCAAAATCTACAACCAGCCAAAAAGACCCCGGCTAAATAGGTTCAAAATTTTGTCCCGAGACTAGAAATATCCAATTTTTACATGCGTTTGCTTTTTAACCCCTTCACTGCTGAGACAGTTCACCTATGTGCGCTGCGCTCATTCTGACCATTTTGTGCTAATTATTTTTAGATGACAGCCTAGGTCCTATTTGATTAAACCCCCCCAGACAAAAAAACTTTAAAAAAAAATCATTTTTTTATTTTATTTAATTTTTATTTTTATTTTTTTTATTTATTTATTTTTAACCTGGTCATGTTTGGTATCATTGGAAAGGCCATAATCAGGCCTTTCAAATGATGTCAAATATGACCATATAAGCTGCCATAGATCGGGAGATATGGGGATCCTTAGGATCCCCTTATCTCTACATGGCAGCTAGATGGTTAACTGGCCCACTGACATCCTCACACATATGGTCCATCCAAGATGTCAGCCCCCTCCAGGTTCGAATCGCGTTTTGGCGTCAATTGGCACCGAAACGTGATCCGGCGGCAAAACAGTTAATGCTATACACCGCTGAAAAGGGGAGACTCCCCTTTTCAGCGGTGTAAAAAGCATCTCCCTAGCTGCAATGGTTGGGGAGATAGAGGGCTCCGAAGGAGCACCCCCCTCCCCTCCATTGCTTTGCATGGGGACGCCTGCTGATGACGTCACCACGCAGCGTGGCGACATCATCAGCCTCACCTGCCCATGTAAATCACATGGAAAGGCTTCTTCCCTGCCTGATCGCCGAGGGATGCAGCGAGGGAGGTGAGTATCAGGCGGGAGGGGGATTAGGCGCCGCTGACGTACCCTGTACGTCCGCGGGTCTAAGGGAGACCCGAGGACAGGACGTACAGGGTACGACAGCAGTCCTTAAAGGGTTAAAAGGAACAGTTTTCCATTAAATAAGGGCTAAAAATAAAAATGAAAAATTCCTTCAAATATCGTGCCTAGGAGGTCCCCATATCCTGTCCGTGAAGTGGCGGATTTCTAGGATGTATAAAAACAAAAAAATTTACGTTTCAAACTACGGTAAATGCTTTTCCTTAATCTATCCATAAACAACTGCTTGGGGCGGCAGTCTGTATGAAAAGAGGAGACATTTTCGGACACGCAGAAAAAGTTTAGTGATTTTTTGGCTAAATTATTGTGAAACTTATGCAGGCTTTGGATGAAAGTAACAATAGGTGCTTTAAAATTGGGCCTTTAGCGTCGGCAACAGTGCCATCACTCTGTAACCCCTTTGAGGATATGAATCTGATACAGGCGTCAGTGGCAGTGCACCCAAATATTGTGCTTTTGGTGCCAGGCCTGCAAATACTATCATACAGTAACCCCTCTGTAGTATTGTGGAAGAATGCAGGGGTGGACCTTGCGGTCCTATATTAAAAAGATATGAATCTGGTAATGGGCGTCAGTGCACCCAGATATTGTGCTTTTGGTGCCGGACTGCCAGGCCAGCAAGTGCATTCATACAATAACCCCTCTGTGGTATTGTGGAAGAATGCAGGGGTGGACCATGTGGTCCTATATTAAAAAGATATGAATCTGGTAAGGGGCGTCAGCGCACCCAGATATTGTGCTTTTGGTGCCAGGCCTGCAAGTGCCATCATAATACAGTAACTCCTCTGTCGTATTGTGGAAGAGTGCAGGGTTGGACCCTGCGGTTCAAAAAATGAAAATGATATAAATCTGGCACAGGCGTCAGTGCAGCCAAATATTGTGCCTTTCATGGCAGCAAGTGCCTTCACACTGTAACCCTTTTGTGGTATTGTGGAAGAGTTCAGTGCTGGAGGTTTTGTGAATGCAGAAGACATCGCCGATCTATTCCGTTACTTCAGCATCAGGGGATTGATAGCTGCTGATCCAGGACTGAGTCATTTTTATAAATGTCAGCCGGTCTACAGAGTCGGTGGACAGACGCACTCTTTTGTCTGTGACAAAACCTCCAGCGGCACTGAATGTCCTTTCGGAAAGCACGCTAGATGAAGGGTAACCTAGTAGCTGCATAGCATATTGGCTAAGTTCTGGCCAGTGATCCAATCTCAACACCCAAAAAGCGGATCATCTGCTGGAAACGTATCCAGGTCTGCCCTTGCCCCTAGGTAGTCCTGCACCATACCGTGAAGACGCTGGCAATGGGTGCCTACATTTGACGTCCCTGGGTGTCGTGGACTAAAAAAAATTAAAAATGCATCAGTCAAGTGGCCCTGGCCTTCACCACTATTCCTCTGATCATCCGCAGCCTCAGAAGCATGTGTGTCATCACTTGGTAACCTACCAGTGCCTGGAAAGGTGTTACACAAGTGTCGCTTTAGAGCGTCCTCAAGTTTTTTCATCCTGTGCTCCCTCTGTGATGGCAGGATGAGCTCTGCAACTTTACCCTTGTATCGTGGATCAAGAAGGGTTGCCAACCAGTAATGATCCCTCTCCTTGATAGCACGAATCCTGGAGTCCTTTAGCAGGCTTTGCATTATAAGGGAGCCCATGCAGCGTAGGTTGGAGGAGGCATTAGCTTCCGAGTCTTCCTGGTCAATGAGGATGACCCCATCGTGCACTTCCTCCTCCCAGCCACGCACTAGCCCTTGTGTTTCTGGGCACACGAAACCCTCCCTTGAGGAAACCCCACCTTTAATGCCCCCACTACTTAAATATTCCTCATCCTCCTCCTGTCTGATCTGAGTAGGACCCGCTGGAATGCTGTCTGCGGAAAGACTGGGGCCTCCTCTTCCTCCCGCTTCTCTGCCTCTAGTGCCACATCTATAATTCCCCGCAGACTGTGCTCCAGCAGGAACACTAAAGGAATTGTGTCACTGATGCATGCACTGTCCCTGCTCACCATCCTCGTTGCCTCCTCAAATGGTGACAGTACAGTGCATGCATCCTTGATCATCAGCCACTGCGGGGGGGGGGAACAAGTTGACCTGAACCTGTCCTTGTGCTATACTCCCAAAGGTACTCATTGATGGCCCTCTAGCAATGCTGCATCATCTGCACAAGCAGCAATGTCGAGACGGTTTGTGGGAAGGTGGAATTCTCTTTGAATTTCTGCCAGGTGAACGCTTGCTGGGAATGACCGTCTGAAGTGGCTGCAGACTTTTCTGGCCTGGCTGAGAAGCTCTGGCAGCCCTGGGTACTTGGTTAGGAAACGCTGTACCACTAGATTTAGGACATGTGCTAGGCATGGTACATGCGTCAATTTACACTTACACTTACTTTACACTAGGGTGGAGAGAAGGTTGCTGCCATTATCACAGATGATCATTCCCAGCTGAAGCTGGCGTGGTGTTAACCATCTCTGCACCTGGCCCTGCAGAGCTGACAGAATTTCTGGCCCGGTGTGACTCCTGTCCCCTAAACAAACCAGCTCAAGCACAGTATGGCTTCATTTTGCTTGAGCCATTGCGTAGACCCTGTCAGGCGTCGGTTTAACTGCCACTTCGCCAGAGACACAGGAGGAGGAGGAGGAAGAGGGAGAGGTGGTGGTGGTGGAGCACACAGACCTCATACAAGCAGCTTTCTGGAGGCGTGGTGGATGAACAAGCTCCAGCACAGAGCCCAGTCTTGGATCCCTCCCAGCTGCAATCAGAGTTACCCAGTGTGCCGTGAAGGAAATGTAACGACCATGCTTGCTGGACCACGTGTCTAAAGTCACATGCACCTTGCTGCTGACTGCCTTTCCCAATGACTCCATAGCATTGTCTTCCACGTGCTGGTATAGTGTTGGAATGGCCTTGCGTGAAAAGTAATGGCGTTTTGGAACCTGCCACTGTGGTACAGCACATTCAGCAAATTCACGGAAGGGAGCAGAGTCCACCAGCTGGAAAGGCAGCATCTGCAATGCAAGTAATTTTGCAAAGCTGGCATTTAAACGCTGTGATTGGGGATGGTTGGGACTATATTTTTTCTTACGCTGCAGCAGCTGCGGCAACGTAATCTGACTGCGTAAATCTTCAGCTGATGGATGCTGTCACATTGTGAGGAAGGACCTGGTACATCCATTACTGTAGCATCATCCCTGTCAGTGGAGGTTGTAGGCAATGACATGGCAGGACATACAGTGGGGGTAGAGACAGATGAGGAGGACCTACGCAAAGTTTTGCGCCAACGGGATGGGTGGCAGGAGGTCATATGTCGCCTCAAGCACGTGGTATCCAAGTGTCCGGTGTCTTTCCCGCGCTTAAGCCTCATCTGACATAGATTACAAATAGCAATGGTGCGGTCTGCTGCACATTTCTTAAAGAACTCCCAGCAGACAGCAGAGTTCCTGCGTGTGTGCTTTGAGACAACAGCGCTCTGCACCGGAGCAGCTCTGACATCTGATGACTTGGACTGGCTAGTGCTACGCTTGGTCATGGAGGATGTTGTGCCTCGTGTTTGCTGTGCCTCCTCCTTCTCCACCTCCTCCTCACTTGATTCTTCTGTTCGATCTGGCACCCAAGTGGAGTCAGTGACCTCATCATCAATGCCATCTTCACCCCCTATATCCTCGTCACTGGAGCCAACTTGGCAGTATGCTGCAGCTGCTGGGGCAACATGAGTGCCAGTTATTTGTGTGTCACTGGCACCCCCTTCCTCTAGGTTGATTATACTCCCTTCCTCAACCTCAGAGATTGAATCAGAGCACTGTACTTGCTGCGCATCCTCAAGCAGCATGTCACTGTCATTGTAGTCAAACAATTCAGCTGACTCCTCCGTTTGTGATAGCTAGGCTACGGCAGGAGTCGCTGTGGACATGGAGGCTGCATTAGATGCTTTGGCAGCTGAGGTGGACTGTAAAGCACTACAAGCCTGGCTGGCAGAGGACTTGGAGGATGAGGATGGCCTGGTTTGCCAATCCACCAAATCCTCTGTATGTTGCTGCTGCTTAAGAAGACGGCCAGCACCAGTTAGAAAGGACAAGCGTGCCCCTGCAGAGGATGCACCACGTCCACCACGACCTGAGGCACAGCCTCCCGACACAGGGGCTGCTTGCCCTCTTATCTGTGTCTGGAAGTGTCTGCCTGTCCTTTTTGTTCTTTCAGACATGGTGAGTGATATATAGATTAAATATATACAGAACTCTGATTCAACTCTGGTATAAAGATTAAAGATTTACAGAACTCTGGTATAACTCAGTGAGACACCCTGATAGCTGGCAGCCAGTGACAAGACACAGATTACAATTCCCTCCAATAAATTAGTGTGACCCCCTGATGGGTGGCAGTGAGAAGCCACAGATTACAATTCGCATAAATCTGCTAGAAGTATGTGGGACCCCCTGATGGGTGGCAGTGAGAAGCCACAGATTACAAATCTCAGAAACCTCCTATAAATCAGTGTGACCCCCGATGGGTGGCAGTGAGAAGCCACAGATTACAAATCTCAGAAACCTCCTATAAATCAGTGAGACCCCCTGATGGGTGGCAGTGAGAAGCCACAGATTACAAATATCAGAAACCTCCTATAAATCAGTGTGACCCCCTGATGTGTGGCAGTGAGAAGCCACAGATTACAATTCGCATAAATCTGCTAGAAGGAAGTAAAGGGGTTCGGTGGAGGCGCTCGTATCTAGAAACGTTAGTATTAAGTGGTTGCCGCCAACTGGGAGGTAGCACAGGCTCTCGAGAGGTTGTGCGGATAGAATCCGGAAAAAGAGAGTGGAATTCCTAGTGGCGCAGTAATTAAATATTCCTTTGTGATATAACTCAAACAGTATCAGGGCTAATTGCGTGCACCATAGATACAAAGTTCAAATGCAAATAACAGAGGGTAAAAAGTGCTAGTGCAATATCCTGAGTGTGCAATATAGTTAAAGTACAGATGCAATACAATTAAAGTACAAGTGCAACAATTCAGATAGGAGGCGATATAGCAAGGCTATTGGAAACAAGATAATAATGGCTGATAAAGTCCAAAATAATTGGGACTGTCTGCCAATGTTCAATGTAGATATATGGAGGTCAAAAAGTCTTTATTGATGGTTAGTCCGGTTCCTAAGTGGATGGGTGATGCATCAAAAGTGCTCAAGAATATTGTCAATATTACCCTTTCCACAAATGTAACGAGCCTGTAGGAAATGTTCGTTCTTCTAGTGGTCTTGATGGGCTCCACAATAGGGGATATAATGAGAGAAGAGAGATAATAGTGTGATACCGTCTATATGTAAAGCGCAATAGATTAGAAAAATGCACACTTACAAGATCCAGAGCCTTTTGAATCCAGGCTCTGGAGTGGAGCGCCTTGTGCCTAAAAATAGGGTGGTCACTGCCCTTCTTTACACGGTCTTCTTATTCGAACTCAGATGGGGGGACATAAGAGCAAAGAAGAGACAACGCTCTCATAGCATGATATCAGCCATAAACTCGTGTATTGAGAGAGAGAAGAGTCACACTCACCAATTCAGGAGCCTTAATGGTCCAGGCTCAACTGTTGCGCATGTGGTGCTCCTTAGCAGTGAGCTCCTGAACCTCTTTGGCTGCTTGCTCTGCGTCCAGGTCGTTGTTAGGGTATCTGTGGTACTAATAATAGCCTTACCAAGATAAAGAGCTGGTAAAAGTATGAAATGAGCTGAATTACTCTTATATGTGGAGTAAAAAATATTATTTATTGTGCAAAATTACATAGTGCAAAGTAAGCTGAAAGTACATAAAAATAGGGGGGGGGTCGAGATGCATTTCGGTGCAACCAGCACCTTCCTCAGTCGGTATGTGTGAGAGTGGGGGGATCTGAAGCCTTCTTGGGGTCCCCTTTTTAACTGGGGAGCGTGGGTGGTGTTTGGTAACCGTTCGTGGTTGACTTCTGGGTGTGTGCGGTGCCTCGGTCACGTGCTGCCGATTACGTCATCATTCGGCGCCGCGGCCATCTTTGTTTTGCGTTCCACCGCTTTGTTTGCGTTCCATTTCGTGTTAGTCATAGAAGTATGTGGGACCCCCTGATGGGTGGCAGTGAGAAGCCACAGATTACAAGTCTCAGAAACCTCCTATAAATCAGTGAGACCCCCTGATGGGTGGCAGCCAGTGAGAACACACAGATTATAACAATTAATTCCCAAATATTTTGTAGAAATTAGAAAATACTTGCTGGCAGTGACAAGAGACAGATCACCTCAATTCCCAGATATTTAGTAAAAATTTGTGACCCCCCAAAATACTGTGTGGCACTGGCTGTGTGACAAGACACAGATCACCTCAATTCACAAATATTTTGTAGAAATTTGTGACCCCCAAAATACTGCGTGGCACTGGCTGTGTGACAACACACAGATCACCTCAATTACCAAATATTTTGTAGAAATTTGTGACCCCCAAAGTACTTGCTGGCAGTGACAAGACACAGATCACCTCAATTCCCAAATATTTTGTAGAAATTTGTGACCCCCAAAATACTTGCTGGCAGTGACAAGAGACAGATCACCTCAATTCCCAGATATTTTGTAAAAGTTAGTGACCCCCCAAAATACTGCGTGGTACTGGCAGTGAGTCACAAGACACAGATCTCCTCAATTCCCAAATATTTTGTAGAAATTTGTGACCCCCCAAAATACTACGTGGCAGTGACAAGACACAGATCACCTCAATTCCCAGATATTTTGTTAAAATTAGTTACCCCCCAAAATACTGCGTGGTACTGGCTGTGTGACAAGAGACAGATCACCTAAATTCCCAGATATTTTGTAAAAATGAGTGACCCCCCCAAAATACTGCGTGGTACTGGCAGTGAGTCACAAGACACAGATCACCTCAATTCCCAAATATTTTGTAGAAATTTGTGACCCCCCAAAACACTACGTGGCAGTGACAAGACACAGATCACCTCAATTCCCAGATATTTTGTAAAAATTAGTGACCCCCCAAAACACTGCGTGGTACTGGCAGTGAGTCACAAGACACAGATCACCTCAATTCCCAAATATTTTGTAAAAATTAGTGACCCCCCCAAAATACTGTGTGGTACTGGCAGTGAGTCACAAGACACAGATCACCTCAATTCCCAAATATTTTGTAGAAATTTGTGACCCCCCAAAATACTACGTGGCAGTGACAAGACACAGATCACCTCAATTCCCAGATATTTTGTTAAAATTAGTTACCCCCCAAAATACTGCGTGGTACTGGCTGTGTGACAAGAGACAGATCACCTCAATTCCCAGATATTTTGTAAAAATTAGTGACCCCCCAAAATACTGCGTGGTACTGGCAGTGAGTCACAAGACACAGATCACCTCAATTCCCAAATATTTTGTAGAAATTTGTGACCCCCCAAAATACTACGTGGCCGTGACAAGACACAGATCAGGCCAGTGGGAAAGTGCATTGTGGTCCATTGTGGGCGAACATGCGGCGAACACACGGAAATGTTTGGAGTTCGCAAACAGAACGAACAGGCTAAGTTCGGTCCGAACTCCGAACCGAACAGTAGACATGTGCACAGCACAAAATTTCGTTTTGAACTAATGGATTAGTCCTAAAATACAATTTATTTAGTTGCTAAAGAAATTCGTTTTCAGTTCTTTAGTATGAAAACTAATTTCATTCATCCGAAAACCGGTGGATACAATTACTATTGTAGTGGTCCCTCTCTGTATAGAACATCCGCCTCAATTTATACCTTTCTCTGTATAATGTATACAACATCCTCCTGCATTAATACCCCTCTCTGTATAATGTATAGAACATCCTCCTGCATTGATTAATGCCCCCTCTCTCTATAGAACATCCTACTGCATTGGCATGTGGAGGGTGCAGAACTTCGGAATGCAATGCTTATCCAGCACAGGAGAGAGAACTTTTACTTAAACTTTGTATCTCTGTGGGAGAGACACAGGAGTATAAAAGCAGGGGAGAGGGAAAATATTAACGTAAATTGGTCTGAAAGCTCAGAGAAGAGATGAGTGGTGCAAATTTATTTTTATAATAAAATAAAGCACTTTAAATCCAGGGCAAACTTTCAAATAAATCACACTTAAGGCTCATAATGACAGTAACTGTGAGAGCTAGATAATAAATGTATCAGACATAAAAAAAACTTTATAACAAGCAGCAATGGGAGAGGAGAGGGACTTTATATAAAACGTGTATTATAGATGAGGAAAGGGGGATAGTGCTCCTGGATAATATAAAATGTATCAGACCTAAGCCCCTATTATGCAGAGCGGGAGGGGAGATAACACACGTTTTATAAAGTCCCTCTCTTCTCCCATCGCTGCTTGTTATAAAGGGGTTTTTACTATCCAGCCCTCCTCTGTCATTAGCTTTCAGTGTGATTTATTTGAATGTTTCCCTTCGCCAGCTGCATTTATCATCTTGTCTGCCTCATAGACATGCAATGGTTAAGTAAAGGTTTCCTCTCCTGTGCTGGCTGTCTGTGCTGCGAGTGAGTATTCTGGAGCTCTATAACTGTAAGATTTTCGGGTAGGGGGTTGGGAAGGATTACGCATACAAACCTTTTCTGTAGCTTTGCGATGTTGCGCTCTTCATTGCTGGTCTCCTTCACTCAATGTAATATCACAAAAAGGACAAACTAAAATGTAGTGCATTTTATTTTAGTTTCTTTCGTTTTTTGTACTGAGCAGTTTCGTATCTCTTGAGTCATACGAAAACTAAATTATCCCAAAATTCGGACTAAATCGTTTTAGTACTAAAACGAATGCACATGTCTACCGAACAGCTCATCCCCAGCGGGTACACATCTTTGGTAACAGCCTTTCTCCTGCAGTCGCTATTTACGGACTCAGACAGTCCGTTAAGGAGGGCGAAGCAAAATACGGGGCAGATGTTAGACACTTTAGTTTGTAGAAAAGGACTTCTACATAGACGACTGTATAAAATCACTGCCCACAGACGAGGCTGCTATTAGTCTCCTAAAAAGAGCTCAAAATATGCCTCGCCCACTCAAACTTGAGACTCCATAAAATTGCCTCTAACAGCAGGGCCATTCTGACAATTTGAAAGACTTAGACTTAGCTACTAACCTCCTCCCTACTCAACGGAGCCTTGGTCAACTTTGAGACTTAAATAGTGACACCTTTACCTTTCAAGTCAGTCTAGAAGAAAAACCTTACACCCGCAGGGTGTCCATTATAAATAGCCTTTACGATCCCTTAGGATTTGCAGCTCCCGTCACCATTCAAGGTAAAGCAATACTCAGATCTTACCTGCCAGACAAAAGACTGGGATGAACTGCTCCACTGAGAAAAGGGATTTGTGGAGGGAAAAACTCTCTGACTGTACGTTCATATGCCCCCGTGCCATCTTCAGAAGTCCAAACACAAAACCTCTGTGGTTTCTCTGATACATCTTTCAAAGCAATTCCTGCAGTAGCCTATCTAAAGACTGTAGACCTCAAAGGACAATGTCATATAGGATTTGTAATGGGCAAAGCAAAACTTGCACCACTCCCAGAACATACAATACCTAGACTGGAACTCTGCGCTGCCGTACTGGCAGTAGAACTAGCTGAACTGATCACCACTAGGGATGGGCTAGCGGTTCGATCCGAACATGATTTTGATTCAAACATTGCCCGTTCGGCGAACATCGAACATTTCCGCGTGTTCACCCACAATGCACGACAATGGACCACAATGCACTTTCCACTGGCCTGAAGCTTGTAATTGGCTACAGCCTTGCACCTGACCACAGATCAGGTGCAAGACAGGTGCAAGACTATGCCAATCAGGGCTCAGAGTCCTGATTGTGAGCCCATGATTGGGCAAAATTTGCCCAGAGCTAAGTCCCGCAGCACGCTATATAAGGCTTCCCCGCAGCCCCAGCACGGGTTTTTTGCAGGAGTGAGAGGAGATTGTTCTTTCAGTGTGTCTCACAGACGTCTAGCAGATTTCTGTGAATTGTAATCTGTGTTTTCTAACTGCCAGCTATTGGGGTCTCACTTTCTTCTAGCAGATATCTGGGAATTGTAATCTGTGTCTTCTCACTGCCAGCTATTAGGGGGTCCCACATACTTCTATCAGATATTTGGGAATTGTAATCTGTGTCTTCTCACTGCCAGCTATCAGGGGGTACCACATACTTCTAGCAGATATCTGGGAATTGTAATCTGTGCGTTGGCCAGCTGCTGCCAGGCTATCAGGTTGTATCACTGATTTACAGCATTGTTCTGGAAAATCTGTATATCTTTAATCTAATTCTAGATACCATAAAATAACACAGTTTAATCAGAGTTCATCTGTTTATCTATTCAGAGTAGAATCTGGATGTTGCCAGCTATCAGGTGTATCACTGACGTATAGCATTGTTCTGGAAAATCTGTATATTTTGTATAATATATATGTATGATATATATATATCACTCACCGTGTCAGAAAGACCAAAAAGGACAGGCAGACGCTCCCAGACACAGATAAGAGGGCAAGCAGCCTCTGTGTCGGAAGGCTGTGCCCCTGGTCATCATGGACGTGGTGCATCCTCTGCAGGGGCACGCTTGTCCAGGTTTCTAACTGGTGCTGGCCGTCTTAAGCAGCAGCAACATACAGAGGATTTGCAGGATTGGCTAACCAGGCCATCCTCATCCTCCGAGTCCTCTACCAACCAGGCTTGTAGTGGTTTACAGTCCACCTCAGCTGCCAAAACATCTAATTCAGCCTCCATGTCCACAGCTACTCCTGCCGTAGCCTCACTATCATACACGGAGGAGTCAGCTGAATTGTTTGACTACAGTGACAGTGAGATGCTGCTTGAGGATGCGCAGCAACTCCAGTGCTCTGATTCAAACTCTGAGGTTGAGGAAGGGAGTATAATCAGCCTAGAGGGATGGGGTGCCAGTGACACACAAAGAACTGGCACTCATGTTGCCCCAGCAGCTGCATCACACTGCCAAGTTGGCTCCAGTGACGAGGAGATAGGGGGTGATGACAATGATGATGAGGTCACTGACTCCACTTGGGTACCTGATCGAACAGAGGAGTCAAGGGAGGAGGAGGGACAACAAAAACAAGGCAGAACGTCCTCTATGAGCAACCGTAGCCAGTCAAAGGCATCAGATGTCAGAGCTGCTCAGGTGCAGAGCACTGGTGTCTTGCAGCACACGTCCAGGATATCTGCTGTCTGTGAGTTCTGCATGACATGTGAAACAGACTGCAGCGTTGCTATTTGTAAGCTATGTCGGAAGAGGATCAAGCGTGTAAAAGACATCAGACACTTGGGTACCACGTGCTTGAGGCGACAAATGACCACCTGCCACGCATTCCTACTTAGTATTTCTGTAACAACTGTAAAATTTCAATGCTCCAGTCATGCCCCACGCCGCGGCCGGACCGCGGCCGCCATGTTGGGACACTCTGTATACTCACCCGAGGTCCCTTGTGGCGCGTCGCTCCCTGGTTCCAGTCTTCAGCTCGGAGGAGGAGAGTCAGGATGTGTCCCACGCCGCCTCCGGGATCCGACTGAGCAGAAACCAAGCGCGCATGCGCGATCGTCCATCCTAAAGCATGAAGACCTAGGTACTCTGGCGCCGTCTGCTGGTCAAGTAAAGGTACTGCATTATACCTGCACTGGAGATCCTCGTATGCCACCAATTAACCTATCAAGTACTCAGGTAGGCCAACTCCACCTACGAGCCCCAGGTGAACGGTGTTCTTATGATCCTCTGAACCCTATTTAAATCTGCCGCCTTTCCCAGTTCATTAACCAGGTTATACTGTGGTTCACCACCACGTTATCCAGTGGTCCCTCTTCGTATTTGCTCCAAGAGAATCCTGAGTTCCCGACCTGCATCCACGGTACCAGCTCTGCTTCCCAACCTGCTTCCACGGTACCAGCTCCGCTTCCAGACCTGCATCCACGGTACCAGCTCTGCTTCCCGACCTGCTTCCACAGTACCAGTTCTGCTTCCCGACCTGCTTTCATGGTACCAGCCCCGCTTCCAGACCTGCTTCCACGGTACCAGCTCCGCTTCCAGGCCTGCTTCCACGGTACCAATTCATCTTCAAACTTGCTACCACAGTGCCGTGTCATCCTCAAGCTTGCTACCACAGTGCCAGTTCCCTCTCCAGGCTTGCCCCAACGGTGCCAGCTCCATCTGCAGGCTTGCTTCCACGACACCAGTTCCATCTCCAGGCTTGCTTCCACGACACCGGTTCCACCTCCAGGCTTGTTTCCACGGCACCATCTCCATTTCCAGGCTTGCTTCTATACTCACGGTACCAGTTCCAGATCCTATCTTCAAGTCCAATTCCTCTACCCTGATCTATTTCAAAGATTACAACTCGTGTTATTTACCCATACAATCCTTTGTTCTGGACTTTACGCTTGTCAAAGAAATCTTGCGTTACCTTTTTTGTTCTGGACTTATATTTTGTTCCATCCACTAAATGCTCAACTGATCATACATCTCCTGGTCTCCTTCTTCGGCTTGTCATTGGGTTCCATACACACAACACTACACAGGGGTCATAGCCTCTGCCCTTACACCTCTTGAACGGAGGACATACTTGAAAATGAGAGAAATCTAAATGTATCTGTGACGGGATGGAAGTCCGCCTGCGGTCCTGCTCTATCTGACCCCCCCCCCTTTGATGGCATCCGGCCTGACTACCGAGTGGCTCGGCACTCGGCGTCTCGAGCGGCCTGGAGGATGAAATGGCGTTGGTCCGGCGTCTGGAGAGATGGTGCGGTGTTGCCTTGGGGATCCCGTTCCTGGGTTGAGTGGTGATGCAGGAGACCGCGGAGTGTCTCCTGCAATAGTGATTGTAGCTCTGAAATTAAGACACCAGACGCGGCTGTATGCTTTAAAACAGTGAACTGAATTTTATGGGTTTCAACAGGGTCATTTATACAACTTCACACAAACAGATTACCAACTCCCCCACCCACACAACCAGCACTGATTGGCTCCTTTCCCAGCCTCCTGTTCCCTATCAGGTCCCGTTCAGCTTTCCCATTGTCCAGGGATTAGGCAGATGAGGTCTTGGAAAAGCCTCCAATCAACTGGCTTGCTGTATCCTCTATTTTGCCCTTTCAGGCTCCCCATTGTCCAGGGATTAGGCAGATGAGGTCTTGGAAAAGCCTCCAATCCTCTGGCCCGCTGCATCCTCCATTTTGGGGCATGAGATCCTTTGTTCTGTGAAACCATGCTGGGATGAGCAAAATGGCAACGGGAAAAACACATACAAACGGTTTCTTTCATACTTTTACAGTCACATCATACAGGGTACATTTTCATTACATTACACCAATAAAACCACATCTAGCAATAAAATAAGAGGTCCATAGGCTCACACGCAAAACCAAAACGAAAACAGGAAAAATGGTCTTTAAAAAGGGTTCAGTCTTTAGTCCTGTGGCTCGCTGAAAAGAGTTCTCATGTCCGTTCCGTGACATTTCTCCCCCTTCTAGAGTCCGACGGACACGGTTGGACCCACACGGGTCGACTCGGGGAAGTCGGTGAACGGAGGTCTCCGGGTTCCTGGGCCGTTTTCCGCGATAATTCATCGGCGTTCCCATTTTGAGGCCCGGGCCGATATTGGATTGTGAAGTTAAACGGTTGGAGGGCCAGGCTCCACTGTAGCAGGCGGCCATTCTCCCCAGCCACTCGGTTCAGCCACACCAGGGGATTGTGGTCAGTCATGACGGTGAACATAGGGCTGGAACTTTCTCAGGGCCCAAACCAGGGCCAAACACTCCTTCTCCACTGCGGCATATCCCACCTCCCTGGGGAGAAGTTTGCGGCTGATGAACGCCACCGGATGTTCCCCCCCGTCGTCTCCCACCTGACTCAGCACGGCTCCCAGTCCAAACATGGAGGCGTCTGTATGGACGATGAAATGTTTATTATAATTTGGAGCGGCTAAGAGGGGAGCTTGGGTTAGGACGGTCTTCAGTTGTTGGAAGGCCGCCTCGCACTCCAGGGACCACAGGACTTGGTGGGTAGGGATTTTTTGGTCAGGTCAGTCAGGGGTTTGGCGAGGGCGCTGTACTGGGGGACGAACTTTCGGTAGTAGCCTGCGGTCCCTAGGAAGGCAAGGACCTGAGTCTTGGTCCCGGGGTGGGCCAGTTGAGAATGGGTTCTATCTTGTCGGGTTCCGGTCGCTGTTTCCCGCAGCCCACCGGTGGCCGAGGAACTGTACCTCGGACATCCCTATTTTATACATTTCTCCGGTTAAGGGTCAGGTTGGCGTCCTTGATCCGCTCTAACACTACCCCTAGATGGTGAAGGTGTTCCTCCCAGGTTTGGCTGTAGATGGCTATGTCGTCTAAGTAGGCACAGGCAAACTCCTGTAGGCCATCGAGGAGGTGATCAATCAACCTCTGGAAAGTAGCAGGGGCGTTCTTCATCCCGAACGGCATGACCCAAAATTGGTACAGGCCGAATGGGGTGATGAAGGCCGACTTCGGGGTCGCCTCCTCTGCCAGGGGAATCTGCCAATACCCCTTACACAAATCTACGGTGGTCAGATAGTGCCCCTGGGAGATCTGATCTAACAGCTCGTCAACTCAGGGCATGGGGTATGCGTCAGTCATGGTACAGTCGTTTAACCTCCGGTAGTCCACGCAGAACCGAGTGGTCCCGTCCTTTTTGGGGACCAACACTACGGGGGAGGCCCATGGGCTGGCAGAGGGCTCGATAACCCCCAGCTCCAGCATCTCCCGGATTTCAGCCTGCATGGGTTCGCGGACTGCCTCTGGGAGTCGGTAGGCTGGCTGCCGGAGAGGTCTCTGGCCTGGGGTCTCAACTTGGTGTAAGGCCCGGCTGGTATAGCCGGGGCGGGCGGAGAAGACCTCCTGGTGGTTGTGGAGGAGCTGTCTAATCTGGGCCTGTTTCTGGGGACCCAACTCCTCCCCTATCTGCACCTGGTCGACCCCTGCGGGCCGGTTGTCTATCCCGGGAAGATCTATCAGGGGAAACTGTTCTGCCTCCTCGGTGGCCGGGGCACAAATGGCAGCCACCATCTCCGGGCGCTCATGGTAGGCCTTGAGCATATTGACGTGGAACGTCCGCTGGATCCTGGTGTCTGCGCAGCTGACAACCACATAGGTGGTATCCCCAGCTGGGTTACCACCCGATAGGGGCCCTGCCAGGACGCCTGCAGCTTGTTCTGCCACCGTGGTTTTAACACCAGGACCTTCTGCCCCACAAGGAACGAGCGTCTGCGGGCGGAGCGGTCATACCACGCCTTCTGCTGGGCCTGGGTCGTTTCCATGTTCCCTTGAACTAGTTCCGTGAGTTCTGTGAAGCGCTCTCGGAGCTCCAAGACGTAACTCAGGACAGGGAGCCCGTCTGCCTACTGTCCCCCCTCCCACTGAGCCCTAACTAGGTCTAAGGGGCCTCACACCTGGCGCCCATACAATAACTCAAAGGGGGAGAATCCGGTTGATTCCTGTGGTACCTCCCGATAGGCAAATAACAAGTGGGGTAAGTATTTTTCCCAGTCCTTTCTTTCCTGGGTGAAGGCCCGGATCAGCTGTTTCAGGGTCCCATTAAACCGCTCGCACAGCCCGTTCATCTGGGGGTGATATGGGGCGCTGTGAAGTGCCTTGACACCACACAGGCGCCAGAGCTGTTGTGTCAGCTCAGCGGTAAACTGGGTGCCCTGGTCAGACAAAATCTCGTTGGAATCCTACCCGGGAAAACACCTGTAGGAGGGCATCGGCTATGGTGTCGGCCTGGATATTGGCCAAGGCCACAGCCTCGGGGTATCGGGTGGCGTAGTCCACCACGGTGAGAATATATCTCTTCCCGGTGGCACTGGGGCGAGGCAGGGGGCCAATTATGTCGACCGCCACCCGACTAAAGGGTTCTTGGATAATGGGCATGGGGTGCAGCGGGGCTTTCGGATGGTCCCCGGTTTTCCCTACCTTCTGACAGACCAAACAGGTGCGACAGTACTCTCGGGTATCCTCACTAAGGCGGGCCAGAAGAACGCTCGGGTTAACCGGTGTCGGGTCTTCTTTATCCCTAAGTGTCCGGCGAGGGGGATGTTGTGGGCCAGTCTCAGGAGTTCCTGTCTAGGGGCCTGGGGTACGATTAACTGCTTGTGAGGAACCTGTGTCTTCTTGGTGCCCACCCTCTCAGTATACCTATATAGTAGCCCATCCTCCCACTCAATGCTATCGGTCCGGTCGCCTTCCAGGCCCTTGCTGGCCCGGTCTCGGTATCTCTCTAGGGTGGGGTCGGTCTGGGTCTGGTGTCGGAGGGTGGCTGGGGAGCTCCATGTGAGGGGGTGGTCAGGTCGAGGGGACGGGGTCGTGGTTGGTCGGGGTTTGGGGGGTCAGGGGGGTTTGGGAGGTTTAGGTCGTGGTCTCACCTGGGTCCCGATTGGAGTGCCGTAGTTGTTGCGGTGGCTTTGTTGCCGAGTGGTCACCAGGCTGCTGCATCCATGGCATAGGCGGAAACTAAGCGTCCCAGGTCGTTGCCAAGGAGGATTTCAGCCGGTAGTCGATCCAGTAAACCCACCCTCACGGATCCCTCCTCCGAACCCCAATCCAGGTGGACTCGGGCCATAGCGAGTCGGAGCACTTTCCCTCCGGCCACACGGACAGCGACAGTGTGGTCCAACCAGTCCTTTTTCTGTATTAAATGGGGTCGTACGAGGGTGATGGTGGCACCGGAGTCCCGGAGGCCCTCGGCGGCCCGTCCGTTGATCCACACGGCCTGTCGGTGGTGTTGGAGGTTGTCGGCCGAGGCAGCCTGTACAGGGTCGGCCTCGTGTAACATCCCCCATTCTTCCGGGGAGTCCAACCACGGGGTTTCGGTGTGGTAGCAGTGAGCTGCGGGTGGTGCTCCGGTGGGGGCCCACAAAATGGGCGGAGTCGGTGGGGGCAATTCCGGCGGTAGTGCCCCACCTGGTCGCATCTGTAACAGAGCGGATGTTGGCTGCCGAGTTTGGACAGCTCGCCGGTCTGACTGCGGGCCAGCGGGTCGACGGCTCCAGGGGAGGGGCGGGTAGTGCGGGTCGAGGGGGTCGTTCACCCCCGTTGGGTTTCCTCATGTTTGTGTACTCGTCTGCCCAGGTAGCAGCTTGCTGCACCGTCTGGGGTTTCTTGTCCCGTACCCACTCCCGTACTGCTATGGCGGTGTGTTAAAAAAATTGTTCCAGTAGTAGCAGCTGGGTGATTTCTTCCACCGTTCTGGCCTTGCTCCCCAGGAACCAAGTCTTTAGGTCTCGTTGTAGCCGATGCGCCCACTCTACCTGCGTTGTGCCGTTGGGCCGGCGTGAGTTTCGGAACTTCACCCGGCTGGCTTCAGGAGTGATGGCAAAGCGGCTCAGTAAAGCTTGCTTTACGTAGTCATAGTTCTTGGCCTCTTCGTCTGGAACGGTCCGATACACCTCTGCAGCTCGACCTGTCAATTTACAGGCCAGAATACCTTCCCAAGCGGAGCGTTGGACATCGTGTACCTGGCACAACCGCTCAAAGTCCTGGAGGAAGCTTTAAATCTCTTCCTCCGCCTCACTGAAGGTTTTAAACGCCTGGAAGGGCACCTTCCGGCCCGCTGATTGTTCTGGGTTGGGGCTCTCAACCCTATGGTTCTGCATTTCGGCCAGTCGAAGTTCATGCTGGCGCCCCTTGTCTCGTTCCTCTTCCTGCCGGATCTCCTGGATGGCGTTGTGTATAGCGGCTTCTGACGGGGCGGCTCCGAAGAGGGCTACGCGCTGCCGCACTTTCCTTTGGAAGGGATCTTCTGGGACCAATGCCTGGGTGGGTGGTAAGGTTGGCATGCCCCCGGCTCCCTGGTCCATTTCCTGCAGTTCCTCGATCGGCTTTACTTTTTGAGCCCGGGGTGCCTCCTCGGCTCTCCAGGATGCCCCGCAGGGTGTCTTTTTTGTAGTTGGCGTACCCTGCCATGCTGAGTGCTTTTTCTGGGGGTTCAAAGAGCTATCCCACCGCTGCCACCCATGTGACGGGATGGACGTCCGCCTGCGGTCCTGCTCTATCTGACCCCCCCTTGATGGCATCCGGCCCGACTACCGAGTGGCTCGGCACTCGGCGTCTCGAGCGTCCTGGAGGATAAAATGGCGTTGGTCCGGCGTCTGGAGAGATGGTGCAGTGTTGCCTTGGGGATCCCGTTCCTGGGTTGAGTGGTGATGCAGGAGACCGCGGAGTGTCTCCTGCAATAGTGATTGTAGCTCTGAAATTAAGACACCAGACGCGGCTTTAAAACAGTGAACTGAATTTTATGGGTTTCAACAGGGTCATTTATACAACTTCACACAAACAGATTACCAACTCCCCCACCACACAACCAGCACTGATAGGGAACAGGAGGCTGGCAAAGGAGCCAATCAGGTCCCTTTCAGCCTTCCCATTGTCCAGGGATTAGGCAGATGAGGTCTTGGAAAAGCCTCCAATCAGCTGGCTTGCTGTATCATCTATTTTGCCCTTTCAGGCTCCCCCATTGTCCAGGGGATTAGGCAGATGAGGTTTTAGAAAAGCCTCCAATCCTCTGGCCCGCTGCATCCTCCATCTTGGGGCATGAGATCCTTTGTTCTGTGAAACCATGCTGGGATGAGCAAAATGGCAACGGGAAAAACACATACAAACGGTTTCTTTCATACTTTTACAGTCACATCATACAGGGTACATTTTTATTACATTACACCAATAAAACCACATCTAGCAATAAAATAAGAGGTCCATAGGCTCACACGCAAAACCAAAAAGGGTTCAGTCTTTAGTCCTGTGGCTCGCTGAAAAGAGCTCTCATGTCCGTTCCGTGACAGTATCCTTCCTGGTAAAATCCTTTATAAATAAATAAATCCTGTTGGCAAAACACTTTGCATAGGTCCTCCTCCTCATCTGTCTCTACCCCCACTATATGTCCTGCCATGTCATTGCCTAAAACCTCCACTGACAGGGATGATGCTACAGAAATGGGTGTACCACGTCCTTCCTCTGAATCTGCCAGCATCCCATCAGCTGCAGATTTCATTGCTCCAGCTGCTGCAGTGTAAGAAAAAATATTATCCCAACCATCCACAATGTCTAAATACCAGCTTGGCAAAATTACTCGCATTACAGCTGCTGCCTTTCCAGCTGGTGGACTCTGCTTCCTTCCGTGAATTTGCCGAATGTGCTGTACCACAGTGGCAGGTTCCAAAATGCCATTTCTTTTCACGGAAGGCCATTCCAGCACTATACCAGCACGTGGAAGAGAATGTTATGGAGTCATTGGGAAAGGCAGTCAGCAGCATGGTGCACATTACTTTAGACACGTGGTCCAGTAAGCATGGACAGGGCCGTTACATTTCCTTCCCGGCACACTGGGTAACTCTGCTTGCAGCTGGGAGGGATCCAGGACGGGGCTCTGTGCTGGAGCTTGCTCATCCACAACGCCTCCAGAAAGTTGCTTATATGAGGTCTGTCTGCTCCACCACCACCTCTCCCTCTTCCTCCTCCTCCTCCTCCTTCTCTGTCTCTGGCAAAGTGGCAGTTAAACCGACACGTGGCAGGGACTACGCAATGGCTCAAGCAAAAAGATGCCTTACTGTGCTTGAGCTGGTTTGTTTAGGGGACAGGAGCTACACCGGGCCAGAAATTCTGTCAACTCTGCAGGGGCAGGCGCAGAGATGGTTAACACCACGCCAGCTTGAGCTGGGAATGGTCACCTCTGATAATGGCAGCAACCTTCTCTCCGCCCTACGTCTGGGTAAGTTGATGCATGTACCATGTCTAGCACACGTCCTAAATCTGGTGGTACAGCGTTTCCTAACCAGGTACCCAGGGCTGGCAGAGCTTCTCAGCCAGACCAGAAAAGTCTGCAGCCACTTCAGACGGTCATTCCCAGCAAGTGTTCGCCTGGCAGAAATTCACTAAGAGAATTCCACCTTCCCACAAACCGCCTGATCTGTGACATGCCCACCAGGTGGAACTCGACATTGGCAATGCTGCAGCGCCTGCACAAGCAGCAGAGGGCCATCAATGAGTACCTGTGTGAGTATGGCAGAAGGACAGGTTCAGGTCAACTTGCCCCCCTGCAGTGGCTGATGATCAAGGATGCATGCACTGTACTGTCACCATTTGAGGAGGCAACGAGGATGGTGAGCAGGGACATTGCATGCATCAGTGAGACAATTCCTTTAGTGTTCCTGCTGGAGCACACTCTGCGGGGAATTATAGATGTGGCACTAGAGGCAGAGCAGCAGGAGGAAGAGGAGGCCTTCCCTAGCTCTAAAGGCCCCAGTCATTCCGCAGATAGGAGGAAGATGAGGAGGAGGAGGAGGAATATTTAAGTTGTGGGGACATTGAAGGTGGGGATTCCTCAAGAGAGGGTTTTGTTCCCCAGAAACCCAAGGACTAGTACGTGGCTGGGAGGAGGTAGTGCACAATACGGTCATCCTAAGTGACCAGGAACACTCTGAAGCTAATGCCACCTCCAACCTATGCTGCATGGGCTCCCTTATCCTGCAAAGCCTGCTAAAGGACCCCAGGATTCGTGTTATCAAGGAGAGGGATCATTACTGGTTGGCAACCCTTCTTGATCCACGATACAAGGGTAAGGTTGCAGAGCTCATCCTGCCCGCACAGAGGAAGCACAGGATGAATCAACTTGAGGACGCTCTAAAGCGACACTAGTGTAACACCTTTCCAGACACTGGTAGGTTACCAACTGATGACACAGGTGCTTCTGAGGCTGCTGTTTATCAGAGGAAGAGCGGTGAAGGGGGTCGCTTGACTGATGCTTTTTCCAATTTTTTTAGTTCACGATGCCCAGGGACGTCAAATGTAGACACCCATTGCCAGCGTCTTCACCATATGGTGCAGGACTATCTAGGGGCAAGGGCAGATCTGGATACCTTTCCAGCAGATAATCCACTGGTTTACTGGGTGTTGAGATTGGATCACGGGCCAGAATTTAGCCAATATGCTATGGAGCTACTAGATTGCCCTTCATCCAGCGTGCTTTCTGAAAGGACGTTCAGTGCTGCTAGAGGTTTTGTCACAGACAAACGAGTGCGTCTGTCCACCGACTCCTTAGACCGGCTGACATTTATAAAAATGAATCAGTCCTGGATCAGCAGCTATCACTCCCCTGATGCTGATGTAACTGAATAGATCGGGGATCTCTTCTGCATTCCCAAAACCTCCACCACTGCACTTTTCCACAATACCTCAAAGGGGTTCTGGTGTGAAGGCCCTAGCTGGCACCAAAGGCCCAATATTTGGGTGCACTGACGCGTGTACCAGATTCCAATCATTTTAATATTTGAATGCAGAGTCCACCCCTGCACTCTTCCACAATACCACAGAGGGGTTACGGTGTGAAGGCACTAGCTGACACCAAAGGTCCAATTTTAATGCATCTGTTACTTTCATCCAAAGCCTGCATAAGGTTCACCATAATTTAGCCAAAAAATCACTAAACTTGTTCTACGTGTCCTAAAACGTCTCCTCTTTTCATACAGGCTGCCGCCACAAGCAGTTGTTTATGAATAGATTAAAGGAAAACCGTTTACCGTCACTTGAAACGTAATTTTTTTGTTTTTAAATGTTTCTATACATCCTACAAATCCGCCACTTCATGGGCAGGTTATGGGGACCTCCTAGGCACGATAGTTGAAGGAATTTTTCATTTTTATTCTTAACCTTTATTTCATGGAAAAATCACTGTTCCTTTAAAAACGTCTTTTTTAAACTTTTTTCCTGTCCCCCAGGGCACTACCCGGACCCCCATACACCTTTTATGGCAAAGATCTTGCATATATGCCCTCTTGCAGGGAACTCTAAAAAGTGAACATTCGAGTCCCATTGACTTGCATTGAGTTCTGATCGTGTTCGCGTCCGAACTTGAACTTTTGAAATTGTTCGAGTTCGAATGCGATCCGAACACGGGGGTGTTCGGCTCATCCCTAATCACCACAGAAACGAACATAGAGATCAAAGACACGGAGTTCTACACAGACAGCAAAGTAGTCTTAGGTTACATTTGCAACGAATCCAGACATTTCTATAGTACAGAGAATCAGAAGATCCACCTGCCTAAAACAATAGCATTTTGTACCTACTAATCATTATCCGGTGGTCCATGCAACCAGATCTGTTGCTGCTAACTTTGTAAAAGACACAACATGGTTTACAGGTCCTGCATTCTTACGTAATTCTCAAAATATCAATTCTGACTGTCACACATTTGAACTGATAAGTGCAGATACAGACGAAGAAGTCTGCCTTCAGGTGTCTACACTACATACAGTGACTTTAAGCAACCGGCTTCGATCTCTCCGGTTCAACAAGTTCTCTACCTGGTAGTCACTTAGTTCGCTTTGCCAGAAATACTCTGCTCCCAAAAGGAAAGGGTTGTAAAGGTTGGCACCATTGTAACAGAGTTTACAGAGCAACTGATTTAGAACAGTCGAAAAATATTATTATCCGTATGGTGCAACAAGAAATTTACACTAACGAATTTGACTGTAACCAGAGATCTCTCCCTAAAGGCAGTGTTTTGAAGAAACTCGATCCGATCATCGAGAAAGATGGCTTGCTACGAGTAGGAGGTCGTCTTAAGGAAGCTGAAATAGACTTTTCGGAGAAGCATGCTGTATTGATCCCTGGCTGCCTGTCATCACATTGCTGCTTTGCTTGAACAACACTACCACGATCAGCAGGGCCGGCCCAAGCCATTGCGCTGCCTGGAGCGGTGGATGAAATGCTGCCCCCCAAGGAAAAAAAAACACATGACCTGTATGAGCGTATCACAGAGCTCCACAGCAATAAAACTCACAGTAATTGTTATGTGCAGTGTGTATGAGCGTATCACAGAGCTACACTGCAATCAAACTCACAGTAATGTGTGGTGCGCAGAGCAGGTCCAAGGTGGAAATGCTGCCCCCCTAAAAAAACGTGGCCACCAAGACACATATATCCATTATGTTAATTTAACCACTTAGCTGCGGAGGATGCGCTCAGTGCGTCCTCCCGCAGGAAGCGTTGACTGCGGAGGACGCGCTGAGCGACTGCGGATTCCGGCCGATCGCTGTGCCCCCCGGTGCAGGCTGACATCCTTGATGTCACTCAGCCCAGCATCCGGGACTGCCGCGGGCACCAATAGATGTCATTGCGGCGGCGTGATGACATCTATTACAGGCGCCCCCCGTGAGTACGGAGGAGGTGCCTGAAAGCGAGGGGGGAAGTTCCTTTGGACCTCTCTCCCTCCCCTTCAGTTTGGGGCAGCGATCGAAGCCAGGCACGGTTTGGAAGGGCACAGCCTGCCCTTCCAAACGGTGCCTGGCTTTAACCCCTTGGGGACCAATCGCTATTCGGCGCCAAAAAGTGCCAGATAACGATCCTTTTCTGGAGCTGGCCAACATCTTGGATGTCGGCCAAACGTCCAGGATCTCCCCCTGATGACTGGCGTCATCGTGCAGTTTTGGAGATAACCCCTAGCTGCCACCGATGGTGGAGATAGGGGGTTCATTGGAACCCCCTATCTCCCGATACGTGACAGCTAGGGCTTAATGTTTGATATCGTCGGATCGGCCAGAGCATGACCTTTCCAACGATACCAAACATGACCATGTAAAAAGTTAAGAAAAAATAAAATAAATAAAAATATAAGTAAAAATATATTGAAATATATATTGAAATAAATAAATGTAAAAAAAATAAACAGGTTTTTTTGTTATGTTTTTGTTAATGCAGCAATATTGTTCCCATTTCAATTATAATGTGAACAATGATGCTGCACTAACGATTTTATTTTAAGGGGCGAGTTTGTTTAAAAATCGACTGATTTTCCCACCAAAAAAATGTAACGATTCCCTGTTTCTAATTTTTTTAACAAGCGCAACACATAGAAAATATAATCGCAAACGCTCGCATGTTAAAATGTGAAAAATAACACTTTACACATTGTAAATTATTGAAAATTTAAATTTTATTGCATTTTTTGTTATAATATACAGACAGGACATGACATATACATATAATAATGATAGATTATGAATCTGCCGAGTCTGCTGGAAAGAATGATATATAATATGTCTGGGTCATATAAAAAATATGGCTTCAAAACGCATATAAACATGATGAGCGAAACCGGTAAAAATGACCTCAGCACACAGGCGTGAAATGGCTCAGCAGCAAAAGGGTTAATATATACAGTATATGCATCCAGGAAGCGCTGCATCTTACTTAAATATCCAGTCTGCTAAAAGGCATTCATAGGGGTGTCGTCACTGTGCTCAGGTACACCCTGATGACAGGGATATGATCCTGACAGTCCCACATGTAACACACAAGGCAATGCAAAGTGTAAACATGGAAACCCCACAACCTGAAGAGGTTAAAATGAGAAAAGATATTTCATTGTGGTATGGAGTCCAAGACCAAAAGGTGAATTTGTATATTACCATTAACCCTTATTGGCTTTGAGTTAATTAAGGGCTCATTTAGGCACACTATTATTAACCCTTTCACATACATACTATTAACCTGGTTTCAATCATATGTGTCTGATCGGTCGCAATATGTGTCCATTTCTGACAGCACTTCCCTCCCCCTCCCAGTAACGTGTGGTGTACCCCAAGGCTCGATACTCGGCCCCCTGCTATTCACAATATTCATAAATGATCTGCCCAATGTTTGCAAAGCCTCAACTGTACACATGTACGCAGACAACACTGTAATCTATACCAGCAAACCAGATCTCCCACAGCTGGAGGCCGTGCTGCAAAACCAATTCACAGAGGTAGAAAAATGGATCAAAGATAACAAACTTTTTCTAAATGCTGACAAAACTGTTACAATGCTCTTTGGAACAGCACCTAAACTACACAAATTGCAAACACCCCATCTATGTGTCAAGACAAATTCAAATAACACGCTGACCACAGTCACTTCTCTCAAATATCTAGGTATGTGGTTAGACCCAAATCTATCCTTTGGCCCCCACATTGAAATACTCTCATCTAAAATTTACCCAGGTGCCCTATACAGAAACCAATCCTGCCTGAGCCCCGCGGTAAGAAAGCAGATTGTACAACAAATGCTTATGCCGACTATTGAATACGGAGATGTAGTGTATGCAGCCGCCCCGCAAACGCACCTCCAGAAACTTACTACATTGTATAACTCATTCTCTCGCTTTGTGCTACAATGTAACTACATGACCCACCATTGTGACATGTTAAAAGAACTAAACTGGCCGTCACTGGAATCTAGACGCACCCTTGACCTTTCCAACCTAGTGTTTAAGAGCTTTTCTGGGAAGCTACCATCCTACCTGAATAAGCTGCTTCCCTCAGCAGTTCCCTCATCCTATAACCTCCGATCCAGGACCAGCACCTTACTTACAATACCACAATACAAAAAGCAAGTGGCTCGATCCTTATTTTCCTACAAGGCACCACAATTATGGAATAACCTCCCAGACGCCATTAAGTCTTCCCCCAGTCTAAAGTCTCTTAAGAGCTCTATATTAACATACCTCAATAAGGAATGCAACTGTAAACATGTAACATAGTGACTATCAGGGTTATCCAAAGAGATCCGAATTGCTTGAGAAAGGTAACCGAACGCTGAAAATCAGCGTTCGGTTACCTTTCCTGACCATTCGGCTATCCAGAGAGCAGGCAATTCGCCAAATCCTGGCGAATTGCCTGCACTTACGGTGCCTGTTCGGTGCCTGTTCGAGGGCAGTGAAATCCCCATGAAAAAGCACTGCTTCGGCTATTCAGAGAACACAAACCAGCAGTGAAAGGTTCCCGAAATGCCCTGCCATTCGGTGGTTTAATTCGGCAAGTTAATTCAGGAGAATCCCATAGACTTCAATGTTAAAAATATTCCCGTTATAATTCAATATCTAATAAACCGTTCATTATAAAATTCTGCAGCAAAAAGTCTCTTTATTTATAGATTTTTTAGGATACTTTAAGCATTTTTCTTATTTTTTTTTTTTTTTTTTAAAAGTCCGATTTTTTTTTTATTTTTTTTCAGTTTACTTATTTTTTTTGTAACAGCCCTCTTTATTATCATTCCCTGGACCTCCTGTGAAAATTTCAGACATTTTCGCTCAGTAGTTTCATTGCAAACAGCGTTTCATTTTCCCAGATTCATACAAATGGTTTTTCTAATTTATTCACTGCCTCCTCTACGTCACAGCTGCTTCGGCTCTGTGTGATTCGGCTCATGTTCGGCTCCTGTTCGGCTCCTGTTCGGCTTTTTCGAAGGTTAATCCAGATGTTTTTGCTTGTTTTCAGCGTGCATTCGGTTAGTTTTCGTCGGGTTTGCGGCAGCTTTCCCTGCAATTCGGGGACCCTGTGGTGTTTGCTGAATACACCGCAGGGTCACCGAAATGCAATCGGCAAAAGGAACCGAATTGAAGAGAACGAAAAGTCACCGAACGTGCGGTGACTTTTCGAATCTCTTTGGATAACCCTGTATATTTCCTACATATTTATTTTCTGTTGATCTGTATATTTGTTTTGTGTTAACTTACACTTACTGGAGTTGCGGGACTGGAGGAAGGAACTGCAAGGCCCACTTTTTACTCTGGGTAAACACACGTCTATATCATGCTTTCTCTCACGCTTCTACTCTTTACTTCTACCTTTCTCATTAAATGGAACTCCTGCCCCTCTACCACCGACCCCTACACTATCTGCATCTCTCCCTCCCTCCTCTCGTCCCACATGATGGCCTCGCATGAGCTCCTTTGTTTCCTCAGAACATGGTCTCCCTCTATCTCTCGTGCTGCCAATCACTCCTACTCCCACAAATCCCATTCCCACCTTCTCTTTCTCACCCTCCTGCTGTTACTCTATTCAGGCGACATATCCCCTAACCCTGGCCCCACAACACATCCAATACTTCCCTCTCATCCTATCTCCATTGCACATAAATCACCTCCCTGCAAGCCCAGCAACCTCATTCCCATAATCCCTCAGCACCTGTCCTCTTTCTCCTGCGCCCTCTGGAACACTCGCTCTGTGTGCAACAAACTCACAGCAATCCATGACCTCTTCCTTTCAAACTCCTTCAACCTCCTAGCTTTAACTGAAACCTGGCTAACTCCCTCTGACACGGCCTCCGTTGCTGCTCTCTCACATGGCGGTCTACACTTGAGCCATACCCCCAGACCGGGTGAGAGAAATGGTGGCGGGGTCAGAATCCTGCTCTCTCCCACCTGCACCTACCAGCATCTCCCTCCACCCCCATCCCTCTCCTTCTCCTCCTTTGAGACACACTGCATCCGCCTGTTCTCTCCTCTGGCCCTCAGGGTGGCAGTCATCTACCGCCCACCGGGACCAACCTCCCAGTTCTTTGACCACTTTGCTACCTGGCTTTCTCACTTCCTGTCTTCTAATCTTCCATGCCTAATTCTCGGGGACTTCAACATTCCCATTGATGATCCTTCCGCCCCTGCTGCCTCCAAACTTCTTTCACTCACGTCCTCCCTTGGACTCACACAATCCTCCCTCCTCCCTACCCATCCTGCTTGACCTCTCGGCTGCTTTTGACACTGTTGACCACTCCCTCCTTCTACAGACCCTCAACTCTCTGGGTCTCGGTGACACTGCACTTGCTTGGGTTGACTCCTATTTATCCAACAGGTCCTTCTGTGTGTCCTTTGCTGGTAACTCCTCCTCTTCATTGCCTCTATCTGTTGGTGTACCTCAAGGCTCTGTCCTTGGTCCTCTGCTCTTTTCCATCTACACCTCCTCCCTGGTCAAAATCATCAACAGCTTTGGCTTTAATTACCACCTCTACGCTGATGACACTCAGATCTACCTCTCTACCCCTGATCTCTCTCCCCCTGTCCTTTCAAAAGTCAGTGACTGTTTATCTGGCATCTCCTCCTGGATGGCCTCCCACCACCTAAAGATCAACATGTCAAAGACTAAGCTCCTACTTATTCCTCCCTCCAATGCCTCCCCACCTCCTGACTTCTCTATCATGGTGGAGGGTATCACCATCTCCCCATCAAACCAAGTTCGCTGTCTTGGAGTTAGACTTGATGTGGGGGGTGAAGGAAAGAGCAGAGTCAAGTGTCTTTCATCCTCCTGCCGATACCAACTGCGTAATATTTCCAGAATTCGGCCATTTCTTACCACTGTCACCACAAAACAACTCATACACGCCCTGGTAATCTCCCGACTCGACTATTGCAATAATCTCTTATCTGGCCTCCCTCTGTCCCGCCTCTCCCCCCTACAATCCATCCTGAACACCTCCGCCAGGCTAATTCACCTCACCAGAAAAACAAGAACAAGAGAATGTGGCTATTTTTATCTTGCCTGAATGGCTAATTAAACTGATGCCACTAAATGCTGGTAAACATTAAAGATATAATTATTTAAATGGTTAGTACTTTGAAAATTTCTTTATTAATTAACATATACAACACAAATCGTGTAACATAGCACGTATCACGAAGTATTTATTTATGTTACACTGACGACTAACTTATGATCTATAGATAATGATAGGGCAGACTGTCGAGTGCGCCCTGTAGCTAATATGTATATAGACTTCAACGTGATTAACCTAAGTCTCAAATAAACATTGGCTGTATAGTTAGTATATTGTAAAATTAGCAAATAGAGGCTCGGTATTTAGCTTTGAACAATTGTAAAGTTTATTTAGTGGTTGTATATATCGCCACTTAATTACTGAATTAATGCATACATATAGCTAAATTCGTTGGTAGGCAGTGGTAGATAACTTCAAGATATAAGCCCACTGTTGATAAAACAATAGTAAGGTGTATAATCATATAGGGATACATAGAGTATGTCACTAGGGGTTAACACTCTGTAGTCTCAATAATGGAGACATTAGCCTTAATTAGGTGAGTTGAAGTGAACACCCTGCTAAATATATCTTCCAAACAATCACGCGCTTTGGCTGATATCATTGATACTGAAGATATTCAATTCGCCCATTACAAATACAACATAAATTTCACAGTGGGATCCCCAAAATATATAAACCAATTAACCAAATTGCTGCTAATCGTTGGTAGGCAGTGGTAGATAACTTCAAGATATAAGCCCACTGTTGATAAAACAATAGTAAGGTGTATAAATCATATAGGGATACATAGAGTATGTCACTAGGGGTTAACACTCTGTAGTCTCAATAATGGAGACATTAGCCTTAATTAGGTGAGTTGAAGTGAACACCCTGCTAAATATATCTTCCAAACAATCACACGCTTTGGCTGATATCATTGATACTGAAGATATTCAATTCGCCCATTACAAATACAACATAAATTTCACAGTGGGATCCCCAAAATATATAAACCAATTAACCAAATTGCTGCTAATCAAAGTACAGAGTCTCAAGATAGACATTGGCTATAGAGTTGGTATATAATATGTAAATGACAAGTAGAGACTGGGTATTTTGCTTTTAAACAGTTGGGAGGTTTACTTAGTGGTTGTATACACCACCACTTAATTAATGGATTAATACATACAAATAGCTAAATATGTTGGTAGGCAGTTGTGAATGACTCAAGATATAAACCCACTGTTAATAAACAAAACAGTATAATAATGTGTATAGATCATATGGGGATGCATAGAGTATGTCACTAGGAGTTAACACTTTATAATCTCAATGGTAAAGACATTAGCCTTAATTAGGTGAGTTGAAGTGAACACCCTGCTAAATATAACTTCCAAGCAATCACACACTTTGGCTGGTATCATTGATACTGAAGATATTCGATTCACCCATTAGCAAATGCAACATGAATTGCCGATGAGATCCCCAAAATTTGTAAACCAATTTCTATCTACCAAATTGCTGCTAAACAAATGCACTGTTCATGCAGGGACCAATACATCTATCCCTAGAATACCAGATGTATCTGTAATGATTCCTGGATATAGATAGAATAACAGTTAGCCCTTTGGGGGTTAGTAAAGATAGATATAAATGCTATTAGGGTCTTATCACGTTTGTGTTATCACAATATATTATTGGTCCCTGATCAAGAGACACCAGTTGGCAATTTTCTAGATAGCCCCTGAATAGGAACACATTTCATATGAAGCCCAAAAGCGTCTATTGTTGGAACGCCAATTAGAAAGATAATGTATTGTGTGATGGACAAACTGATATAGCAAATACAACTGTAGTGCAACCCGCACTTCGATACGTATATTTCACAACCAAAGGCAATATCTAGTTTGCCGAAAAATAGTTCGTCAAAATCAGCACATTGGGATTGTGTAAATGGAAAGTCATTTCCCCATAATGGGCACACCAACACACTGCGATAACAAAATATGGATGCGGGTAACTGCTGTATATTGCTAGTATTTCCCTAAATGTATCAATGAATTAATTACTATACTATCCCTGAATGCAACAACATGCTAGGTTATATAGTATGTACATACTGCCTAATTCGAATCATTAGATCATATTTTGTCGCCAAAAGAGAGAGTAAGCACCCCGTGCTAAATTATTAAAAAAACAAACAAACATATGGCCATTGCCAAAAGATAGTTACTACGCTAACGCGCGTTTCGCCGCATAACCGGCTTCGTCCAGAGCGTGAATATGTCTGAACCTATGGATCCTATTTATAGTGTTCCCCCTTTAATGATTTAGCTCGTTAGGTCGCTGTAGAGAGTTATTTGCATATCATAGTTTCCGCAATTAACGGCAATCATGTGACTCTCTCCCCACCAATGGGCTTACATTGGTGGTTCAAGAGTTGAAGAGAAATAATTCTCTATGTTTATATCTAGTACGAATGCGTTCCAGCTTGGTTATGAGTTCGGAGTATCGTCAATTGATTATTTAAGACTACCTTAGACTGTCTGCAGGATTTAATAGCATTCAGTTTTACAGGTAGACGCCGGACTGAAGGATTATATAGTTTGATTAGTGTATCGTACACAAGTTTACCTCCTTGTGAGTCTCTAAAGAGCATCATTCTAAAAAGAAGATAATAATAATCGCTCTACACGTACTCTAAAAAGAAGGTATCTATCTTGTCCCCCCACCGAACTCTCACCGTCTGTTTATTATCTGGATACCTTATAGATAGTCATTTTTTATTCCTGCAGAGTTTAGTATATATGCAAAATGAACTAGAAATATACAGTTAGTTTGTATATTCTTATATATCGAGCTAAGGGAACTAATAGGTCATAGGTGTATATTGTAACCTTTACTAAAAAGACATAGTGCAAAACATCCAATGGTGCCTATTGTGACAAAATAATGTGCAAAGAGGGGGTGTATTTTCTTCCCCTCAATTCTTCTTACTCCATATTAAAAAATAAAGCGTGAATACATATGTGTATATATTTTTTCTTTCCTCGTACAAAAAATACATAGTATTAGATTATTCTGCTTAAACTATAAAAACTGTCTTAGGAATTCTCAGCAAGGAAGGTAAGCTCAAGTAAGTTTATAAAAATTTAATTTCTGATTTAAAGGAAAAGACCAGATGGGATTTATATAAAGGGAGTGAAGGTAAACCCTTCATTAAGACCTTCTGGTGCTAACGTATGTAGGGTATATGTCCAAAAACATTCCCTACGTCTCAAAAGGAGGTCATAATTACCCCCCCTAGGATGATGTTTAACTAGCTCTACTCCACAGAATTTTAGATTACTGGTGTTGCCCCTCTGGCACTGCCTAACATGCCTTGCTACGGGTGTATCTATGTGTCCACCAACTGACCTGATGTGTTCCCTGATCCTGTATTTAAAAGGGCGGAAGGTTTTACCTATATATTTCTTTCCGCACCCACACGTGATCATATAGACTAGACCTGATGTATTACAGTTAAAGAAATTCTGAATCACGAAAGATTTCTCGTGTCTAGTGTCTTGAATCACTTTGGAGTCTCTCAAGATATTAGGGCAACTTTTACATCGCCCACAACTATAGGTTCCTTTTAGATTGTTAGTTAGCCAGCTAGTTGTTGATGATGTTATTTTTTCATAATGGCTGTGGACAAGTAGATCTTTCAGGTTTCTGCATCTTCTATTTGTGATGGTCGCATGAGGCCCTATTGATTCCTTTAGATGTGGGTCTAGAGTAAGTAGCGGCCAATATCTGTCCATGATATCTTTGACTAAGTTGTTCCCTGTGTCATAATTACCAATACAGCGTATCTGATTTGTATTTGTTTTAGATAGATCTTGTAAGAGAGTATCTCTCGAGTGATATGCTGCCTTTTGGTATGCCTGCTTGAGGACTCTATTTGGATACCCTTTCTCTTTAAAGTTTTTTTGAAGGGTTTTTGCCTGTTTTTCATACTCAATTTCAGATGAACATATTCGCTTTAGTCTTAGATATTGTCCATAGGGTATTCCCAATCTCAGTGATTTAGGGTGGAAGCTCGACCAGTTAAGTAGATTGTTCGTAGCTGTCTCTTTTCGATATAGAGTAGTGCTAACCAGTTCTTCATTGCGTGTTATTGTTACATCCAGAAAATTTAAAGAGTCTCGGGGAATCTCATGTGTAAAGCGCAGGTTTAGAGTGTTTCTGTTCAGATAATTTGTTAAATCTACAAATTCTTCCGGGGTACCACCCCATATCAAGATAATATCATCAATGTATCTTCTCCAGAATAGAATTTTAGAGCGGTATGGATTGCAGTCTGAAAAGATTTGTTGTTTTTCCCAAACGCCCAGGTATAGGTTGGCATACGCTGGCGCACAAGTAGTGCCCATTGTAGTGCCCTGTATCTGATGGTAAAACTTCCGATCAAAAATGAAGTAATTATGTTTCAGTACAAAGGCCAAAAGTTCCCCAATGAAATTGATAAATTCCTCTGTGAAATCACCCGATTCGTATAGGGCCAACCTAGTATGTAGTAGGCCCTCGGAGTGAGGGATAGAGCTATATAAAGCCTCCACATCAAGGCTGCACATCCAAGCCTCTTTTGGGAGTTTGAGATTGTTCATAATCTGTAAAAGTTGTTTTGTATCCCGAAGGTACGAGGGTAAAGTTTTTACTAGGTCTTGTAGGATCTGATCTATATATTGACTACAATTCTGCGTTAAATTCCCAATTCCAGACACTATGGGTCTACCAGGTGGTTTTTCCAAATTTTTATGTACTTTAGGTAGCGCATAGAACGTTGCAATAGTAGGTTTGTCGGTTTTTAGGAACTTTATATTCTTCCTCTGAAATGTGACCTTTCTCGTACCCACGGATCAAAATTTCACCCAACTGATCCATAAATCTTTTAGTCGGGTCCTGTGGTAGTCTTACATAAACCTTATTATCCTCTAGAAGGGTTTTTACCATGAGTTCATACTGATCTTTAGACATAATAGTTATATTCCCCCCCTTATCGGAGGGTTTTATAATAAAGTCTGTATTCATGGTTAGTTCTTTAAGTGCTTTTCTCTCCTTTATCGTAAGGTTATCTTCAGTTGATTCGATTTTTGGATTACCGCTCAGTTTCTCTATATCTTGGCAGACCAATTTCCTGAATAGCTCCAGGTTGTCGTATTCTTTTATTGAAGGGGTAAAGGTGGTCTTAGGTTTTAGATTGGAATATGGTGGGCCCTTCTCAGGGACTTCGTTCTCATTTAGAAGTTGAATTAAAGTTTCCAAACATTCTAATTCTTTCACCTCTAAACCTTTCATTTTCGCTTGTTTTTCTCTTTTCAGCACATGAAATTTCTTCAAGGCCAATTTTCGCGCAAACAAATTAATATCCTTAATCCAGTTAAATGCATTAAATCTTGGCTTCGGTACAAAAGATAGACCCTTCTTTAAGACCATCTCCTGTTCCATTGAGATGGGGGTACCAGACATATTAATGATACGTAGTTGTGGTTCTAATAGTCGTCCCTTCTCCTTCGCCCTCGTCTCCCTCCCCTGCCCCGCCCTCGCTGTCGTCTCGGGGGCTCCATGTCCTCTAAAAAAGGAGAGGCAAAAGTAATTCCCCGTTTCAGAATACTTCTGGGGAGGGTTGGGTTTTCATCTAAGGTCTCATTTTCAGTTTCTGAGGATTCGTACTCACTAGTAGATCCATTAGTGCTAGTTGTTCGCATCTGTCTTTTAGGTCTTCTAAAGACTGTGCCCTCTTTATAGTCTTTTAGATCCCGAAGAAATTTTTTATGCTTTCTAGTTTTTATTTCTGTTTCATTTCTCTCTAATTTCAATTTCATTTTTGCTTCTAGTTGTAAATAGATGGGATCTTTCTTTGATGTTTGTACCTTATCCACAAGATCTTGGATCTTTTTATTTACGTCACTTAAAAAGATCTGTTCATATTTCTGGATAATATTCATAAATTTATTTGAGCATTCTATTGCTGCTTGCTCCCATTCCTGTATAAAGGTCTCATGTGTTATATGAGAGGCAGGAATATTAGATACTCTTAAACCTCTAGGAATCATCTCCTTCTTGCAATAATTTTCCAATGATGAAATCTCCCACAGTGATCTCATCTGCTGATGGAGCAATTTTGTTAGGCTATTGAACTGTCCCATGAGGGATTCGTCCTTGGGGGTCTCTTCTAGGAATACTTCAGAGAATACAGAATCTGCATCCTTCCCCCATATGGGTTTGTCCCTCATGGATGCCACAAAACCCAACATTTTTGCTCCTAATTTGTCCCAATAAATTAATTTAAGCAGAATATTATATAAATCGTTAATACTTGAAAATGAGCTCCTTGTTGGTATTAAAACCTCTTACAAAACTTAGTAAATAATTGGATTGGACCCAATATCAAATCGGGGCCAAAAAGGAAGAGACTCGATTACCAGCGTATGATAGGATTAAACCTTAATTGAAACTACAGAAGAAAAACAAGAACAAGAGAATGTGGCTATTTTTATCTTGCCTGAATGGCTAATTAAACTGATGCCACTAAATGCTGGTAAACATTAAAGATATAATTATTTAAATGGTTAGTACTTTGAAAATTTCTTTATTAATTAACATATACAACACAAATCGTGTAACATAGTGTAACATAAATAAATACTTCGTGATACGTGCTGACGACTAACTTATGATCTATAGATAATGATAGGGCAGACTGTCGAGTGCGCCCTGTAGCTAATATGTATATAGACTTCAACGTGATTAACCTAAGTCTCAAATAAACATTGGCTGTATAGTTAGTATATTGTAAAATTAGCAAATAGAGGCTCAGTATTTAGCTTTGAACAATTGTAAAGTTTATTTAGTGGTTGTATATATCGCCACTTAATTACTGAATTAATGCATACATATAGCTAAATTCGTTGGTAGGCAGTGGTAGATAACTTCAAGATATAAGCCCACTGTTGATAAAACAATAGTAAGGTGTATAAATCATATAGGGATACATAGAGTATGTCACTAGGGGTTAACACTCTGTAGTCTCAATAATGGAGACATTAGCCTTAATTAGGTGAGTTGAAGTGAACACCCTGCTAAATATATCTTCCAAACAATCACGCGCTTTGGCTGATATCATTGATACTGAAGATATTCAATTCGCCCATTACAAATACAACATAAATTTCACAGTGGGATCCCCAAAATATATAAACCAATTAACCAAATTGCTGCTAATCGTTGGTAGGCAGTGGTAGATAACTTCAAGATATAAGCCCACTGTTGATAAAACAATAGTAAGGTGTATAAATCATATAGGGATACATAGAGTATGTCACTAGGGGTTAACACTCTGTAGTCTCAATAATGGAGACATTAGCCTTAATTAGGTGAGTTGAAGTGAACACCCTGCTAAATATATCTTCCAAACAATCACGCGCTTTGGCTGATATCATTGATACTGAAGATATTCAAATCGCCCATTACAAATACAACATAAATTTCACAGTGGGATCCCCAAAATATATAAACCAATTAACCAAATTGCTGCTAATCAAGTACACAGAGTCTCAAGATAGACATTGGCTATAGAGTTGGTATATAATATGTAAATGACAAGTAGAGACTGGGTATTTTGCTTTTAAACAGTTGGGAGGTTTACTTAGTGGTTGTATACACCACCACTTAATTAATGGATTAATACATACAAATAGCTAAATATGTTGGTAGGCAGTTGTGAATGACTCAAGATATAAACCCACTGTTAATAAACAAAACAGTATAATAATGTGTATAGATCATATGGGGATGCATAGAGTATGTCACTAGGAGTTAACACTTTATAATCTCAATGGTAAAGACATTAGCCTTAATTAGGTGAGTTGAAGTGAACACCCTGCTAAATATAACTTCCAAGCAATCACACACTTTGGCTGGTATCATTGATACTGAAGATATTCGATTCACCCATTAGCAAATGCAACATGAATTGCCGATGAGATCCCCAAAATTTGTAAACCAATTTCTATCTACCAAATTGCTGCTAAACAAATGCACTGTTCATGCAGGGACCAATACATCTATCCCTAGAATACCAGATGTATCTGTAATGATTCCTGGATATAGATAGAATAACAGTTAGCCCTTTGGGGGTTAGTAAAGATAGATATAAATGCTATTAGGGTCTTATCACGTTTGTGTTATCACAATATATTATTGGTCCCTGATCAAGAGACACCAGTTGGCAATTTTCTAGATAGCCCCTGAATAGGTACACATTTCATATGAAGCCCAAAAGCGTCTATTGTTGGAACGCCAATTAGAAAGATAATGTATTGTGTGATGGACAAACTGATATAGCAAATACAACTGTAGTGCAACCCGCACTTCGATACGTATATTTCACAACCAAAGGCAATATCTAGTTTGCCGAAAAATAGTTCGTCAAAATCAGCACATTGGGATTGTGTAAATGGAAAGTCATTTCCCCATAATGGGCACACCAACACACTGCGATAACAAAATATGGATGCGGGTAACTGCTGTATATTGCTAGTATTTCCCTAAATGTATCAATGAATTAATTACTATACTATCCCTGAATGCAACAACATGCTAGGTTATGTAGTATGTACATACTGCCTAATTCGAATCATTAGATCATATTTTGTCGCCAAAAGAGAGAGTAAGCACCCCGTGCTAAATTATTAAAAACAAACAAACATATGGCCATTGCCAAAAGATAGTTACTACGCTAACGCGCGTTTCGCCGTATAACCGGCTTCGTCCAGAGCGTGAATATGTCTGAACCTATGGATCCTATTTATAGTGTTCCCCCTTTAATGATTTAGCTCGTTAGGTCGCTGTAGAGAGTTATTTGCATATCATAGTTTCCGCAATTAACGGCAATCATGTGACTCTCTCCCCACCAATGGGCTTACATTGGTGGTTCAAGAGTTGAAGAGAAATAATTCTCTATGTTTATATCTAGTACGAATGCGTTCCAGCTTGGTTATGAGTTCGGAGTATCGTCAATTGATTATTTAAGACTACCTTAGACTGTCTGCAGGATTTAATAGCATTCAGTTTTACAGGTAGACGCCGGACTGAAGGATTATATAGTTTGATTAGTGTATCGTACACAAGTTTACCTCCTTGTGAGTCTCTAAAGAGCATCATTCTAAAAAGAAGATAATAATAATCGCTCTACACGTACTCTAAAAAGAAGGTATCTATCTTGTCCCCCCACCGAACTCTCACCGTCTGTTTATTATCTGGATACCTTATAGATAGTCATTTTTTATCCCTGCAGAGTTTAGTATATATGCAAAATGAACTAGAAATATACAGTTAGTTTGTATATTCTTATATATCGAGCTAAGGGAACTAATAGGTCATAGGTGTATATTGTAACCTTTACTAACAAGACATAGTGCAAAACATCCAATGGTGCCTATTGTGACAAAATAATGTGCAAAGAGGGGGTGTATTTTCTTCCCCTCAATTCTTCTTACTCCATATTAAAAAATAAAACGTGAATACATATGTGTATATATTTTTTCTTTCCTCGTACAAAAAATACATATTATTAGATTATTCTGCTTAAACTATAAAAACTGTCTTAGGAATTCTCAGCAAGGAAGGTAAGTTCAAGTAAGTTTATAAAAATTTAATTTCTGATTTAAAGGAAAAGACCAGATGGGATTTATATAAAGGGAGTGAAGGTAAACCCTTCATTAAGACCTTCTGGTGCTAACGTATGTAGGGTATATGTCCAAAAACATTCCCTACGTCTCAAAAGGAGGTCATAATTACCCCCCTAGGATGATGTTTAACTAGCTCTACTCCACAGAATTTTAGATTACTGGTGTTGCCCCTCTGGCACTGCCTAACATGCCTTGCTACGGGTGTATCTATGTGTCCACCAACTGACCTGATGTGTTCCCTGATCCTGTATTTAAAAGGGCGGAAGGTTTTACCTATATATTTCTTTCCGCACCCACACGTGATCATATAGACTAGACCTGATGTATTACAGTTAAAGAAATTCTGAATCACGAAAGATTTCTCGTGTCTAGTGTCTTGAATCACTTTGGAGTCTCTCAAGATATTAGGGCAACTTTTACATCGCCCACAACTATAGGTTCCTTTTAGATTGTTAGTTAGCCAGCTAGTTGTTGATGATGTTATTTTTTCATAATGGCTGTGGACAAGTAGATCTTTCAGGTTTCTGCATCTTCTATTTGTGATGGTCGCATGAGGCCCTATTGATTCCTTTAGATGTGGGTCTAGAGTAAGTAGCGGCCAATATCTGTCCATGATATCTTTGACTAAGTTGTTCCCTGTGTCATAATTACCAATACAGCGTATCTGATTTGTATTTGTTTTAGATAGATCTTGTAAGAGAGTATCTCTCGAGTGATATGCTGCCTTTTGGTATGCCTGCTTGAGGACTCTATTTGGATACCCTTTCTCTTTAAAGTTTTTTTGAAGGGTTTTTGCCTGTTTTTCATACTCAATTTCAGATGAACATATTCGCTTTAGTCTTAGATATTGTCCATAGGGTATTCCCAATCTCAGTGATTTAGGGTGGAAGCTCGACCAGTTAAGTAGATTGTTCGTAGCTGTCTCTTTTCGATATAGAGTAGCACTCCCTGTCTATACTGTGCCTATTGTACAGCGCTGCGGAATATGCTGGCGCTTTATAAATAAAGAATAATAATAATAATAATAACTTCTTGCATTTTACTACTTTGTATTTCTGTAACCATGTTCTTGAACCCAGGACATACTTGAAAACGAGAGAAATCTCAATGTATCCTTCCTGGTAAAATCCTTTATAAATAAATAAAATAAACCCTTTCTGACTCACACTGTTAATGCTCATTTCAGATACATAATAGTATTAACCCATTTAGCTCTGCACTATTAACCCTCTCCGTCAAATACTCTACTAACCCTTTCAGCCACACCCTACCATTAACACTTTTAGTTGTAAACTATTATTAACCATTTCAAACACACACTACCGTAACCCTTCGTCACACACTACTATTAACCCTTTAAGTCACACTATTATTGAACCCCTTGCACAGCTACACTTCACAGACTAGTATTAACCTTTTTACCAGAAATTAATATTAACCCTTCCAGTAACACACTTCATTGAACCCTTTCATCAACAAACTACAACTGACCCTTTGTTATGCACTATTATTAACCCTTTCAGTCACACTTCTGATAAGCCTTTCAATCATACTCTAAACTATTGTTTCCCAAACCTGTCCTCGGGACCCTCAACCAGGCCAGATTTTGCAGATTACCTTGGGGAAAAGCAGACTGAATACTGCAATCATTGAGCAGGAAATCATATCACCTGTGCTGTGCTTCAGATATCTGGCGAGGCGGAGGTTCCTGAGGACAGGTTTGGGAAACACTGCTCTAAACCCTTTAATTCATCCACTTTTGTTTACCCTTTCAATCATTATCACACACCACGTTTTACTCGTTGTTACAACCTGTCATATATATTGTGCAGAAAGGGTTCCTTTATAATCACTGTTTGAGATAAGGAGGCTGATGCATGATAAGTGGGGAGTTACATCTTTCCATGTTTTTATTTTTAATCCCAAATGGGAAGTGTTTGGTGCATGTATAAATAAAACCCACCATATCTCTGCCTCTCCTTAGCTGAAAAGCAGCAGGAGGGGCTTGGAGCTGCTTAGTAGGGATGTGCGTTTCGGGTTTCGGAATTTCGGAATTTTCACGAAATTTCCCGATTCGTGTTTTCGGATCCGGCCGATTTTCCGAAAATTTTTAGATCCGAAAATTTTTCCGAGCCGAAACGAAATATTTTCGGAATTTTCGAATGTACTTGAAATGTGTCAAATCGAAATTTATTGCTTTGAAACGAGGAGAACAGACGTTCCGATAAAACGAAAATACGAAAAGTCGATACAAAAAACGAGCTACGTGACACGAAAATACGAAAAATGGTCGAAATTCCGAAAAAAATTGTACACGAAAAACGAGTCGAGCCGAACCGAATCGAAACAGAAATCGGTCGAAACGAGCCGAATCGAAAAGTTTAAAAATCCGAAAAATCGAATCGAACCGAAAAAAAAAATCGGTGCACAAGCCTACTGCTTAGTAGAGCGGTCTTTTGGTTACATTTGTTAGGTACTCACTCTACAAAGAGGTGCCTTGAAGTGGCGAGTGAGCTTACGTTGCAATGGCCATTGAAACAAACAAAAACCTCATAGTGTTTTGTTGTACATGGAATACATAGAAACGAGCGCAAATGACACTTTTTTCCTTGTTATGTTTTATACATTAACTGGGCTGTTACTCCTGGCAGTTGCTGCTGCTCCGGTGAGTATGGGCGCGACGCCATATTTTCTGTATTTATTAACCCTTTAAGCCACACTATTATTGAACCCCTTGCACAGCTACACTTCACAGACTAGAAACATAAAGTGCTTAAAGTGCTTCAATCTTAAGGTGACAAATATTCAATCAATGTACACATATAAAAGTGCAATGTGCCATAGAACACAGTAAAGTGCAACAATGTATAAAATTCCAGCAGTGCGATGGGTATAAGAGAGTCTATAAAGTGCAACAGTGTCCAAATGTGCAAAATGTGCAAATTCAGTGATATCTAGTACAATGGTATGAATACCAGTGGGAAAAATTTCTTAAAATGTACTTAATTTTCTTTATGTTCAAGCGATTCACAAATAGTCCTCCTTTCTTGGTCTGTGTATCTCTTGCCGTCTCTCAATAATGGAGAGGGTAGCCAGAAAGGAGAAAACAAGGATTCGAGGGGAGAGAAAAATGAAGAAATCCCAATTAAATATGGCAGATAAATCACTCGTGGGAATATGGAAACTCACATTTATAAGAGCCCAAAAAAATCCCTGGCTCTAGGTTTAGGAGCTTCCAGCCATATAGAGGGTGGCGTATCCCTTCTTAAATCTTCAACTCTAGTTGTGATGGCTACAAAGAAATAATAGACAGCGCTCCCATAGTATATTACCGTATTATAATAAAAAGAGGTGGTAATGTATTGAACTCACCAGATATGGAGCCTCTTCCACACAGGCTCACTCAATACAGCATCAGGTACACTATGGTGGATACCCAGAACCTCTTCCCAACCATCTGAGGGCCAGATATCAGGAGCTTCCAAGCGGTGGCAAGTATATATCCAAGGAGAGTAGTCAATAGAATATAAACCTTAGAAAATTTATTGTATATTAAAAAATTAATTGCATATTAAAAAATGGACAGATGCGTTACCGAGACGCGTTTCGGCATTAACAGCCTTCCTCAGTCGGTATATTTAGGTGCACTATTGTCCAAAAGATCTCCAAACAGGAGGAAAAGTAAAAAAAGTCCTCTTTTATAGTCCTTTCATGGGATTATGTGAACCGCATGAACAGCATAAGACTTCCTGCATCCGGTTGTGTGACCTCCGTGATTTCATATCCGGTTCATTACCTAGAGGGGTGCTTTGCGGTAATCACCCGATGGAGTAAACAAAAAATGTCTCACTGACGATCAGGAAGAGGAAGTAAATGAAGACTACTGCTGCTCAAATAAGCAACAAACAAAAATAAAAATAAATGGAGCCTGGAGATAAATGTCCCTCTGTGTATGCATCGCAAGTCCACAAAGGGGCACGCTGTACCAGAATAGCACAGTAACTCTGTGCTCAATGTCCAAACCATATAAGAAAAAACGGGACCATATACACAGAACACATTATATAAAAACACGTATTAACATTAACATTAATAAGAACATACGTACCGCATGCCAGCTAAGAGAATACACATGCCCATAAAAGATGGATACTAAAAAAATTTAAAATAAAAAAATATATTTAAAAGAAAAAGGTCTATATGATTATCCTAAAAGGGGGGGGGGGTTCTGCATATTCTATATTATTCAAAACACTGGATCTAAAATGCTAATTATTAAAAAAGGGGGGAAAGGGGCTAGTGAACCACTGTCTATCGCATCTAAATTTAATTATTCTAATTAGATAGGAAGGAGATATTATAAACTTGTGTAATATATACAATATGACGTTACCACTCATGATGAACCAATACCTATAGTTTCCCGTATAAGACAGAACCCACCATCCAGGATAGATAGATTAGCTTATCCACCACAACGACAACCAGTCAAGGAATACACTCAATATAGGAACTCTTCCTATAGAGGTCCTCGTAACAACTCATTCCAGAAATCAAGGTATAACAGACCTACGCAATAAGGATATACCCCGTATCGGAATCATCAGGATTATAAACCTCGCCAGAGACTAGACCAACCACGATACCGGGATAGGTACCTTCTCACGAATATGCTAAAGCCCCTCATAGGAGACCCCAATATGTCTCTGGGAGAAATAAACAAAGGGAAGGACCCGCACCGCAATATGAGACCCAAAAAAACATAATCCCAGAACAGATATTTACCCTTGATGGAGGAAAAAGAGGTGGTTTTTCAGTGTCCCAGTCAGAGACCTCGCAAGCGAAATCTATCCCTGAAAAGAGGTTGGTCACCTGGAAACAACGATTACCTAGAAGACGAGGACGAAGAGCAGGAAGACAACGGAAAGAATGGAAGGAGAGAAAAATACAGTCGAATGGAGCTAACTGATAAAGTCCTCTCTACTTATCAGAAAAAAGTCCTGAAGAAGGGCATGAAGTTTGCCCCAACCAACAAATTAGATAAATTTGGAGTATATATATATATAGATCTACAAAAGTTCAAGAAGAACTTATGTCTAAAAAAGTTTTTTATGAAAAACCCTATAGAAAGAAATACCGATGTCCATGTATATACACATACTGATTAAAAAGAGAAATCCAAATTTTTTCCAAAATCTTTGATTTCAACTGAAATAGCCACATTTGAACAGATGGTTTTAATGGATTTGGAGAAGATGAAATCCAAAGCAAAGAAAGATAATTTGACCTATCATGAACGCAGAGCACTATGAGAATTTACTCAAGATGATGATATTGTGATTAAACCCACGGATAAGGGGGGAGGTACGGTACTTATGACAGCAGAATACTACAGAACAGAAGCGATGCGACTCTTATGTGATGCTACTACGTATAAACTACTTAATAAAGATCCCACGAGAGATACCATGGATAAATTTCATGAATATCTGGACCATGGGCATGAATTAGGGATCCTAAACAACAATGAGCATAAATATTTTAAGATTGAGCACCCGAAGATACCTGTTTTTTATTTTCAGCCGAAAATGCATAAAGACCTAGAAAGACCACCCGGGAGACCTATTGTATCTGGCATAGGCTCTGTGTCCAGTAGGCTTTCAGAGTATCTTGATAAACAATTACAACCCTATGTTGTAATCACAGAAGCCTACTTGAAAGATACTATTGAGATTATAAATTTATTGGCCGAGATAGAATGGAAGGCAGGAGATATATTGGTTACGAGTGACGTACAGTCGCTGTATACCATTATACAACATGACAAGGGCGTTGAAGCCATAGAGTTTTTTCTGAGAGAAGCTAATATGTTACAACCAGAGCAGATAAACTTTATTTTGAATGGAATCAAACTTATCTTGGAACACAATTACTTTTGGTTCCAAGAGGATTTCTATCTTCAAATATCAGGTACAACTATGGGGACAAGATTTGCCCCTAGTTTTGCAAACTTATTCATGGCATATTGGGAGAATACCTTTTTAGCCACCTGGAAAACACATCTAATTACTTATCGGAGATATATTGATGATATATTCTTTATCTGGAGGGGAGAAGAAGGAAGCCTCCAACAATTCCTCGATTTTTTTGGGGAATAACGACAGAGGAATTATTTTAACTACTGTTATAAGTGATTCAGAGGCTATTTTTCTGGATCTTAAGATCTATATAGAAAACAGCACCATAAAAATGAAATCTCACTTTAAAGATGTAGACAGTAACAGTTACATCGAACAGACAAGCTGCCATTTGCCCCAGTGGTTGGAAGCTATACCGAAGGGACAGTTTATGAGGATGAGGAGGAATTGCACGGACATTTCGGATTATGACACGCAATCCCTTAAACTACATTCAGAATTTGCTGATAATGGTTATAGGACACATACTCTGGATTAAAGAAGGATGGAAGTTAGGACAATGGAAAGATCAGCCTTATTGCAAAAAAAAAGGATATGATGGGAAAAAATAAGTTCAGTGAAGATGTACCCTTTGTTTTTTTCATTTAATCCTTTTAATAAAGAGATTAGAAGGAGTATTAAGAGAGACTGGCCTATCCTATGTAAAGACCCTATGCTGAAAGATAATTTACCAATAATACCACGGATTATTTGTAGAGGAACAAGCAATTTAAAGATGGAACTCACACATAAATTAAAGAAAAAGAAACCCACTAATCATTTTGGCATAAGAGCAGGATTCCATCAATGTGGTAATTGCTTGAATTGCAGAAATACTAGAGGGAAGAAGAATACGATAACAGAGATTGAAAGAAATGGTGAGACCATCAAACTGAGAGAAGTGATGACTTGCTTCTCTAGAAACGTAATATATGTTCTAACTTGCCCTTGTGGACTGAACTATGTGGGTCGTACCACAAGGCATTTGAATAAACGAATACAAGAACACATACGGAATATTCGGAATGGTTTCGAAAAGCATAGTGTGTCATTACATTTCAAATTTAAGCATAATCAGAAACCGAAGGGTCTCGTTTTTAGAGCGATCAAGAAATTGGAACCTTTTTGGAGAGGTGGTAGTTTGGAGAAGAGATTAGGTAAAGAAGAAATGAAATGGATCTATTTGATGAATACACTACAACTATACGGATTGAACGCTGATTTTGAACTCTTTCATTTTCTTAATGAATAATGGCATTTTTTGTTGACACTCCATTTTCTTTATATACGTACATCTACAGCTTACTTTCCTCTTTCCTCTCGACTTTAGATGCAAATATATTTATCCCTCCCCTTTATATATGTATACATAAGTATATATTACATAATATCTCCTTCCTATCCAATTAGAGGAATTATATACAGATGTGATAGACTGTGGTTCATTAGATGCAGTAAATGATTATACCCATTCATTTTTATACGTGTATATATTACACAAGTTTATAATATCTCCTTCCTATCTAATTAGAATAATTAAATTTAGATGCGATAGACAGTGATTCACTAGCCCCTTTCCCCCCCTTTTTTAATAATTAGCATTTTAGATCCAGTGTTTTGAATAATATATAATATGCAGAATCCCCCTTTTTAGGATAATCATATAGACCTTTTTCTTTTAAATATATTTTTTTATTTTAATTTTTTTTAGTATCCATCTTTTATGGGCATGTGTATTCTCTTAGTTGCCATGCGGTACATTTGTTCTTATTGATGTTAATGTTAATACGTGTTTTATAGAATGTGTTCTGTGTATATTGTCCCATTTTTTCTTATATGGTTTGGACATTGAGCACAGAGTTACTGTGCTATTCTGGTACAGTGTTCCCCTTTGTGGACTTGCGATGCATACACAGAGGGACATTTATCTCCAGGCTCCATTTATTTTTATTTTTGTTTGTTGCTTATTTGAGCAGCAGTAGTCTTCATTTACTTCCTCTTCCTGATCGTCAGTGAGATATTTTTTGTTTACTCCGCCGGGTGATTACCGCAAAGCACCTCTGGGTAATGAACCGGATATGAAATCACGGAGGTCACACAACCGGATGCAGGAAGTCTTATGCTGTTCATGCGGTTCACATAATCCCATGAAAGGACTATAAAAGAGGACTTTTTTACTTTTGCTCCTGTTTGGAGATCTTTTGGACAATAGTGCACCTAAATATACCGACTGAGGAAGGCTGTTAATGCCGAAACGCGTCTCGGTAACGCATCTGTCCATTTTTTTAATATGCAATTAATTTTTTAATATACAATAAATTTTATATGGTTTATATTCTATTGACTACTCTCCTTGGATATATACTTGCCACAGCTTGGAAGCTCCTGATATCTGGCCCTCAGACAGTTGGGAAGAGGTTCTTGGTATCCATCATGGTGTACCTGATGCTGTATTGAGTGAGCCTGTGTGGAAGAGGCTCCATATCTGGTGAGTTCAATACATTACCACCTCTTTTTATTATAATACGGTAATATACTATGGGAGCGCTGTCTATTATTTCATTGTAGCCATCGCAACCAGAGTTGAAGATTTAAGAAGGGATACGCCACCCTCTATATGGCTGGAAGTTCCTAAACCTAAAGCCAGAGATTTTTTTGGGCTCTTATAAATGTGAGTTCCATATTCCCACGAGTGATTTATCTGCCATATTTAATTGGGATTTTCTGCATGATTATTTCTTCATTTTTCTCTCCCCTTGAATCCTTTTTCCCCCTTTTTATCCCCCTTTTTTCTCCTTTCTGGCTACCCTCTCCATTATTGAGAGACGGCAAGAGATACACAGACTAGACATGTGCACAGCACAAAATTTCGTTTTGAACTAATGGATTAGTCCTAAAATGCAATTTATTTAGTTGCTAAAGAAATTCGTTTTCAGTTCTTTAGTATGAAAACTAATTTCGTTCATCTGAAAACCAGTGGATACAATTACTATTGTAGTGGCTCCTCAGAAGGCTGAGATCGCTGCTTGTTACAGTATCTCTCACTCTCAGCACAATGTGTGCCATATTACATAGCTGGTACTCACTTAGCCAGAGCTGTTGTAAACTTCCCAGAGCCATTATAGCCTATGGAGGTTTTCAGTTTACAACAGCTCTGGTTAAATTAGCACCAACATTGTAATACTGCCCCGTGTCAGGCAAAGCTGTTACAGTAACTGACTGCTGCTCATTACAGCGCTCAGAGTTTCAGTAAACTAGTAAATAATATTTTTATATATAAGAGGTTAGAACAATATTATTTCCTTGTTTTACTGAAACTCTGAGCGCTGTTACAGTCAGTTACTGTAACAGCTGAGCCTGATACATTGTACTGAGAGATAATGTAACAAGCAGCCAATCTCAGCGCTCACAGTCACTGGATTTAAAGGGCTAAAAAAAAAGGCTCTTCTCTGTATAATGTTTAGAACATTCTCCTGCATTAATTAATACCCCTCTCTGTATAATGTATACAACATCCACCTGCATTAATTAATACCCCTCTCTGTATAATATATAGAACATCCTCCTGAATTAATTAATGTCCCTCTCTATATAGAACATCCTCCTCAATTTATACCTTTCTCTGTATAATGTATATAACATCCTCCTGTATTAATACCCCTCTCTATAATGTATAGAACATCCTCTTGCATTAATTAATGCCCCTCTCTGTATAGAACATCCTACTGCATTGGCATGTGGAGGGTGCAGAACTTCGAATGTTGCGATGTGCGCTCTTCATTGCTGGTCTCCTTCACTCATCAATGTAATATCACATAAAGGACTGAAACTAAAATGTAGTGCATTTTATTTTAGTTTCTTTCGTTTTTGTACTGAGCAGTTTCGTTTCTCTTGAGTCATACGAAAACTAAATTATCCCAAAATTCGGACTAAATCGTTTTAGTACTAAAACGAATGCACATGTCTAACACAGACCAAGAAAGGAGGACTATATTTGTGCATCGCTTGAACATAAAGAAAATTAAGTAAATTTTAAGAAATTTTTCCCACTGGTATTCATACCATTGTACTGGATATCACTGAATTTGCACATTTTGCACATTCGGACACTGTTGCACTTTATAGACTCTCTTATACCCATCGCACTGCTGGAATTTTATACATTGTTGCACTTTACTGTGTTCTATGGCACATTGCACTTTTATATGTGTACATTGATTGAATATTTGTCACCTTAAGATTGAAGCACTTTACGACTGAAGCACTTTATGTTTGATACACTTCTTTGTTGAAGTCTACTTTTAAATCTATTTTGATGCGCTACAAAGGTTCTATTTATAATTTCATTTTTGGTTAATGCAGATTTTGGTTGTTTTTTCTGTATATTACCCCTTTGGGCAGCATCTCACTACTTATTGAGTAGTTAAATTATAACTAATAACACTATAGTAATCTGGTTTATAAATCGGCGCCTACGCTGTATGAGATATATATATATATATCTTTCTTCCTTTTTTTTTTTACTTCACAGACTAGTATTAACCTTTTTACCAGAAATTAATATTAACCCTTCCAGTAACACACTTCATTGAACCCTTTCATCAACAAGCTACAACTGACCCTTTGTTATGCACTATTATTAACCCTTTCAGTCACACTTCTGATAAGCCTTTCAATCATACTCTAAACTATTGTTTCCCAAACCTGTCCTCGGGACCCTCAACCAGGCCAGATTTTGCAGATTACCTTGGGGAAAAGCAGACTGAATACTGCAATCATTGAGCAGGAAATCATATCACCTGTGCTGTGCTTCAGATATCTGGCGAGGCGGAGGTTCCTGAGGACAGGTTTGGGAAACACTGCTCTAAACCCTTTAATTCATCCACTTTTGTTTACCCTTTCAATCATTATCAACACACCACGTTTTACTCGTTGTTACAACCTGTCATATATATTGTGCAGAAAGGGTTCCTTTATAATCACTGTTTGAGATAAGGAGGCTGATGCATAATAAGTGGGGAGTTATTTTCTGGATGGGGGTTGTGCTTGAAAACATATTTTTTAAAGTCAGGTGTGAGATATTTGTAGGAATTACAGCTTGCTTTCTGCTAGAAAATGCAGAGAATATTAGGACATGTGAGTTTATGCCCTTTTAGGACCTCACTGAATCTCACTCAGTTAAGCAGCTGCAGTAATCCCTGAGATGCAGTTTAGGACAACCTTTGTGCAGTCATTGATTTTCCCCTGTCACAGGGGTTGCAGAAGGTGGGGCTCTTCTTTTTTTTTACACTTTGGCTTATCCAGCACTTATTGAGCTCCTCATACAGCATAGCACTGCTTTCCATGGGGGCAATGAAGCAGTTAATCATACTACAGTTTAATTAAAAGATCAGACAGGCTGACTGGTGGCAGAACCAGAGACCGAATCAGAAGGAAGAAGAGGCTTTTCTTTTTTCTGATTCTGCTCATGTTTGGGTCTGCCAGCCAGCCTTAGCCTGTCACTCAGTCAGCGCATCGGGAGCTGAGACAGGTGATCAGATTTGGGGGGAAAGGAGGAGAGGGCAGAAGGGCAGTCTCAGAACTCCCAGTAATAAACCTGCCTGGTGTGAAGAGAAGCTGCTCCTGGGTCTTGGTCCTGACGGTGCCACTTTCCTTCCTGCTCCTGGAGTCACAAGGTCGCAGTCTGTTTACTCAGACGCCACTCACAGCCCAGACACACACGACTGCATTTAAAAAAAAAGCCGCTCTAAAAAATGTGCCGCCCGGAGCAATCTCTCCATTGTGCTCCATGGACGGGCCGGTCCTGACGATCAGGTAAAACATCAGGGGCGACTATTTACAGAAGGGGCTTTACGAGCTGCTGGACTGTGGATAGTTGGAGCAAAAAGGTGTGTGAGCAGATTTATTTTTAAATGTGTTACTTGTTGCAAACTTTGTGGTATTTTTCAAACACAAAAGATGGCCAACCTTCCTTCTCACAGATTTAGCACAGCTCCGAAGGTAAAGAGGAACTGTATCTCTGGCGCCACCTAGAGGTATTTTTATAAAACTAAGGTAAATTATAAAAGTTGTATATATATATATTGTGAGCTGGGAAACAGGTAGCGGGTGCAATTGCTCTCTGGGGTGAGCACTCTTGAAAGGTTCAGAGACCAGACCAGTGACTTTTCTTCAAACGGGGGTACATTTATTGCAGCAACCCACAGGTTATACACCACACTGTATATTGCTCAAAATAAACAGTTCAAAGAAAAGAAAATTCCTAGCCTTGTCCCGGCACTAACTAAACATACAATAGCCCTGACTAACAACCTTTGCAAACCTAGTGTTTGTCAGGCTTCAGTAAACTAGCATGACCAACCAGGGGTCAAGTCCTGGGAAAAAAAGTGAGGGAACTCACTCAAGATTTCCATTAACCCCACCACCTCCAAAAAAAATTCATGAGAGATATCTATTTATCCATCATATACAGTATATATAATTTTCCTTTCCCAGAAAAGAAATTGCAACATTTATTTAAAGTGCGGTGCATTTCATGGCGGCATCATGAAAATACGGTGAAAATAATAGACCCTATTATCAATTTATTTTATTTTTACCATTAAGAAAGTTTGGGAAATAATTCTGTGACATTTTATTATAAATAAATATATAAATAATATAATATTAATTAAATAAGTCAGAACATTCTACATTATATTTTTAACTTTTCTTGTCTCTGCCGCTTCAGTTGGCCTGGAGGTGCACAAGTCTCTGGCTGGCAGTAGCTGGTGCAGGTGGGACTCTAGGAACACATAGATATCAGTCAAAACTGGGGGGGGGCACTAATACTTTTCACCACTAAATCATAGCACTGAAAAAAAACTAGCAGCCATATTAGGAAGATCACACTAAAACGGGGGCGATAAGGTGCCCCTGCAGGTTTCTCCTTAGCGTCCCCGTTTAAGCGTGATGCTTGCGACATTTCTAAGCACCACCGCGAGCATCCCCTTCATGCAGTCCATAGGACTCCATTGAGGCTTCCACTGCCAGGGACTTTTTTCTCCGCAGTCTCCCTCTGCCCCTGGTGGCCAGAAGAAGCGGATGGGGCTGCTGTTCTAACTGTGGGACAGGAGGTGAGTATCTGATTTTAGCTTGTTTTTTTCAAGTTGGTGCTAATGGATTCTGCACCAGCGGATTCCGTTAGCACCAAGTCCAGGCTCTGGTTAACTTTTTGTTAACTGCAGCCAGACGTTAATTAGCATTAGGACTTTGTAATCCTAACGCTGATTAACACTTTGCGCTCCCCATGTTAAGTATAGGGAGCGCAATGTACAGTAACCTCGCCCTGAAAAGCACAAGATACCAAACGCAAACGCGTTACTTAACCCGTTAGCGTTTGGATTATAATATGGCGCGCCCACGTTAGGGCCAAAAAAAGCTAACGATAACATTAACATTGTAATAAGTATTCCTAAATAAGATTCCAAACACTTGCCACACATACAGAGGGTGGGCACACGGTGACCGGGCAATCCAGCTTAGGTGTATGGAATCATTATGCGCTGCTGGGGACTGCACCTCCTGTGGTGTTAGGGCAGGAGTCTGATGGGAGTTGCAGTGTAGAGCAGATGATAGGACACTTTCTGACTCCTGTAGGTTTGGATTTCTGTAATCCCCTCTCCATCCATGGTGGGCTGCAGCATGAGTGACACTTTGGTAAAGCTGAGGTGTCCTCCCTGCACAGGATTGGAGAGGGGAGGGCACTTCTCTGTGTCACCTCTGAGATGCCACATGACTGGGACAATGCTTGCAGGATAGCCAGCATTTTAAAGGAACCCCCAGACTCTGCAGGATGGACCAGGCCTGTCCCTCTTACCTCTGAGCTGCCACTTTGTAATACATAACCCCAATGCTCCTCACCCCGGACTTCACTGGATCCAGCCCAGGTCTTTGGGAAGAGGAGGACCTGCTCTGAGAGACAGAGTGTCCTGCACCCCCAGCATTGAAAGCTGTCAGGTAAGCTTTAGGGAGGGAGGTCCCAGTGTGCTCCTCATGCAGCCTCCTTCACATGATCCCCAGAAATAGTGCAGGGCGACCTGGGATCTGTTAACCTCCACTCCTCACTTCCGGAGCCAGCAACAGCATGAATGAGCCCCCCCCCCCGGGGGGGCCGGCCCTGCAGCTCCTCTCATTCTACAGCTGCTTCTACATGTGATCCTGTGCGAGGACAATAATGTCTATGCAAGGGGCTGGGCCACTCACGGATATCTTTCTCCCCTGTACCGATGCTTGTGGTGAGATGGCGTCCGCTAGCAGCGCAGATGAGAGTGAAGGGGTGGGGTCCTCCTGTAAAATGTCATGCTGTTTGACCTCACATAGCCAGCGCACGTGTTATGTGCCTGGCTGGCAGCTGGACACGTCACTCACTTCACTTGTCTTCCGGCCCCACCTACTGACCACACGCAGAGGCGCAGCTGCGTGAGTGTCAGCCGGGAGCGGCCGCGATCCTGGAGAGGGGCGTCAGCAAGCACTTTTAACACTTTGTGGCATATCGTAAACTACGTTCCTGCTGCGGGAAAAGTGTGGGAACGCCGTTCCCTTGCGTTCCTGCTGGACTCGAGCCCTGTGACCAACCTTGTGCTCCAGCAGATAGAGACTGTCTGCTCCCCAGGCTCCAGAGCGATGTCTGTTTGCCTCACCTGCACTAAATTGCCACTGAGGCAAAGTGCAAAACCAGGTGCTTAGAGGTTCCGGAAGGTGTAAGAGAGAAATCTGGGTGACACATAAACCCCGGACAGGACCTTTCCTTGCTCTCTACATGATGCCCTGTTACATACCCTCCCCCTTGTTTCAACCCCTGGGTGGAACACTGTCAGCTACACAAGTGTAGACTCTGGACAGAGCATCTACATTGGCCATTTTTTTCCCGGGCGATGCTTCAGTGAAGCTGTAGTCCTGCAATGCCAGAAACCAACGGTTCACACGTCTATTGGTCTCCTTTTTTAGTGCCATCTATTTGAGGGGAGCATGGTCAGTCACCAGATCAAACTGGCGCCTAATAAATAATATCTTAAGGCATCCAATGCCCATTTAATAGCCAAACCCTCCTTCTCAATTACTGCATATTTCTGTTCATGATCGTTTAGTTTTCTGCTTAAGTACACTACAGGGTGTTCCTCACCATTATGTACCTGTGACAAAACTGCCCCTAGACCAACATCAGATGCATCAGTTTGGACTACAAAATCCTTGTAAAATCAGGGAGTAGAGGATTGACTGTGCACAAAGAGCCCTCTTCAGGACCTGGAAAGATTCCTCAGCTTCTGGGGACCATTTGACCATTAAATTCTTCCCTTTGGTAAGGTCTGTCAACGCGGGCTGCAAGAGTTGCAAAGTTTGGGATAAACCTCCTGTAGTATCCGTTATCCCAAGGAAAGCTCTGACTTGTTTTTTACTGGTGGGACGTGGCCACTCCTGAATGGCTTCTACTTTGTTTAGCTGGGGTTTATGACTCCACGCCCAATCGTGTAACCTAAATATTTGGCTTCCTCTAACCCCAGGGCACATTTTTTTGGATTAGCAGTGATACCTGCTCTATGGAGAGTTTCCAAGACAGCTTGGACTCGAGGCAAATGAGATTCCAGTCAGTGCTATGTACTACGATGTCATCCAAGTATGCTGCAGTATACTGTTGGTGGGTCTCAAAAGTTTGTCCATAGCTCTCTGAAATGTAGCAGGTGCATTTTGTAATCCAAAAGGCATCTTTTATATTGAAACAAACCCTCAGTGGTTACGAAGGCGGTCTTCTCCTTGGCACCTTCTGTCAGGGGAATCTGCCAATATCCTTTGGTCAAGTCCAAAGTTGTCAAATAACGAGCTGTGCCCAGTCGGTCTATAAGTTCGTCTACCCGGGGCATAGGATAAGTGTCAAACTTGTCACTGAATTGAGCTTCCTAAAATCATTGCAAAACCTCCCACTCCTATCTGGCTTTGGGACTAGGACAATGGGACTGGACCAGCCACTACTGGACTCTTCAATGATGTCTAGCTCAAACATTTTCTTCACCTCCCTACTGATGTCTTTCCTCCTTGCCTCAGGAATAGGTAAGGTTTAAGTTTAACCCGTGCCCCGGTTCAGTAACAATGTCATGTTGTGTTACCGATGTCTGACCAGGCAGCTCTGAAAAATTTTCTCGTTTTTTTATTAAAAACTCTCTGACTTCCTGCTTTTGTGACTTAGACAGAGACTCAGCAATTTTTACTTCAGGGACCTGAGGGTGTTCAGTATCCAGCTGGTGGGTTATTGGGATGAACCCAGCAGCTAGCGATACTCTATCTTTCCCGGGCTTTAGCAAGTTCACATGGTATATTTGCTCTGGTTTTCTTTTCCCAGGTTGGTGAATTTTATAATTTACTTCCCCAACTCTTTTCTATCACTTCAAATGGACCCTGCCACTTAGCAAGGAACATGCTCTCAACTGTGGGAACTAATACCAGCACCCTGTCGCCAGGTGAGAAAATGCGGACTCGAGCATCCCTGTTATATATTCTCTGCTGAGCTGCCTGTGATTGAGCTAAATGCTCTTTTACAATTGGCATTACTACTGTAATTCTGTCCTGCATCTGCGAAATATGCTCAATAATGCTTTTGTGGGGGTCTTCTCCCCCTCCCAGGTCTCTTTGGCTATGTCCAGAAGTCCCTGAGGGTGTCTCCCATAGAGTAATTCAAATGGATAGTACCCTGTAGAGGACTGAGGAACTTCTCTGATGGCAAACATCAGATATGGAAGCAAATAGTCCCAGTTTTTCCCATCATTGTCAACAACCTTTTTCAGCATGCTTTTTAAGGTTTTATAAATCGCTCTACTAGGCCATCGGTTTGAGGATGGTATACCGAGGTTCGCAAATGCGTCACCTTAAACAACTTGCACAATTCTTTTGTCACTCGTGACATAAATGGGGTACCTTGGTCCGTCAGAAGGTCCTTAGGATCCTGACCCGGCTAAACACCTGTAAAACCCCTTAGCTATATTCTTGGCTGATGTCTGGCGTAGGGGAATTGCTTCAGGGTAACGGGTAGCGTAATCCATAATGACCAGGATATACTGATGCCCTCGGCAGACTTCGGAAGCGGGCCCACAAGGTCCATAGTAATTCTCTCAAATGGCACCTCGATTTGGCAAGGGTACTAAGGGACTCCGAAAATGAGGTAGGGGTGCAGACATTTGACAAACCGGACAAGGTTTGCAATAGTTTTCAATATTCTTTTTTGTTACCCCAGGCCAGTAAAACCTCTGTAAAACCCTTTCAGTGGTTTTCTCGGTACCTAATGACCCCCCAATAAGTGTCCATGGGCAAGCTCCAATACCACCTTTTTGTACGGTTTGGGGACCACTAAAGCTCAATAATTTCATTGTTCTTTTTATACACACGATATAGCATGTCATCATTACTAATGAAGTAAGGAAAAGAGAGCCTATTCCCTGGTTCAACAGGTTCCCCATTGATCATTATAACATTTTCCCAGGCCCTCACAAGAGTAGGATCCTTCCTCTGCTCACTACCAAAGTTCTCTCTATGAGTGTTAAGATCTGCAAACTCTAGAGTAGCTTCAGTTTCAACAGAGGGCGGTCTATCCTCATTGGCTATAGGGCCTTCAGATTCTTCCAATTCTCCTGCCAAAACAGAGAAGGGAAAGTCGGGACCCCCAAGAGGGTTCCTCTGAATACAACTGCTCTGCAGCATCCATGTATTCAGATTCAGTCTCTGGTTTAGAAACTGTGGCACAGTCTGGGTGTTCCCAGAGTTCCCAAAATTTAGGAAAGTCTCTCCCTATAATTACATCATGCACCAAATGAGGCACAACCCCAACCAAGTGCCTCAGATCACCCCGTGCGGTTCCAAACTTCACAGCTACTATAGGATATTCCCGAGTATAGAAACATAGAAACATAGAAAAATGTCGTCAGATAAGAACCTTTCGGCCCATCTAGTCTGCCCAATTACATGGATACTTTACCTGGATTTATCTTTTGTTTAGGATAGCCTTATGCCTATCCCATGCCTGCTTAAATTCAAATACTGTTTTGGCCTCTACCACTTCAACTGGAAGACAGTTCCATGTATCCACCACCCTCTCAGTAAAATAATGCTTCCTGATGTTACTTTTAAACCTTTGCCCCTCTAATCTAAGACTATGTCCTCTTGTTTTGCTACTTTCACCATGTACACACACTACAGCAACCTTTTTAGCCCGGAAGTTCACAGAGCCTATCAATTCAGCCTTAATAAGGGTTACTAAACTTCCAGAGTCCAGCAAAGCAGTAACATGCTTATCATTCACAGTTATTGCACACGTGTTTTCCCTTTACTGGTGCATGAAACAGTGGAAAACAAAGACTGCCGTCTTTCCTTGAAAGACAAGTCACACTGCATAGGCTCATCAGTTAATGGACAGTTCGCAGCTAAATGCCCAAGTTCCTGGCACCGAAAAAATCTTACATTACTCAGGTTAGGTCTGCTGACGGGCACTCGTGTTCCCGCTTTGGAATGCCAACCTCCCGGTTTAAATCAGCAGTTTTTCCCTCTGCCTCCTTTCCACGCTCACCACCCACTTTCCCTGGAACAGTCTTACTGATTGCCGAGGGAGGCCTTGGTTTTGGGCGGAAAGTCCATGGGCTCACCGGGGAGGTGTTCAAGTCCTCAGCTGCAAAGTACCTCTCAACAATCTCCACAAGCTGATCCACCGACTTGGGGTCCCCTTGGTTACCCACTTTGCAAGACGATCGGTAAGGATCTTAGGCAGCGATCCATGACTACCCCTGCTCAATGATCTGTGGCCCCGAGAGGGAGTCCGGTTGCAGCCATTTTCAGACCAGGTGGATGAGGTCAAACATCTGTGACCACGGGGACTTCCCAGCTTGGTAGGACCAGTTGTTAACACGCTGTGCTCGTACTGCCAAAGTAACACCTCGCCGTGCTAGTATCTCCAGCTTGACCTTGTCATAATCCATGGCATCCACAGACTCCAAATCATAATATGCTTTCTGTGATTTACCGGTTAGCAAGGGCGCCACCAATCCTGCCCACCGTGTTTTAGGCCATGCTTCCCTCTCAGCGGTTCTTTCAAATGTTAACAGGAAGGCCTCTGGATCATCCTCTGCTGTCATTTTGGAAAGGAAGCGACTGACATGGATGGGTGAGGAGTTGTCAGAAGAATCTGCAGCTTGCAGGGGAGACCTCTGTGCCAGAGTCTGCACCACCGTCGTCAAAGTCTTCCGATCTCCTTCAGCAGCAACTGCAAGCTTTTCAAATAACATTTGTGTCTGTTCCTGTACAGCACTGATCTGCTGCTGCGTGTGTGTGTGCAGCACCTGAGTTTGATTCTGCAGAGCATTTAACATGTCCCACTGTGTAGCATTAGCCTGTTGCTGTGCTGCATTAGCCAACACCAACTGTTTTATATCATCCTCCATTTTTTTTTTCTTTTTCACTTCAGTAACTGGCCTTTTAAATAGCAGGTTCTTGCTATCACTTGCCCAAAGTTCTCCACCATATGTGAGCTGGGAAACAGGTAGCGGGTGCAATTGTTCTCTGGGGTGAGCACTCTTGAAAGGTTCAGAGACCAGACCAGTGACTTTTCTTCAAACGGGGGTACATTTATTGCAGCAACCCACAGGTTATACACCACACTGTATATTGCTCAAAATAAACAGTTCAAAAGCAAAGAAAATTCCTAGCCTTGTCCCGGCACTAACTAAACATACAATAGCCCTGACTAACAACCTTTGCAAACCTAGTGTTTGTCAGGCTACAGCAAACTAGCATGACCAACCTTGTGCTCCAGCAGATAGAGACTGTCTGCTCCCCAGGCTCCAGAGCAATGTCTGTTTGCCTCACCTGCACTAAATTGCCACTGAGGCAAAGTGCAAAACCAGGTGCTTAGAGGTTCAGGAAGGTGTAAGAGAGAAACCTGGGTGACACATAAACCCTGGACAGGACCTTTCCTTGCTCTCTACATGATGCCCTGTTACAATATATATATGTATTGAGTATACAATTCAAAAAAAGCTGAAAATTAATATAAGTTCAAGTCATTTGGAGTGAATTAGCAGTTGTCGCTCTCCATTTGGTGGTATATCCAAAAACCCACCGACAATGCAGGAAGAAAATAAGTGGCAGAGTCAGCACTTCCTTCAACTGTAATCTCTTTCTTTCGGTTTTCCTCTATAGAGGGTCAATTGGTACCTCAAATAAAACAGAAAAAACCCATAGTGCAGCAAGCGGAGTTCAAACAAATAATGGTAAAGAAGGAGTTTTACTCACATTCTAAAGTGTCTCAATCAGACACTAGACTTAGTCAGCAACCAGTGATATTGGAGTAAGCCCCGGATCTCCCATACAGCCATCAAAATCCTTTTAGCACAATACAGAATTTCAGGAAGCAAGGAGTTTAAAACAAGGCTAATTTATTAATAAATAAACGGACAACACACCCAAACGCGTTTAGCGAGTAATGTCGCTTCTTCAGTAGGTGTAAAGTCCGTTATAGGGCAAAACATATTTATAGTCTTTACCGTAATTGTTGATCCATAGTAAAAGTGAAAGCGTCCTCGATCCTGCTTGGCGCCAGCCACTAGTGCGGATGTGCGTGATGTCATCGTGAGGGTTTCTGCGTTCCAACCCAGAGAGATGGCGTTCCAGTAGCAAACAGAGTGACGCTTGTAAATACTTCGATTGCGGATTTTCGAAAGTGGAAGAATATACAAACTAATGGTACAGAAATACTAAGAGCTAAGCATAAAAATCCTAATCCACAAAGTTTAGACAAAAAACATGTAGAAAAGACCATAAAAGGGAAATCAAAAGGATAAATAAAACGCAATCTTGCACCAAATAAGACGATCTTTTCTGAGTTTGAAAAGACATGGGCTGCAAACATTTAATCCTTAAAATGTATGAATGGAAGTTCTTATCTCAAATCTAAAAAAATGTATACCGTATATACTCGGGTATAAGCCGAGTTTTTTGACTCAGATTTTGAGTCAAAAAACCGCGATTTGGCTTATACCTGAGTCAAGGTCCTGAACACTGAGTCCGTCCGTGTTGAAGGGGATGCGGCTGCGTGCAGGCGCAGCCGGTCACGTGGTCCGGCTAATCAGGTGGTCTCTGTACCACCTGACTGGCCGGACCGCGTGACCAGCGCACACACGCAGCCGCATCCCGTTCAACACAGACGGACTCAGTGTTCAGGACCGGGCAGGCACTCCCGCTGCCCGGCATCTGGGCCCCCTCAACCCCTGCTGGATCCAGAGCAGGGGCAAGTATCCATGTGAGAGCTGGCTGCCGCTGGGGCAATATCCAGGTGAGAGCTGGGGCATATCCATGAGCTGGGGCATATCCATGAGCTGAGGCAAATCCATGAGCTGGGGCAGTATATCCATGAGCTGGGGGCAATATCCATGAGCTGGGGCAAATCCATGAGCTGGGGCAAATCCATGAGCTGGGGCATATCCATGAGTTGGGGCAAATCCATGAGCTGGGGCAAATCCATGAGCTGGGGCATATCCATGATCTGGGGCATATCCAGGAGCTGGGGCAAATCCATGAGCTGGGGCAAATCCATGAGCTGGGGCATATCCATGAGCTGTGGCAAATCCATGAGCTGGGGCAGTATATCCATGAGCTGGGGCAAATCCATGAGCTGGGGGCAATATCCATGAGCTGGGGGCAATATCCATGAGCTGGGGCAAATCCATGAGCTGGGGCAAATCCATGAGCTGGGGCATATCCATGAGCTGGGGCAAATCCATGTGTGAGCTGGGGCAATATCCATGTGTGAGCTGGGGCAATATCCATGTGTGAGCTGGGGCAATATCCCACTTAGGCTTATACGCGAGTCAATAAGTTTTCACAGGTTTTTTGGGAAAAAGTAGGGGGGTCGGCTTATACACGGGTCGGCTTATACCAGAGTATATACGGTAAATAAAAGATAAAATAAAATTTACAGTGATCAAAGTGTGTTTATCTCTCTTATTTTGGACGACAATTGTGTGCTTAGAAAAAGAGAACTCTTGGTCGGAATTCTAATATGTGATAATGGGCAGTAAAAATATGAATAAGGCTGGGGTCAGACGAACGCAGTGCGTACGTGCATGCAGCCGCACTTTATTACGGCCGTAGTAGCAGCCAATGACGGCCAATATACGAAGTACAGCCACACGAAAGTCCGGCCGCGCAACGTAAGTGGAAAATGAATGCATTTTTTCGAGAACGCAGAACCGCTAGTACTGACGTACAGAGTGCGCAGCGGCGGCATAGCGGCATGTGTGCGTGATTAGGAGATGTCAGACATTTATAATGTCCAGCCTACATAACGTCCAGACGCATAAAGTGCTTTATTGACGATCTGTAAAAAATCACGCACGAAAATGCGCGTCGTCTTACATTCACATTCCGTGAAAAAAATACGTCAATGCGTTCGGACGCACTTTTTGACGGTCGCTGCGAATAATGCGTTTGTTTGACCCTAGCCTTAGACTGCAAACAACAGTAATAAGTAATCATAAAATGATAATAATTTAATTTAAGCTGCCATTAATTATCAGAATATAGAAAGTGATCAATTAAATATGATAATATAATTTTAAATTATGTATAAGGTTATAAATTACCCTATGGTGATAGTGATATTGATGGTGTTCTCAAAGAAGGACATAATGTAATAGATTGAGTGACAAATCAATTAATAGGTATTTTATACTAATTTTGTGAAATACTAATAACAGTGTTTAATGGAGGAACTGCTGGAGAAAAGTGAGCAATCCTGTGTATAAAAAATACGATGTACGTGAACAATTGTAAAACAATTCATAGAGGCTGCGAACTCATTCATTAATAATCGTGTAGTATAAAAAGAATGTGTAGTATAAAAAGATACGATGTAAGTGAACAATTATAAATTCATAGAAGCAACAGGACTCATTATTTATTAATCATTGTGTAGTGATATTAATTAATTAGGGGCAAAAGGAGAGTTTAATGGATATGATTAAATTTAACTACAGGACTAATCAATGACTATCGGATGGTGGTCTCTAATTCCATAAATTAATTAAGAAGCTCAGATCTAAAAGACCACTAATTGTTAATTATCATGTAGTATGAAAAGGTACGATCTATGTGAACAATTCTAAAATAATTCATAAAACGGGACTAATTATTCATTAATGATTATATAGTGATATTAATTAGCGAAAAGAGGGTGTGATGAATATGATTAAATGTAACGACAGGGCTAATTAGTGAATATCGGATAGTGGTATCTTATTATATAAATTAATTTAAAAAACTCAGATCTAAAGGACCAAAATGTGTTAGTGCGTTATGATAATTGCAATCAAAAGTGCGTACGCTCTAATCTAGATTAATTAATGAATTGGACAGAATAAACAAATGTGTTATAGAAAATGGCAGAGTTCAAAGTCTTGATTTAAACCCCCGGGAATGAGAGTTTTTTTAAATTATAAATCCATTTCATCTCTGTTTTATAATTTTTTTGCAAGAAATCACCACCTCTCCAATCTCTATTAACCTCCCTGGCGGTATTCCCGAGTGTGACTCGGGGTTAAATTTCGCTACCGCGAACGGTAACCCTGAGCCACACTCGGGCTGCATACTCACCTCATCCTGCGCTCCCCCGCAGTGTGATCGCAGCGACTTGCTTCCTGGTAACGCTCCCTGTGAGTCACACGATGCAGGGGGTGGGACCAGGCAGCAAACTGAAAAAAAAATGGAATACAGTGTATTCTGATTTGAAATTTCATGAACGCCCACTAGGTAGCACTAAAGGATAAGAAACAGACCATACATAGTCTCACCCTTGTTTTCAGACAGATTTCAGTGTTTTTTGTTTGATTATTTTATTGAATATAATTAGTATTATTTTGGATAATTATTTTTGGGATAATAAATTATTATGTCAGGTTTCAAACTTTATCGGACTCAGTGTATTTACTATTTATTTATAAAGGATTTTACCAGTAAGGACTCTTGCTTGCACGGATTTCAGTGCATTATTCCTAATTATTACAGGCTAACTATGTACAAAAACACGTTTCCTTTAAAAAGAAATTGAGATGCTTTTAGACACAAAATTTTGAAAAAATTAGACCGCCAGGGAGGTTATCCTGCTGTATCACAAGAAACTCTGTGCCTCTGGGGTCCTTCCCATGGACCTCCTTTAAAGTGTACGGGACTGAGTGTGTGTCTAGACCTTTCTTTATGTTGTTAAGATGCTCTCTTATTCTCACATTAAGGCTTCTTATTGTGCGTCCTACATAAAATTTCCTACAGGGACAAATCAAAAGGTATATAATGTTTCTTGAAAAGCAGGTCAATGTTCCTTGAATTTTATATGAATTTTTTCCGGTCATGTCTTGGAATTCTTTAACGTGCCTTTTTTTGCTACCTTTTCTACAACTGAGGCAATTGACACAACCGTAAAATCCTTCAGCCATATTAAAGAATTTGGTGTGAGTTCTATTCTTTGAGTGACTTCTGACCAGGTGATTTTTGAGGTTTTTTGTTCCTCTGAAGATGATGGTAGGATGGTCGTTAAGAACCTGTTTTAAATCCCCATCTTTCAATAAAAATAGGCCAATATCTCTCTAAGATTAGTTTAATTTGTCGATGTTCTTCCACATATTGGCAGATGAAGAGAATTTTTTGGGGAACTTCTTTTTTCTGTTTTTTGGAGTTGAGAATGTTCATTCGATCTAATTTTAAAAAAGGTTTATTTTAGAGGGTTTGAACCTTATTTTAAGGAATAACTACTTTTGGCTCATGGATAACTTCTACTTACAAACTACAGGAAACGCCATGGACAGTAAAGTGGCACCTAGTTATGCCAACCTTTACATGTCACAATAGGAGAAAATATGGAAAAAAAGTGGACATAAATGGAGGGATAACATTTTACTGTATAAAAGATACATGATGATTTATTCATTCTATGGCAAGGAAATAAAAATGATTTACTCTCCTTTATAGAGCATCTTAATTCAAACGATTGAGGCATTCAATTGGAATATCAATTCAGCCAAACTGATGTCAACTTTTTGGATTTAAACATCTATATAGAAGATTTCCACATTAAAACCAGAACTTCTTTTAAGACCGTGGATGTCAATAGTTATATTGAGAAAACAAGTTGTCATTTCTGGAGGTGGTTGGAAGATGTTCCCAAAGGCCAGTTTCTTCGTATTAGAAGAAACTGCACTGAGAACCAAGAATATATGGAACAATCAAAACGGCTACAGGGACAATTTGAGGAGAAAAGTTACCAATGTGAACATCTGGAAAGAGCAAGACAGAAGGTTTTGAAATTAGATCGAACGAACATTCTCAACTCCAAAAAACAGAAAGAAGTTCCCAGAAAATTCCCTTCATCTGCCAATACGTGGAAGAACATCGACAAATTAAATGAATCTTCGAGAGATATTGACCTATTTTATTGAAAGAAGAGGATTTAAAACAGGTTCTTAACGACCATCATCTTCAGAGGAACAAAAAACCTCAAAAATCACCTGGTCAGAAGTCACTCAAAGAATATAACTCACACCAATTCATTTAATATGGCTGAAGGATTTTACGGTTGCGTCAATTGCCTCAGTTGTAGAACAACAGGTAGCAAAAAAGGTACGTTTAAGAATTTCAAGACATGACCGGAAAAAATTCATATAAAATTCAAGAAACATTGACATGCTTCTCAAGAAACAGTATATACCTTTTTATTTGTCCCTGTGATTGATTTTATGTAGGACGCACAATAAGAAGCCTTAATGTGAGAATAAGAGAGCATCTTAACAACATAAAGAAAGGTCTAGACACACACTCAGTGCCCCTACACATTAAAGGAGGTCCATGGGAAGGACCCCCGAGGCACACCGTTTCTTGCCATACAGCATCTTAATAGAGATTAGGGATGAGCTGAACACCCCCGTGTTCGGTTCGCATTCAAACTCGAACAATTTCAAAAGTTTGAGTTCGAACGCAAACACGAACCGAACTCAATGCAAGTCAAAAGTTCGATTTTTAGAGTGCCCTGCAAGAGGGCATATATACAAGATATTTGCCATAAAAGGTGTATGGGGGTCCGGGTAGTGCCCTGGAGGACAGGAAACAAGGAAAAAAAGTTTTTTAAAAAAAGTTTTTAAAGGGACAGTGAGCTTTCCATGAAATAAGGGTTAAACATAAAACCAAAAAATTCCTTCAAATATCGTGCCTAGGAGGTCCCCATAACCTGCCCGTGAAGTGGTGGATTTGTAGGATGTATAGAAACATTTAAATACAAAAAAATGACGTTTCAAATGACGGTAAATGGTTTTCCTTTAATCTATTCATAAACAACTGCTTGGGACGGCAGTCTGTATTAAAAAAGGAGACATTTTAGGACACGCAGAACAAGTTTAGTGATTTTTGGCTAAATTATGGTGAAATTTATGCAGGCTTTGAATGAAAGTAGCAATAGTAACAATAGTTGGTGGCAGTGAGAACACAAAGATTAGAACAATTCCCAGATATTTTGTAGAAATGAGACCCCCACAATTGCTGGTGGCAGTAAGAACACAAAGATTAGAACAATTCCCAGATATTTTGTAGAAATGACTGACCCCCAAAATAGTTGGTGGCAGTGAGAACACACAGATTACCACAATTCCCAGATATCTTCTAGAAGTGAGACCCCCATAATTGCTGGTGGCAGTGAGAACACAAAGATTTCAACAATTCCCAGATATTTTGTATAAATGACTGACCCCCAAAATAGTTGGTGGCAGTGAGAACACAAAGATTACAACAATTCCCAGATATTTTGTAGACATGAGACCCCCCCCCCAATAGCTGCTGGCAGACTGGCAGTGAGAACACACACTAACACAACAATCTCCTCTCAAAAAACACGTGCTGAAGGCTGTGTGAAGCCTTATATAGTGTGCTGTGGGACTTAGCTCTGTGAGCCCATGATTGGGCAAAATTTGCCCAATCCGGACTCTGAACCGTGATTGGCATAGTCTTGCACCTGTCTTGCACCTAAACTGTGGTCAGGTGCAGGCTGTAGCCAATTACCAGCTTCAGGCCAGTGAAAAAGTGCATTGTGGTCCATTGTGGGCGAACATGCTGCAAACACGCGGAAATGTTCGAAGTTCGCGAACATACGAACTGGCGATGTTCGAATCGAACTCCGAACACATCGAATCGAACAGCTCATTCCTAATAGAGATTGGAGAGGCGGTGAGTTCTTGCAAAAAAATTAATAAAACAGAGATGAAATGGATTTAAAATTTAAAAACTCTCATTCCCGGGGGTTTAAATAAAGACTTTGAACTCTGCCATTTTCTAGACATGTGCATTCGTTATAGTACTAATACGTTTTCGTCCGAATTTTCAGATGTTTTCGTATTCGTGCAGCTAACGATATCCGAAACCCTTCACTCCAAATTACAAAGGAAACGAAAGGAAACTGCATTACATTTTCGTTTCAGTTCTTTTGTAATATTATTTGATTCTGATGCTGGACGGGACTCCCTGTGATTAGCAGATGCCTGGTGCCTGATTGTGCTGTTTGAATGGAGATTAACTGGACAGACTATCTCCTTCAGTACACACACACACACACACACACACACACACACACACACACACACAGTGCCTCTCCCTCATCTGTTTAACTTTATAAGCTGTTAATTAGTGGAATCTTTAACATGTCTGGATCTATAAGAGGTGTGAGGAGCTATGTAGGCACTTATCTCCCCAGGGGGCCGTCACTGATAACAGGCATTTTATGGTTAATGATTCTTCCAGTGACTGCTTGTAAAATTAGACAGGGGGGCCAGGTATCTATCTCCCCTCCTAATCAATCTCTAGTTTGTGGCTCTTGAGTTCTCAGTCCGGCACATAGAGAGGAAAGGATCGTGTCTCAGCCTGTAAAATTTTTCTGGTGCATCTGACCTTACAGTAAGGGAAAAAACTCAATTATATACAACACAGGGAACATTTTACATTGCCTTTTAAAAGGGAATTTGTTCATATAAATCAAGGGGGAACGAATTGTAGTAAAATTTACATAAACTGATAAACATATATATATATATATATATATATATCAGTTTATGTAAATTTTATTACAATTCGTTCCCCCTTGATTTATATGAACGAATTCCCTTTTAAAATGCAATGTAAAATGTTGCCTGTGCTTTATCTGTGTTTTCCCTGATGTGTTTCTTAGTAAGATAACACCTGGGTGAGCTTTGCAGGCACTTTGCTCCATGCAGGGCGTCCACATTTGAAATCACAGGGAGTCCTGCCTGGCACTGACAGGACAGGATCATCCCTCTGCCTGCCCTGTTTAATATTTCTCATGCCAACAGAATTTACAACCTCCCAGAGATGCCATCAGGCCATGTACTCTGCTGCTGTTTGAGGTCAGAGGGAAAGTAACAATTTCATTATATTATGCAGGTGGGAAACCATGTTACATCTCTCCAGGATACATTACTGCCTTAATATAATAATTGTTATATTTGTATTCCTCCTTTGATGTCAAACAGCAACAGAGTATGTGTATCACTGGGTGCTTGTAAAGTCTGGCTGCATTATACAACTTCTCTCACCTGAAAGCTGCAAAAAGTAAGCGGCCAGTGTGGTCACTTCATACACAGGGAAGATTTTATCTGTGCCTCAAAGCGATTCTTTTGTTTAAAATGCAATAAATAATATACTTTAAATGTTCATTTTAATAAAATATATTTTAATTTAAAAAAAGTGTGGTCTCCTCATTCAGTGGTACAAAAAGATCCCTTTCTCAATGCTGCTAACTGCTGTGTCACAAAATAAACAGTCAGAAGGCATGTTGTAGCACAGAAAGAAAACTGCTTTATTGTGCAAAAGGAGTAAGACCATGTTTCAGGCCTGCAGGACTTTTCTCAATACTTTTTCCCTCGCTTATTAATTTTTACAGTGAGCAGTAACGCCAGGTCAAGGCTTCAACCCTTGTTACTGCCCATTCACACACCATTCATTCATTATAGCTCCCTCTACACATTCATACAACACTCATACTTAATTTACATTTTTGACTACTGAAGCGAATAATATATATATTTTTTTGTATTATTACTATAGGTAAATATAATTTGCCTCCTGCATTAGTGTGATTATTACTATAGGTAGATATAATTTGCCTCCTGCAATACTAGGATTATTACTATAGGTAGATATAATTTGCCTCCTGCAATACTAGGATTATTACTATACTGTAGGTAGATATAATTTGCCTCCTGCAATACTAGGATTATTACTATAAGTAGACATAATTTGCCTCCTGCATTAGTGTGATTATTACTATAGGTAGATATAATTTCCCTCCTGCATTAGTGTGATTATTACTATAGGTAGATATAATTTGCCTCCTGCATTAGTATGATTATTACTATAGGTAGATATAATTTGCCTCCTGCAATACTAGGATTATTACTATAGGTAGATATAATTTCCCTCCTGCATTAGTGTGATTATTACTATAGGTATATATAATTTGCCTCCTGCAATACTAGGATTATTACTATAGGTAGATATAATTTCCCTCCTGCATTAGTGTGATTATTACTATAGGTAGATATAATTTCCCTACTGCATTAGTGTGATCATTACTATAGGTAGATATAAATTCCCTCCTGCATTAGTGTGATTATTACTATAGGTAGATATCATTTGCCTCCTGCCATACTAGGATTATTACTATAGGTAGATATAATTTGCCTCCTGCAATACTAGGATTATTACTATAGGTAGATATAATTTGCCTCCTGCATTAGTATGATTATTACTATAGGTAGGTATAATTTCCCTCCTGCAATACTAGGATTATTACTATAGGTAGATATAATTTCCCTCCTGCATTAGTGTGATTATTACTATAGGTAGATATAATTTGCCTCCTGCAATACTATGATTATTACTATAGGTATATATAATTTGCCTCCTACAATACTAGGATTATTACTATAGGTAGATATAATTTCCCTCCTGCATTAGTGTGATTATTACTATAGGTAGATATAATTTCCCTCCTGATTATTACTATAGGTAGATATAATTTGCCTCCTGCAATACTAGGATTATTACTATAGGTAGATATAATTTGCCTCCTGCATTAGTATGATTATTACTATAGGTAGATATAATTTGCCTCCTGCAATACTAGGATTATTACTATAGGTAGATAGAATTTCCCTCCTGCATTAGTGTGATTATTACTATAGGTAGATATAATTTCCCTACTGCAATACTAGGATTATTACTATAGGTAGATATAATTTGCCTCCTGCATTAGTATGATTATTACTATAGGTAGATATAATTTGCCTCCTGCAATACTAGGATTATTACTATAGGTAGATATAATTTCCCTCCTGCATTAGTGTGATTATTACTATAGGTAGATATAATTTTCCTCCTGCATTAGTGTGATTATTACAATAGGTAGATATAATTTCCCTCCTGCAATACTAGGATTATTACTATAGGTAGATATAATTTCCCTCCTGCATTAGTGTGATTATTACTATAGGTAGATATAATTTCCCTCCTGCATTAGTGTGATTATTACTATAGGTAGATATAATTTCCCTAATGCATTAGTGTGATTATTACTATAGGCAGATATAATTTCAATATCTTGCAATACTAGGATAATTACTATAGGTAGATATAATTTCCCTCCTGCAATACTAGGATTATTACTATAGGTAGATATAATTTCCCTCCTGCAATACTAGGATTATTACTATAGGTAGATATAATTTGCCTCCTGCAATACTAGGATTATTACTATAGGTAGATATAATTTGCTTCCTGCATTAGTGTGATTATTACTATAGGTATATATAATTTGCCTCCTGCAATACTAGGATTATTAATATTGGTAGATATAGTTTCCCTCCTGCATTAGTGTGATTATTACTATAGGTAGATATAATTTCCCTCCTGCAATACTAGGATTATTACTATAGGTAGATATAATTTCCCTCCTGCATTAGTGTGATTATTACTATAGGTAGATATAATTTCCCTCCTGCATTAGTGTGATTATTACTATAGGTAGAAATAATTTCCCACCTGCAATACTAGGATTATTATATACTAGTTGTAAAGCCTGCCCAGAGGGCAGTCTATTGTGGATATACTGCCCCTGCTCATGGATACTGCCCCAGCTCGTGGATACTGCCCCAGCTCGTGGATACTGCCCCAGCTCGTGGATACTGCCCTAGCACGTGGATATTGCCCCAGCACGTGGATGGATACTGCCCCAGCACGTGGATATTGCCCCAGCTCGTGGATACTGCCCCAGCTCGTGGATACTGCCCCAGCTCCTGGATATTGCCCCAGCACGTGGATACTGCCCCAGCACGTGGATATTGCCCCAGCACGTGGATATTGCCCCAGCACGTGGATACTGCCCCAGCACGTGGATACTGCCCCAGCACGTGGATATTGCCCCAGCACGTGGATATTGCCCCAGCTCGTGGATACTGCCCCAGCTCGTGGATACTGCCCCAGGTCGTGGATATTGCCCCAGCACATGGATACTGCCCAGCACGTGGATATTGCCCCAGCACGTGGATGGATACTGCCCCAGCACGTGGATACTGCCCCAGCACGTGGATACTGCCCCAGCACGTGGATGGATACTGCCCCAGCACGTGGATACTGCCCCAGCACGTGGATATTGCCCCAGCTCGTGGATACTGCCCCAGCTCGTGGATACTGCCCAAGCTCGTGGATATTGCCCCAGCACGTGGATACTGCCCAAGCACGTGGATACTGCCCCAGCTCGTGGATACTGCCCCAGCTCGTGGATACTGCCCCAGCACGTGGATATTGCCCCAGCATGTGGATATTGCCCCAGCACGTGGATATTGCCCCAGCACGTGGATATTGCCCCAGCTCGTGGATACTGCCCCAGCTCGTGGATACTGCCCTAGCACGTGGATATTGCCCCAGCACGTGGATTTATACTGCCCCAGCACGTGGATATTGCCCCAGCTCGTGGATACTGCCCCAGCTCGTGGATACTGCCCCAGCTCCTGGATATTGCCCCAGCACGTGGATACTGCCCCAGCACGTGGATATTGCCCCAGCACGTGGATATTGCCCCAGCACGTGGATATTGCCCAAGCACGTGGATATTGCCCCAGCACGTGGATACTGCCCCAGCACGTGGATACTGCCCCAGCACGTGGATATTGCCCCAGCACGTGGATATTGCCCCAGCTCGTGGATACTGCCCCAGCTCGTGGATACTGCCCCAGGTCGTGGATATTGCCCCAGCACATGGATACTGCCCAGCACGTGGATATTGCCCCAGTACGTGGATGGATACTGCCCCAGCACGTGGATACTGCCCCAGCACGTGGATACTGCCCCAGCACGTGGATGGATACTGCCCCAGCACGTGGATACTGCCCCAGCACGTGGATATTGCCCCAGCTCGTGGATACTGCCCCAGCTCGTGGATACTGCCCAAGCTCGTGGATATTGCCCCAGCACGTGGATACTGCCCAAGCACGTGGATACTGCCCCAGCTCGTGGATACTGCCCCAGCTCGTGGATACTGCCCCAGCACGTGGATATTGCCCCAGCATGTGGATATTGCCCCAGCACGTGGATATTGCCCCAGCACGTGGATATTGCCCCAGCTCGTGGATACTGCCCCAGCTCGTGGATACTGCCCTAGCACATGGATATTGCCCCAGCTCGTGGATACTGCCCCAGCTCGTGGATACTGCCCCAGCACGTGGATATTGCCCCAGCACGTGGATATCGCCCCAGCTCGTGGATATCGCCCCAGCTCGTGGATACTGCCCCAGCTCGTGGATACTGCCCCAGCTCGTGGATACTGCCCCAGCTCGTGGATATTGCCCCAGCACGTGGATACTGCCCAGGCACGTGGATACTGCCCCAGCACATGGATATCGCCCCAGCACGTGGATATCGCCCCAGCACGTGGATACTGCCCCAGCTCGTGGATATCGCCCCAGCACGTGGATACTGCCCCAGCTCGTGGATATTGCCCCAGCTCGTGGATATTGCCCCAGCTCGTGGATACTGCCTCAGCACGTGGATATTGCCCCAGCTCGTGGATATTGCCCCAGCTCGTGGATACTGCCCCAGCTCGTGGATATTGCCCCAGCTCGTGGATATTGCCCCAGCACGTGGATACTGCCCCAACTCGTGGATATTGGCCCCCCAGCTCGTGGATACGGCCCCCCAGCTCGTGGATATTGGCCCCCCCGCTCGTGGATATGGCCCCCCAGCTCGTGGATATTGGCCCCCCCGCTCGTGGATATACTCACCTACATCGGCCCTCCAGCGATGGCGGTCCCGCTTCCAGCGTCCTCTCTCTCTCCGTTGGTCGCCGGGATGACGTCACGGAAGCCTTTGACCCCCGGGGTCAAAGGCTTTCGTGACGTCATTCCGGCGAACAACAGAGAGAGAGAGGATGCTGCAAGCGGGACCGCCATCGCAGGAGGGCCGATGTCGGTGAGTATGTTTTGGGAACCTCGGCCCTGATCCCCAGCGGTGACCTCCTCCGGCTGCCGCTGGCAGCTCGGCGGGCCTCTAGGCTTAGGCGAGTCCCCGGCTCGGCTGGGCCTGTAGGCCCAAACCGAGCCGGGGGCTCGCCTAAGCCTAGAGGCCCGCCGAGCAGCCAGCAGCAGCCGGAGGAGGTCTCCGCTGGAGCTCAGGGCCGATTTTGGGGTGTATTTTTTGGGAACTTCGGCCCGATCTCCAGCGGTGACCTTCTCCGCTGCCGCTGGCTGCTCGGCGGGCCTCTAGGCTTAGGCGAGTCCCCGCTCGGCTGGGCTGTAGGCCCAAACCGAGCCGGGGGCTCGCCTAAGCCTAGAGGCCCGCCGAGCAGCCAGCGGCAGCCGAGGAGGTCTCCGCTGGAGCTCAGGGCCGATTTTGGGGTGTATTTTTTGGAACTTCGGCCCCGATCCTCCAGCGGTGACCTTCTCCGGCTGCCGCTGGCTGCTCGGCGGGCCTCTATGCTTAGGCGAGTCCCCGGCTCGGCTGGGCCTGTAGGCCCAACTGAGCCGGGGGCTCGCCTAAGCCTAGAGGCCCGCCGAGCAGCCAGCGGCAGCCGGAGGAGGTCTCCGCTGGAGCTCAGGGCCGATTTTGGGTGTATTTTTTGGGAACTTCGGCCCCGATCCTCCAGCGGTGACCTTCTCCGGCTGCCGCTGGCTGCTCGGCGGGCCTCTAGGCTTAGGCGAGTCCTCGGCTGGGCTGTAGGCCCAAACTGAGCCGGGGGCTCGCCTAAGCCTAGAGGCCCGCCGAGCAGCCAGCGGCAGCCGGAGGAGGTCTCCGCTGGAGCTCAGGGCCGATTTTGGGTGTATTTTTTGGGAACTTCGGCCCCGATCCTCCAGCGGTGACCTTCTCCGGCTGCCGCTGGCTGCTCGGCGGCCTCTAGGCTTAGGCGAGTCCCCGGCTCAGCTGGGCCTGTAGGCCCAAACCGAGCCGGGGGGTCGCCTAAGCCTAGAGGCCCGCGAGCAGCCAGCGGCAGCCGGAGGAGGTCTCCGCTGGAGCTCAGGGCCAATTTTGGGGTGTATTTTTTGGGAACTTCGGCCCCGATCCTCCAGCGGTGACCTTCTCCGGCTGCCGCTGGCTGCTCGGCGGCCTCTAGGCTTAGGCGAGTCCCCGGCTCGGCTGGGCCTGTAGGCCCAAACCGAGCCGGGGGCTCGCCTAAGCCTAGAGGCCCGCCGAGCAGCCAGCGGCAGCCGGAGGAGGTCTCCGCTGGAGCTCAGGGCCGATTTTGGGTGTATTTTTTGGGAACTTCGGCCCCGATCCTCCAGCGGTGACCTTCTCCGGCTGCCGCTGGCTGCTCGGCGGGCCTCTAGGCTTAGGCGAGTCCCCAGCTCGGCTGGGCTGTAGGCCCAAACCGAGCCGGGGGCTCGCCTAAGCCTAGAGGCCGCCGAGCAGCCAGCGGCAGCCGGAGGAGGTCTCCGCTGGAGCTCAGGGCCGACTTATGGGGTTATGTATGTTTTGGGAACTTCGGCCCCGATCCTCCAGCGGTGACCGGCTGCCGGCGGCCTGCTCGGCGGACCTCTAGGCTTAGGCGAGTCCCCGGCTCGGCTGGGCCTGTAGGCCCAAACCGAGCCGGGGGCTCGCCTGAGCCTGGAGGCCCGCCGGCAGCCGGAGGACGGTCACCGCTGGAGGATCGGGGCATCTGGCCGTGTAAACACACGGGTAGCTGCGCGCGGCTCGTGCCGTTTTTTTTTTTTTCACGCGGCCGGCACGCGCAGCTACCTGTGTGTTTTAACGGCCGCTTTCAAATGTCCGTCGCGCATGCGCAGACGGCTTTTGGCGACGGACAGTTTTTAGCTTACTCAATTATAGTATAGATATCCAAAAGATGTAGGATACACTTGAGTACTTTAACAGGAGGGTAATTAAAAACTTGTAGTTTTATTAAGTATCCATATTAAAAATCCTGTAACCAACATTTCAGTGACTTTACATTATTTGTAGAGTTACTGCATTTTTAGGGCTTAATGTGTCTGGCACAGTGGCAGCGCTTTGTGGTACAGACATGGGGCAGTAGCTGGAGCTCACCCCTGGCAGGTTTGCAGGGAACCTGTCTAAATTATCAGTGAGCCCCCCTAATGTAATATTGTAATATTATTTGTTTCTTATGCTGGACAGTGTGGACAGGACTCCCTGTGATGTGCTGTTTGAAGGGAGATTAAGGCTAGGGTCAGACTAACGCATTTTTCACGTTGTCCGTGAAAAAGTGCGTTCGAACGAATGGACGTATTTTTTCACGGAATACGCAATAGCGGTCATACGATGTGCAGTTTCATCCGTGATTTTGTACGGATCATCAATAAAACTCTTTTTGCGTCTGGACGTTATGTTGGCCGGACATTAGCAGCGTCTGACGTCTCCCAATCACGCACACACACCGCTAGCGGACGCAGCGCACTCTGTACGTCAGTACTAGTGGTTTCACGTTCTCGAAAAAATGCGTTTGTTTGCCGCTTGCGTTGCGCGGCCGCACTTTTGTGCGACCGTACTTCGTATATTGGCCGTCATTGCCCGGCATCTGCTGCTAGCACGGCCGTGATTAAGTGCGGCTGCACGCGCGTTCGCACTGCCTCAGTCTGACCCTAGCCTTACTGGACAGACTATCTCCTTCAGTACATACACACATACACAGTGCCTCTCCCCCATCTGTTTAACTTTATAAACTGTTAATTAGTGGAATCTTTAACAATATAAATTATATCTACCTATATTAATAATCCTAGTATTGCAGGAGGCAAATTATATCTACCTATAGTAATAATCCTAGTATTGCAGGAGGCAAATTATATCTACCTATAGTAACAATCATACTAATGCAGGAGGCAAATTATATCTACCTATAGTAATAATCACACTAATGCAGGAGGAAAATTATATCTACCTATAGTAATAATCATGCTAATGCAGGAGGCAAATTATATCTACCTATAGTAATAATCACACTAATGCAGGAGGCAAATTATATCTACCTATAGTAATAATCATACTAATGCAGGAGGCAAATTATATCTACCTATAGTAATAATCATACTAATGCAGGAGGCAAATTATATCTACCTATAGTAATAATACTAGTATTGCAGGAGGGAAATTATATCTACCTATAGTAATAATCCTAGCATTGCAGGAGGCAAATTATATCTACCTATAGTAATAATCCTAGTATTGCAGGAGGCAAACTGTATGATTTTTCTTTGTATTCTACAATACACTGATTATTACTATATATATATATATATATATTATATATATAATTCTTTGCATCTTGCAAAACTCAGATTATGTCATTATATATATATATATATATATCAGTTTTAATATTATGTTCTGGTACATAATGTTGATTCTTCTAAACTAATATTGGAAATACTGTATACTTCATCCTGCCAAAGTACATTGAACAATTTGACATGATGTCTAGGGGCATTTAAACTTTTGCTGGGCTTGTTATAAACATGTGTACTGCACATTCTCGAATCCTACATCAAAGTCCATATGAAACTGAGTTTTAACCCTTTCGGTAGGGGATTTGCTCAGCACATTTGTATTCAAAGTTACCCACTGCTCAAGCACCTGAATATTCGTCACTTGTCCCTATATCTCATCCTGCAGCATATTAATTATTTCTGCATATCCTGTTGAGAGAGGGCAGTACGCTCCATTCCCTGAGGAGCCACATTCCACTTACTGCTATGGGGATTTTTCTGTAATAATCATACTAATATCACAAGACCTGGTGTGTCTCCATCATGTCACCATTTAAAATATGTCTTGTACACACTTCATAGGATGTTTGTGCCTAAATCCGTGTAAGTTACAATGTATATTAGATGGAAAGCAAAGCTACCAAGAGGGAGCTCATTACACACATATAAAGCGCAGGCTGGTAGCATCTATGTATCTTATCCATGTTCTAGAATTAATGTTTCTCCGGGTTATCAACTGCAAATTCAAATCTACATTTATTCATCCTCTATATTTATACATTCCTCACTAGGAATGTCTTACCTAATTTAGCAGTGTTTATTACTTGGACTCTGAGCGCTGGATCAGTTACTGTATCTCTCAGAGCCAGTGAAAGGGTTAACTGATCCAGCGCTCAGAGTAACTGTAATAACACTGAAAAATTTGTTATCTAGGTAAAATGATTATTAATGTGGCTAAGATCCTGTTTTTAGTTAGCAGCACTCAGTGTCTGCCCCATCAGAAGTGACTTGGCTTTGAGCGTTGATATCTCACCAAGTCACTTCTGATGGAGCAGACATGGAGTCACTGAGCCACAGTAATAATCATTTTACTTAAACAACACATTTTTCAGTGTTATCCAGCGCTGGAGTCACTAATAAATTAGTTACAGCGGACATCTGAGAAACTGTAACAGCCGAATAGTCATTTTACAGTGACTCTGATACAGTAACTGTATCTCTCCATGAAGTGTAACAGCAGACATCAGCAGAGAGATACAGTTACTGTAACAGCAGACTTCGGCAGAGAGATTCAGTAACACAAGCAGCTGATCTCTGGGCTCAGAGATGCATTTGATTTTCGGAGGAAAGAAATTTGTTTAAATACGAAAGAAATCTAAACGAATTTCGTGGGCAACTAAATAAATTTCATTTTAGGACGAATCCATTCGTCCAAAACGAAATTTTGTGGTGTGCACATGTCTACCATTTTCTATAGCACATTTGTTTATTCTGTCCAATTCAATAATTAATCTAGATTAGAGCGTACACACTTTTTATTGCAATTATCATAACGCACTAACACATTTTGGTCCTTTAGAGCTGAGTTTTTAAATTAATTTATATAATATGATACCACTATCCGATATTCACTAATTAGCACTGTCGTTACATTTAATCATATTCATCACACCCTCTTTTTGCTAATTAATTAATATCACTATATAATCATTAATGAATAATTAGTCCCGTTTTATGAATTATTTTAGAATTGTTCACATACATCGTATCTTTTCATACTACACGATAATTAACAATTAGTGGTCTTTTAGATCTGAGCTTCTTAATTAATTTATGGAATTAGAGATCACCATCCGATAGTCATTGATTAGTCCTGTCGTTAAATTTAATCATATCCATATCTCCTTTTGCCCCCTAATTAATTAATATCAATAGACGATGATTAATAAATAATGAGTCCTGTTGCTTCTATGATTTATTATATAATTGTTCACTTACATCATATCTTTTTATACTACACAATCTTTTTATACTACATGATTATTAATGAATAATGAGTCCGCAGCCTCTATGAATTGTTTTACAATTGTTCACGTACATCGTATTTTTTATACACAGGATTGCTCACTTTTCTCCAGCAGTTCCTCCATTAAACACTGTTATTAGTATTTCACAAAATTAGTATAAAATACCTATTGATTGATTTGTCACTCAATCTATTACATTATGTCCTTCTTTGAGAACACCATCAATATCACTATCACCATAGGGTAATTTATAACCTTATACATAATTTAAAATTATATTATCATATTTAATTATAATTGGTCACTTTCCATATTCTGATAATTAATGGCCGCTAAAATTTAATTATTATCATTTTAAGATTACTGATTACAACAGTTTGCGGTCGTATTCATATTTTTGGAAAAATGAGGGGGGGGGACCCTCTAATGGCGCCTCCCTTTAGAATCTGTGTGTCTGCTAAGGGTGTGCTGCTGCCTAAATGAGGGTGAAGGGTAATGCTTTGCTAAATTACATCGGGATTGAGTAATAGACATGTGCATTGTACTAAAACGATTTCGTCCGAATTTTGGGATAATTTAGTTTTCGTATGACTCAAGAGATACGAAACTGCTTGGTTCAAAAAATGAAAGAAACTAAAGGAAAATGCATTACATTTTAGTTTCAATTAGTTTTATAATATTACATTGATTGAAGGAGACCAGCAATGAGGAGCGCAACATTGCAAAGCTACAGAAAAGAGTTTGTATGTGTAATCCTTCCCGACCCCTACCTGAAAATCTGACAGTGATAGAGCTCCAGAATACTGACTCGCAGCGTAGACAGCCAGCACAAGAGAGGAAACCTTTACTTAACCCTTGCATGTCTATGAGACAGACGAGATGATAAAAGCAGCTGGAGAGGGAAAACATTCAGAGTATAGCAGGGAGGGCTGGATAGTAAAAACCCCTTAATAACAAGCAGTGCTGGGAGAGGAGAGGGACTTTATAAAACATTTGTTATCTCCCCTCCCGCTCTGCATAATAGGGGTTTAGGTCTGATACATTTTATAATATCCAGGATCCCTATCCCTCTTTCCTCATCTATAATACACATTTTTATATAAAGTCCCTCTCCTCTCCCATTGCTGCTGGGAGCCTGTACACAAGGACCGAGGAGATAGCTGAGAAAAGAAGGGATTCGGTCACCTATATGGACTGAAAAAGCGCAGCGTCTTGAGCTAAAATGTTATTTAGCTCTGAACCACGTAAGTGAGAGAAAGATCTCTTCTTAACTCTTTCTATAACAGTACGCACTATTGTCTGGCCTGTCTCTACCTTGTATCTTCTGAGGTAAAAGAAGAAAAGGGCAGCAACAACAGAAGAATTGAACAACTTATGCTAAGAATACACTTTAAGATCTCTGATTTAAAGGATCGGCGATACCCTTATAAAGAGCATTGTGACTACCCCGAAAAGGACAAGGGGCACTATGGACATTTAGGAGAGTCATTTCTCCCATAAGGTCATCCCCTCAAAAACCTGATAATCACCCACATATTGATGCACTAAGGAATAGTCACTATTTCTGTGTGCTAGTATAGGATCCACTCCGGACATATCGTGTGCAGCCAGTACACAGAAATATATTGTGATTCACTCTATAATTATTGCATACCGCCACAAGAGGGCAGTATACCCTGTGGCGTCACTAGAATACCTGTCTCTCATTATAAATTCTGTGCTTCATACGAACAATATTTCCGTATGTGATTGAGCAATACTGCATCACTTATATTTTTACTGCCCATTAACACATATTAGAATTCCGACCAAGAGTTCTCTTTTTCTCAGCACACAATTGTCATCCAAAATAATAGAGAGATAAACACACTTTGGTCACTGTCAATTTAAAAAAAACAAAAAATGTTATACATTTTTTTAGATTTGAGATAAAAACTTCCATTCATACATTTTAAGGATTAAATGTTTGCAGCCCATGTCTTTGTAAACTCAGAAAAGATCATCTTATTTGGTGCAAGATTGCGTTTTATTTATCCTTTTGATTTCCCTTCTATGGTCTTTTATACATGTTTTTTGTCTAAACTTTGTGGATTAGGATTTTTATGCTTAGTCCTTAGTGAAGGAGATTCAGACCAGGAGATGGTCGCCATTATGACCCAGGCGGCCATCTTGTTCAGAATATTGGTTCACTTAAATATAACTAGGTAGATTTTAGTTGGAATTAGAATGAAGCTTACATAGAGTCTTAGGAATGTGTTAGATTAGCAGAGAAGCAATTAAAATTAAGGAAGATCTGGGCCGTTCCTGGCACACAGGGACAGGATGAGGGATGGATACACCAAGGTCACAGAGGCCTGTAGCTGAGACAAAGAGGAGCATGAAAAGCAGACCAGACCTTATCTCCAGCAAACAATAAACAAGCCAAAGGGAGGTGGGCATAGCCAGGATCCAGAGAAGTAGCAAATCATGTTCTGTCAAACTAACACGAAGCTTGCCAATTTATGACCGATGTATGGAATGTCTTTGTACTTGACCAAGGGAGGTACTAACCCACGTGGGGGGGGATAGTGTCACCGGAAGGTGGGCTAATTGGGATGTACCTAATTATGTATTCGGGGTATAAAACCTCATGTCACGGGGGGGGTTCGGGGCTCAGTCTTAGCGATTCAATCCTGTCTGAGCATCTGTGATATCACAATAAAGTTTGCCTTTCCTGAAGAGACTCGTGTTCAGACAATCCTTGTTCGTTTCGGCCCGGCCTCGTCCCGAGTGAACCATGTGGATTCCGGTTACATTTCTGGGGGCTCGTGAGCCGGGATACGGGCCTTTGCCGGCACGGCAACAACTGCTGGACACTGTAGCGGTTGGCTGCAGGTGCGAGTGATCCCGCCGGTTGGGAGTCCGTTGAAGGTGAGATGACATCTGCAGGTGCCAAGCAGGATTTCCTGTTCAGTGGACCTCGTCTCGTCCCAAACGGACCCCCGGCCTGGGAAGCTGGGACACCCCGAGTCTGAGGAAACAGCGAGCAGCGCAGCGATAGGTAAAGTGTCTTCTATGTTTGTATGTTTGTATGTGTAATGGAAATACCGGTATAAGGGGAACGTCCGACCAAGTTGGATAAGGAGACCCGCGGCCACGGTCTCGTTGACATACCGAACCCGCCGCCGACTGCACGGACAAGCAAAGGAGCCAGAGTGGCTAGCGCGTGTCTGAACCCGGGGGATCAGATGTTAACCAAAGGGTAGATCTGTATGAGAGGGAGAGGGTAGCCACGTGGAGTTGCATAGTCATAGTCAGTGTTTGTAAATAAAGCTTCTGCACGTGGACAAGGAAAGGAGGAGGGATTTCTGTGACTGGGCTGAGAACCCTGAGTCAGTGCTAGTGTGTAAGTCGTGTAGTGAAGGGGCCAATTGGGGCCAGCAGTAGCTGCAGCGGGAGTGGTGCCGGGTGGGTAGATTACCCATAGGCAAATTGGAATTGCAGACGGGAGTGTTGTTATAGAACGGGGTGCACATAGTCACAAGCAGACAAGAGTTGAGATCAATCAATTGGGTATAAGGAGCCAAAAGGAGGGATGGCGTGCCCTCGGCTAGTAGAGAGAGTAGAATTGTTTATGTATTGTTTTGTGCTGTGTGTATCTGGTCCAAGTATGTGCTGTGAGTGGTGCTGCAAGTACTGTGAGTGATTGGGCGCCTACTCGCCTAGCGAGGAAGCAAATCCGAGACTGGACTCCTAAAGTACGTTTTCGGCTCAGGCGACTGCAGTCGGCTACAGACGGAGGAAGCGAATACGATATATATGAATTGTTGACTGAAGTACCAGACAGTAAATTTCAGGTGTTTTTGCTGAAAGTAATATCTGTATTGTGAAAAAGTTACCGTTTTTAAAAGTAATAATGGGTAACGGGTCATCCAAACCCAAGAAGGCTAAGAAGGGTGAGACGCCCTTAGAGTATATGGTGCGGAATTTTGAAGTGTTGTATGCAACACATGATTATGGAGTGGATTTGAGTAAAGAGAAATTGAGTGCACTCCCAGGTAACCGGGAAATGTGGTCATCCTGAACAGTACCCGTATATAGATATATGGAGGTATTGTGTGAAAGATAAAAGTCATTTTATAATGATGGTGGGACAAAACAAGAAACAGGTACCCCCGAATAATAAAAATAACGATGAATATGGAAAAACGGTGTTGGTAGAACATCCGGAGGAGATTGATTCCCTGCCCCCGCCCTACCCATCATGTTATGGGGCAGCCAGAGAAGCTTTGAGTGCCGCGGTTGCGCGAGCGGAGATGGGGGAGCAGGCAGCTGCTATTCCCCCGGCCAGCTCCATTTGCTCCGGCTCGTGGTATTGCGGAGGAAGAGGAGGGGGCTGCGGGTGGAGGAGATAGAGAGGTCCCACCAGGAAGGATTGAAATGCCCGATGGGAACGTATATAAACTAGTAACCCCAGAGGACAGTGAGGATGAGGGTGGAGATGTAAATCCAGGGGCCACCACTCGCGCAGCGAACAATATATATAAACCCCGCGATCCATACCAGCATAACCCCGGCAAGAGTAAAATGCAAATGCCCCTGCGAGAAGTGCCAGGTCCCTTACTGGAAAATGGAGCACCTGGGCCAGTACAATACACATATGTCCCATTGTGAACTTTTTTGTACCAGCAGTGAGAGATACGCAGAAGAGACAAGATCTGCTGTTCTTTGCCTGGCGATACTATTTTCCAAAAGAAGAATTTATCTGGGGAAACCAGGAAGAATTGGCAAGATACAAAGCAACACCGGTGGTGGCTGCACTCCTACCGGCGCCACTGAGTGAATGGACACCTGAGCATTCAGAGAAAGAGAAGAAATGGCTATCAGAAAAACAAGTCGGATATGGAGAAGACGGATGGTTCCAGTTGAAGAACAGACAAATAGTCCTACCAGCAACATTGGCGCCTGAGATTGTGAGAGCGCTTCACGCAAGTACCCATGGAGGAAGAGAGATGATGGAACAACAGTTGGAGCCACATTTCTACGTACCAGGACTGTCAGTAGTCTGCAAAGCAATAGCCCAGCAGTGCGTAACGTGTGCCAAGAATAATCCAAGAGCAGGCCCATCTCAACCTCCAGGGAAACAGCCAATCGGGCTGTCCCCAATGGCATCATTACAAATAGACTTCACAGTGCTGCCACCCTGCAAGGGATATAAATATCTACTGGTTATGGTGTGTACTCTCACTGGATGGGTAGAGGTTTTCCCGACAAGGACGGAGAAGACAGTGGAAGTAGTGAAAAGTCTAATGAAAGAAATAATACCACGCTATGGACTTCCCCTCGAAATAGGGTCGGACAATGGCCCAGCTTTTATACAGAACTGTTTACAGCAGCTTGCCCGTCTGTTGGGCATCACCTGGAAGCTACATACAGCTTACAGGCCCCAAAGCTCGGGAAAAGTCGAAAGAATGAACCGTACGCTAAAAACTTTGATGTCCAAACTGTGCCAAGAGACGTCACTAGGCTGGTTGGATGTGCTGCCAATAGTCCTATTGCACATCAGGTGCAGGCCAACCCCCCAATTGAAGCTAAGTCCGTACGAGCTTATGTTCGGACGGCCTACCCCTCTGATTAATAGACTAAGGGGGGACCTTCGGGCATTGGGGGAAACTAAATTAAATGATCAGGTTGTACTGTTAGGTAAATCAATGCAGAAATTGAATACTTGGGTGGGAGATAATATACCTCACTTTTTATATCCCCCACTGCATAAGTATTGTCCAGGTGACTCAGTATGGGTGAAGGAGTGGAAAAATGATCCACTAGGCCCAAAATGGAGAGGTCCTTACCTCAAGGGCTATTTTTAGGGGCCCGGCCCCGACCCTTGATCAACCAGAAATGTCTTTTGTTTTTGAAATTCCGGTGGGGAGGGATTGGGTTTATGTGACTGTGAAAAGAATTGCCCAAGGGATTTTGACATTTGGGGCATTTGTGATACTGATTTTGTACCTTGCAAACTTGATTTATGGACTATCACATGGAACATGTCCCAGGTGCCCAAGCACCACTCAGAGAGTGGATATCTCCCATATCTGGAATGGTACGCACCCGGTGATGGAGAACCGTACCATGTGGAGACAGAAGCGAGAGGCGATATCCGAGATTATGCCAAGAGGACATTTACTTGTGCAATTCAAATATGACTATGCTAAAAAATCTGGGCAAACCGCATGCTGGGTGTGTAGTAGACTGCACCCAGAGACAATTCACATACCATTTGCCCTTTCCTAGTTCTAATAATTGGTAAAATATCTAAAGACAGCCAAATTTGATACCAAATAAACATACAGGAGAATTCTTATTTTTCACATGGTGGGAAACGCTTGGCCAACATTTTCCCATGCTGTGGCGATGAATGTCTACTGCATGTTTAAAAATGGTATAAAAGAGTCCAGGGATTTGTCCACACGCGCTTCTCCAAAGGAGGGGGGGCGGGGGAATGCATTCTTTTAGCCTGAACCTGATAACAGAGCGTTCTGTAACAAAACTTAACCCGCTGTGCATATTACACAAAGTTAGTTTATTTTAGTGTATATTAAATGCAGAATTGTTATTCTTGACGAACGAATGTACAGTATGTCTATAATGTGAACGCCCTGCCTTTACATTTATATCAGCTTTGCCCTGCATGACAGAGTAAAGAGTTTTTTTTCTACTAAAGGACTGTTAAATTTTAGATATTTTGATTTTTTTTGTGCAGCACCACGGAGCCCGTTGGCGCTTTGTAGATGCTGAAAGATTGTTTTTTTTATATTCTGAGGGTTACTAATTTTACTTACAATACTTTAATATCAATAAGTGTATTTTTTTGCTGCAGAATTGTAGAGTGATCTTCCAGACCCACCTAGTTTTGCACCAGGTTTGAATCGCTTGGAAGATCTGTTAATACCCCTTAATAGAAGATACAAGTTAGATTTAAAATATCCGTGTTCTATTGTGTTATGTTTTTATTTGGTGAAAGGGAAGCAGAATCTATACCTGCAAGTGAAACGAAAAAATCTAAAAAAAGATCTAAAAGCAAAAAAAAGGAAAACGTACAAGTTTGTTAGCCTTGGACTTCTAACCATGGAGATTACTGCCGGGGGGGGGGGGAGGAGGGGCAGCGGGTGCAGAAGCTCCAGTAAGGGGGGTGCGTCAGCGAATTAAAAATGTACAACTCTATGCTATTTTAGATAGAGCGAATTTATTTACCTCCTGCAATAGTACTTTAGATGCCGTTTGGTTTGGTTTATGATGCATAGTATGAAAACGGTATCTGTCGTTGAAGATGGTTATTTTTCAGAAAATGTGTATTTTGTATAGGATTTTCTAGGTTAGTGACCAAACCACAGACAGAGTGTGTCCTAGCTATGTATATGAGAATGTTCCTAATGTCTGAAAAGTTTTGTCCCCCAATTCTCTAACAGATCAGGGTACTGGTTACAACAGTCTGTTGATGCCTTTTAACCCACCACATTCTTCTCACATGGAAGGAACCTGTGAGAGGATGATAGGCATAGCATGAAGGATCCTATATTCCATCTTCTTACAAGTAAGTACTGGAAGACTTACTCATGAGTAAGGATGAGCCGAATGCCCCCGTGTTCGGTTCGACTTCGAACTCGAACAATTTCAAAAGTTCGAGTTCGAACTCGAACACGATCCGAACTCAATGTAAGTCAATGGGACCCGAACGTTCAATTTTTAGAGTGCCCTCCAAGAGGGCATATATGCAAGATATTTGCCATAAAAGGTGTAAGGGGGTCCGGGTAGTGCCCTGGGGGACAGGAAACACGGACAAAAAGTTATATAAAAAACCTTTTAAAGGAACAGTGAGATTTCCATGATATACAGGTTAAGAACAAAAACGAAAAATTCCTTCAAATATCGTGCCTAGGAGGTCCCCATAACCTGCCCGTGAAGTGGCTGATTTGTAGGATGTATAGAAACATTTAAAAAACCCCAAAATGACATTTCAAATGACGGTAAATGGTTTTCCTTTATTCATAAACAACTGCTTGGGGAGGCAGCCTGTATGAAAAGAGGAGACGTTTTAGTACACACAGAACAAGTTTAGTGATTTTTTTGTCTAAATTAAAGTGAAACTTATGCAGGCTTTGGATGAAAGTAACAATAGGTGCTTTAAAATTGGGCCTTTGGTGTCGGCAACAATGCCGTCACACCGTAACCCCTCTGTGGTATTGTGGCAGAGTGCAGGGTTGGACCCTGCGGTCAAATATTAAAATGATATGAATCTGGTACAGGCTTCAATGCACCCAAATATTTTGCATTTGGTGGCAGCAAGTGCCTTCACACCGTAAGCCCTCTGAGGTATTGTGGAAGAGTGCAGTGGTGGACCCTGCGGTCCAATATTAAAATTATATGAATCTGGTATAGGCGTCAGTGGCAGTGCACGCAAATATTTTACCTTTGGTGGCAGAAAGTGCCTTCACACCATAACCCCTTTGTGGTATTGTGGAAGAGCGCAGTGGTGGAGGTTTTGGTAATGCAGAAGAGATCCCTGATCTATTCAGTTACGTGAGCATCATGGGATTGATAGCTGCTGATCCAGGACTGATTCATTTTTATAAATGTCAGCCGGTCTACAGAGGCGGTGGACAGACGCACTCTTTTGTCTGTGACAAAGTCTCCAGCGGCACTGAACGTTCTTTCAGAAAGCACGCTGGATGAAGGGCAACCTAGTAGCTGCATAGCATATTGGCTAAGTTCTGGCCAGTGATCCAATCTCAACACCCAGTAAGCCAGTGGATCATCTGCTGTAAAGGTATCCAGGTCTGCCCTTGATCCTAGGTAGTCAGGCAGCATACGGTGAAGACGCTGGCAATGGGTGCCTACATTTGACGTCCCTGGGCGTCGTGGACTCTAAAAAAATTAAAACGGCATCAGTCAAGCGGTCCCGGCCTTCACCGCTCTTCCTCTGATCATCCGCAGCCTCAGAAGCACCTGTGTCATCACTTGGTAACCTACCAATGCCTGGAAAGGTGTTACACAAGAGCGTCCTCAAGTTGTTTCATCCTGTCCTCCCTCTGTGCGGGCAGGATGAGCTCTGCAACTTTACCCTTGTATTGTGGATCAAGAAGGCTTGCCAACCAGTAATGATCCCTCTCCTTGATAGCACGAATCCTGGGGTCATTTAGCAGGCTTTGCAGGATAAGGGAGCCCATGCAGCGTAGGTTGGAAGTGGCATTAGCTTCCGAGTCTTCCTGGTCAATGAGGATGACCCCATCGTGCACTTCGTCCTCCCAGCCATGTACTAGTCCTTGGGTTTCTGGGCACACAAAACCCTCCCTTGAGGAATCCCCACCTTCACTGCCCCCACAACTTAAATATTCCTCCTCCTCCTCATCCTCCTCCTGTCTGATCTGAGGACCTGCAGGAATGCTGTCTGCGTAAATACTGGGGCCTTGAGAGCTAGGGAAGGCCTCCTCTTCCTCCCGCTGCTCTGCCTCTAGTGCCACATCTATAATTCCCAACAGAGTGCCCTCCAGCAGGAACAATAAAGGAATTGTGTCACTGATGCATGCACTGTCCCTGCTAACCATCCTTGTTGTCTCCTCAAATGGTGACAGTACAGTGCATGCATCCTTGATCATCAGCCACTGCGGGGGGGGACCAAGTTGACCTGAACCTGTCCTTGTGCCATACTCACACAGGTACTCATTGATGGCCCTCTGCTGCTTGTGCAGACGCTGCAGCATTGCCAATCTCGAGTTCCACCTGGTGGGCATGTCACAGATCAGGCTGTTTGTGGGAAGCTGGAATTCTCTTTGAATTTCTGCCAGTCGAACACTTGCTGGGAATGACCGTCTGAAGTGGCTGTAGACTTTTCTGGCCTGGCTGAGAAGCTCTGCCAGCCCTGGGTACCTGGAAAGGAAATGCTGTACCACTAGATTTAGAACGTGTGCTAGGCATGGTAAATGCGTCAATTTACCCTTGCGTAGGGTGGAGAGAAGGTTGCTGCCATTATCACAGACAACCATAACCAGCTGAAGGTGGTGTGGTATTAACCATCTCTGCGCCTGCCCCTGACAGAATTTCAGTGTGGCTCCTGTCCCCTAAACAAACCAGCTCAAGCACAGTATGGCATCTTTTTGCTTGAGCCATTGCGTAGCCCCTGCCACGCATCGCTTTAACTGCCACTTCGCCAGAGACAGAGAAGGAGGAGGAGGAGGAAGAAGAGGTGGTGGAGCAGAAAGACCTCATACAAGCAGCCTTCTGGAGGCGTGGTGGATGAGCAAGCTCCAGCACAGAGCCCCGACCTGGATCCCTCCCAGCTGCAAGCAGAGTTACCGAGTGTGCCGTGAACGAAATGTAACAGCCCTGTCCATGTTTGCTGGACCACGTGTCTAAAGTAATGCGCACCTTGCTGCTGACTGCCTTTCCCAATGACTCCATAACATTGTGTTCCAAGTGCTGGTATAGTGCTGGATTGGCCTTCCGTGAAAAGAAATGGCGTTTTGGAACCTGCCACTGTGGTACAGCACATTTGGCAAATTCACGGAAGGAAGCAGAGTCCACCAGCTGGAAAGGCAGCAGCTGTAATGCGAGTAATTTTGCCAAGTTGGCATTTAGACGTTGTGCTTGGGGATGGTTGGGACTATATTTTTTCTTACGCTGCAGCACCTGGGGCAACGTAATCTGACTGTGTAAATCTTCAGCTGATGGGATGCTATCACATTCTGAGGAAGGACCTGGTACACCCATTACTGTAGCATCATCTCTGTCAGTGGAGGTTGTAGGCAATGACATGGCAGGACATATAGTGGGGGTAGAGACAGATGAGGAGGAGGACCTATGCAAAGTGTTGGGCCAACGGGATGCGTGGCAGGTGGTCATATGTCGCCTCAAGTACGTGGTACCCAAGTGTCTGATGTCTTTCCCACGCTTGATTCTCTTCCGACATAGCTTATAGACATGTTCATTCCTTTTAGTACTAAAATGATTTAGTCCCAATTTTGGGATAATTTAGTTTTCGTATGACTCAAGAGATACGAAACTGCTCAGTACAAAAAATGAAATATACTAAAATAAAATGCACTACATTTTAGTTTCAGTCCTTTTTGTGATATTACATTGATGAGTGAAGGAGACCAGCAATGAAGAGCACATTATCGCAAAGCTACAGAAAAGGTTTGTATGCATAATCCTTCCCGACTACTACCAGAAAATCTGACAGTGATAGAGCTTCAGAATACTCACTCGCAACACAGCCAGCCAGCACAGGAGAGGAAACCTTTACTTAACCCTAGCATGTCTATGAGGCAGACAAGATGATAAAAGCAGCTGGAGAAGGGAAACATTCAAATAAATCACACTGAAAGCTAATGACAGAGGAGGGCTGGATAGTAAAAACCCCTTTATAACAAGCAGCGCTGGGAGAGGAGAGGGACTTTATAAAACGTGTGTTATTTCCCCTCCCGCTTTGCATAATAGGGGCTTAGGTCTGATACATTTTATATTATCCAGGAGCACTATCTCCCTTTTCCTCATCTATAATACACGTTTTATATAAAGTCCCTCTCCTCTCCCAGTGATGCTTGTTATAAAGGGTTTTTTACGTCTGACACATTTAGTATCCAGCTCTCACAGCTACTCAGTCATTATGAGCCTTCAGTGTGATTTAGTTGAATGTTTTCCCTGGATTTAAAGTGTTTTATTTTATTATAAAAATTTATTTGCACCAGTCATCTCTTCTCTGAGCTTTCAGACCGATTTACGCTAATATTTTCCCTCTCCCCTGCTTTTATATTCCTGTGTCTCCCCCACAGAGATACAAAGTTTAAGTAGACGTTCCCTCTCCTGTGCTGGATAAGCATTGCATTCCGAAGTTCTGCACCCTCCACATGCCAATGCAGTAGAATATTCTATACAGAGAGGGACATTAATTAATGCAGGAGGATGTTCTATACATTATACAGAGAGGGGTATTAATTAATGCAGGTGAATGTTGTATACATTATACAGAGAGGGGTATTAATTAATGCAGGAGGATATCTACATTATACAGAGAGGGATATTAATTAATGCAGGAGGATGTTCTATACATTATACAGAGAGGAGCCTTTGTTTAGCCCTTTAAATCCAGTGGCTGTGAGAGCTGAGATCGGCTGCTTGTTATATTATCTCGCAGTACAATGTATCAGGCTCAGCTGTTACAGTAATTGACTGCTGCTCATCACAGCGCTCAGAGTTTCAGTAAAACAAGGAAATAATATTGTTCTAACCTCTTATATATAAAACTATATTTACTAGTTTGACTGAAACTCTGAGCGCTGTGATGAGCAGCAGTCAGTTACTGTAACAGCTTCGCCTGACACATTGTGCTGAGAGTGAGAGATACTGTAACAAGCAGCGATCTCAGCTCTCTGAGGAGCCACTACAATAGTAATTGTATCCACTGGTTTTCGGATGAATGAAATTAGTTTCTAATAGCTTACAAATAGCAACGCTGCAGTCTGCTGTACATGTCGTGAAGAACTCCCAGACAGCAGAGATCCTGGACGTGTGTTGCGAGACAACATCGCTCTGCACCTGAGCTGCTCTGACATCTGATGCCTTGGACTGGCTACGGTTACTCATAGAGGACGTTCTGCCTCGTTTTTGTTGTGCCTCCTCCTCCCTTGACTCCTCTGTTCGATCAGGCACCCAGGTGGAGTCAGTGACCTCATCATCATTGTCATCACCCCCAATCTCTTCATCACTGGAGCCAAACTCGCAATATGCTGCAGCTGCTGGGGGAACATGAGTGCCAGTTCTTTGTGTGTCACTGGCACCCCCTCCCTCTAGGCTGATTTTACTCCCTTCCTCAACCTCAGAGTTTGAATCAGAGCACTGGAGTTGCTGTGCATCCTCAAGCAGCACGTCACTGTCACTGTAGTCAAACAGTTCAGCTGACTCCTCTGTGTATGATAGTGAGGCTACGTCAGGAGTAGCTGTGGACATGGAGGCTGAATTAGATGTTTTGGCAGCTGGGGTGGACTGTAAACCATTACAAGCCAGGCTGACAGAGGACTCATAGGACTCAGATGGCCTTTTTAGCCAATCCTGCAAATCCTCTGTATGTTGCTGCTGCTTAAGACGGCCAGCACCAGTTAGAAACAAGGACAAGCGTGCACCTGCAGAGGATGCACCAGGTCCACCACCACGACGACCAGGGGCACAGCCTTCCGACACAGAGACTGCTTGCCCTCTTATCTGTGTCTGGGAGCATCTGCCTGTCCTTTTTGGTCTTTCTGACATGGTGAGTGATATATAGATTAAAGATATACAGAACTCTGATTCAACTCTGGTATAAAGATTGGAGATATACAGAAGTCTGATTCAACTCTGGTATAAAGATTGGAGATATACAGAAGTCTGATTCAACTCTGGTATAAAGATTGGAGATATACAGAAGTCTGATTCAACTCTGGTATATAGATTAAAGATATTAAGAACTCTGATATAAAAGTCAGCGATTTTACTGATATTTTCCCTGCAAGGCTGCCAATGTCCGCTCTCTCTCATTCACTTCCTCTCCTGCAGGCTGCAACACCCTGATAGCTGGCAACAGCCAGATTCCAATCTCAATAGATAAACAGATGAACTCTGATTAAACTGTGTTATTGTATGGTATCTAGAATTAGATCAGAGATATACAGATTTTTCAGAACAATGCTATAAGTCAGTGATACACACTGTCCCTGATAGCCTGGCTGTGCCAAGACAGATTCAAATTTGCTGAACTGTGGTAGAACTCACTGATACACACTGATAACAGGCTGTGCCAAGACAGATTCTAATTTGCTGAACTGTGGTATAACTCTCTGATAGAATCTGTCTTGTTCACCAATTAACAGGCTGTGCCAAGACAGATTCTAATTTGCTGAACTGTGGTATAACTCTGATAGAATCTGTCTTGGCACAGCCTGTTAATTGGTGAACTGTGGTATAACTCACTGATACACACTGATAACAGGCTGTGCCAAGACAGATTTTAATTTGCTGAACTGTGGTATAACTCTGATACACACTGATAACAGGCTGCGCCAAGACAGATTCAAATTTGCTGAACTGTGGTATAACTCCCTGATACACACTGATAGCCTGGCTGTACCAAGACAGATTCAAATTTGCTGAACTGTGGTATAACTCACTGATACACACTGATAACAGGCTGTGCCAAGACAGATTCAAATTTGCTGAACTGTGGTATAACTCACTGATAACAGGCTGTGCCAAGACAGATTCTAATTTGCTGAACTGTGGTAGAACTCCCTGCTTCTCTCCACTGACGCAGAAAAGGCGATCAATCGTGTAGCCTGGCCATACTTATTCACCACCTTGAGACATATGGGACTAGCACCTGACCTGCACACAAATAAACAACCATAAAACAATAGCACAATACCAACCTGCGGTCAGGTGCAAGGCTGTAGCCAATTACAAGCTTCAGGCCAGTGGAAAAGTGCATTGTGGGCGAACACGCGAAAATGTTCGATGTTCGCCGAATGGGCAATGTTCGAATTGAACTCCGAACCGAACAGCTCATCCCTACTCATGAGTGCCTAACTACTTTCATGGCAGAAGTCTCGGCTATTATAAGTGCTAGACCTTTGACTCCAATCTCAACTGATTCTGAAGATCCAGTAATCCTCACCCCAACTATGCTGCTTACTAGACATGTGCATTCGTTTTAGTACTAAAGCGATTTAGTCCGAATTTTGGGATAATTTAGTTTTAGTATGACTCAAGAGAAACGAAACTGCTCAGTACAAAAAACGAAAGAAACTAAAATAAAATGCACTACATTTTAGTTTCAGTCCTTTTTGTGATATTATATTGATGAGTGAAGGAGACCAGCAATGAAGAGCGCAACATCGCAAAATCCGAAGTTCTGCACCCTCCACATGCCAATGCAGGAGGATGTTCTATACAGAGAGGGACATTAATTCAGGAGGATGTTCTATATATTATACAGAGAGGGGTATTAATTAATGCAGGTGGATGTTGTATACATTATACAGAGAGGGGTATTAATTAATGCAGGAGGATGTTCTAAACATTATACAGAGAAGAGCCTTTTTTTTTAGCCCTTTAAATCCAGTGGCTGTGAGCGCGGAGATCGGCTGCTTGTTACATTATCTCTCAGTACAATGTATCAGGCTCAGCTGTTACAGTAACTGACTGCTGCTCATCACAGCGCTCAGAGTTTCAGTAAAGCAAGGAAATAATATTGTTCTAACGTCTTATATATAAAAATATTATTTACTAGTTTTACTAAAACTCTGAGCGCTGTGATGAGCAGCAGTCAGTTACTGTAACAGCTTTGCCTGACACGGGGCAGTATTGCAATGTTGGTGCTAACTTAACCAGAGCTGTTGTAACTGAAAACCTCCATAGGATATAATAGCTCTGGGAAGTTTACAACAGCTCTGGTTAAGTTAGCACCAGCTATATAATATGGCCCACATTGTGCTGAGAGTGAGAAATACTGTAACAAGCAGCGATCTCAGCCCTCTGAGGAGCCACTACAATAGTAATTGTATCCACTGGTTTTCGGATGAATGAAATTAGTTTTCATACTAAAGAACTGAAAACGAATTTCTTTAGCAACTAAATAAATTGCATTTTAGTACTAATGCATTAGTTCAAAACGAAATTTTGTGCTGTGCACATGTCTACTGCTTACTCAGAAGACAAGTACCATTGGTGCTCTGACTGGCGAATTCAGTACTAAAGACAGTGGTGTATTTAGGTTTTGTGCTGCCCTAGGCCTGACTAAACTCGTGCACCCCCTAATTTAAATGAGGCACCCCTTCCTGTCAAGGGCACACCTCTTCCTGGTTAATCCCCACCCTTCCTCTTTAAGATCCACCTTTTCCTCTTAGAGCTCCGCCTTTTCCTCACTTTATATTAAAAGTGGATACCAAGTGCCTACTTGTATATTTTGTATACCATTTCAAATGTATCTATTGAGATAAATAAAATTATGAAATGTTAAATTCAAGCATTTTTACAAAGAACAGCCACGCATGTCAAGTATACTGGATCACAGCCGCTCTAATGGGTTGAACAATAATATCCACAGAAACGTGCACTGCATATAAGCGTATCACAGAGCTGCACAGCAATAATACCCAAAGAAATTGGCACTGTGTATGAGCATATCAGAGCTGCACAGCAATAAAACTCACAGAAATGTGCACTGTGTATGAGCATATCACAAAACTGCACAGCAATAAAACTCACAGTAATGTGCAGTGTGTATGAGAGTATCCCAGAGCTCCAGAGCAATAAAACTCACAGTAATATGCAGTGTGTATCACAGAATCCACAGCAATAAAACTCCCAGCAATGCAATATGCAGTGTGTATGAGTGTATCAGAATCCACAGCAATAAAACACCCAGCAATGCAATGTGCGGTGTGTGTGTCAGCGTATCAGAATCCACAGCAATAGAACTCCCAGCAATGCAATGTGCGGTGTGTATGAGTGCATCAGAATCCACTGCAATACAACTCCCAGCAATGCAATGTGTGGTGTGTGTCAGCGTATCAGAATCCACAGCAATAAAACTCCCAGCAATGCAATGTGCGGTGTGTATGAGTGCATCAGAATCCACTGCAATACAACTCCCAGCAATGCAATGTGTGGTGTGTGTCAGCGTATCAGAATCCACAGCAATAAAACTCCCAGCAATGCAATGTGTGGTATGAGTGCATCAGAATCCACTGCAATTAAACTCCCAGCAAACCGAGTGAATATAATCACACAGAAATTATTTATTCTCTATTTACCGGCCTCTGTCCGCGGTAGGGCTGTGTGCAGAGTCAGCAGGGACTGTGTATGGACTCAGCAGGAGGTCCCTCCAGGCCACGTTAGAATCGCGGCTGTGCCTGTGCTTGGAGCCATCTTGTCAGCAGTGGGGTTCCCTTCCCGGTGGGTGTTCAGTCCAGAATAGAGTGAGAGTCCGTGTTAACGAAAGGGCGGGCAGCTGCGTGCGTGCGTGCGTGTCACATGGTTCAGCCAGTCAGGTGGTACTGAGACTCAGTACCACTTGACTGGCCGGACTGCGTGACCTGCACGCACACAGCCTCACCAGGAGCCAGGCAGCTCAATGACAAATTTCTATCACTGCAGTGCTGGTTAAGGAAAGGTCCACTTTAAACAGCAGTAAGCAGACAGGGCTTCATATTCTGCTGATACCCCCCTTACCTGCTGTTTACTGTCATCTTCCCTCTCTGCACACAAATCACATCCCCCTCCCCCTCCTAGAGCTGCTGCGGGGCAGGGGAGGCGCTATGGAGGGAGGAGAGGGGGATTTTTATTCTATTCGATTTTATTCCTTATATAAATGCCCTGCTCCGCTGCTCGTTGTTTGAGAACACAGCTCAAAGCTGACACACAGTGACAGTGGCACCTCCTAGTACCCCCTAATGACACCCCAATAATCACTGGTACCTGGGGCGGCCTGCCCCCCGCCACTCCCCTAAGTACGCCACTGCTCTGTGATATGCTCACACACAAGTTTGGCGAACTGCTAGCAAGTACGGTGCTGTTTGAAGGCAGTGCAAATCCCCATAGAGAAGTAATGGTTAATCTATTCAGAGAACACCAAACAGCAGAGAAATGACAGTGAAATGCCCTGATGTTCGGTGGTTTCAATCAGCAGGTTTATTCAGGCGAACCCCATAGGTTTCAATGTTAAAAATATTCCCGTTTTTATGCAATATCTAATAAACCATTTATTATTTTAATCTGCAGTAAAAAAGTCTTTATTGAGTTTTTTTCTTAGTACCTTTTAGTCACTGTTCAGATTTTTGGGCAAAATTCCCCCCCCCTTTTTTTTAATAGCGGTTTTTATTTTTTTTGTAACAGAACTTTTTATTATCAATCATAGGATGTTATATGTAAATTCCAGACATTTTCGTTCAGTAGTTCATTTGAAAACAGCAGGCCACGGGTTTGCGGTGGCAGCATTAAGTGGCCGACTCCATGCACTTTGGGGACCCTGCGGTGAATGGTGAATTCACTGCAGGGTGGGGAAATTTTATTCCTCGAAGTGCAGGGAACTACAGAACACCAAAATGTTGACGTCATTTCAGTACTCTGTGAGTAACCCATTTAGTGGTGAGGTTTTTTGCTGCCCCCTGGAAAGTGAAAGCCTAGGCCTTGCCTACCCAGGACATACTTGAAAATTTGTGAAATCTCAATGTATCCTTCCTGGTAAAATACTTTGCAAAAGTAAAAAAATAATTAAATTTTTAGGGGTGGGGCCACCTGGTGCGGGCCGCCGCCCCCTGGAAAGTGTCGGCCTAGGCCAAAATACACCACTGACTAAAGACCTTTATAAACACAAATGGAGACAAGTACAAAGTCTTGCCGATACCTTCTGGAACAGGTGGAGAAAACAATACATTTCTACCTTATACTCTACAGGGTTATCCAAAGAGCTCCAAATTGCTTGAGAAAGGTAACCGAACGCTGAAAATCAGCGTTCGGTTGCCTTTCCTGGCCATTCGGCTATCCAGAGAGCAGGCAATTCACCAAATCCTGGCAAATTGCCTGCACATACGGTACCTGTTCGGTGCCTGTTCGAGGGCAGTGAAAACCCCATGAAAAAGTACTGCTTCGGCTATTCAGAGAACACAAACCAGCAGTGAAAGGTTCCCCTAATGCCCTACCATTCGGTGGTTTAATTCGGCAAATTTATTCAGGAGAATCCCATAGGCTTCAATGTTAAAAATATTCCCGTTTTAATTCAATATCTAATAAACCGTTCATTATAAAATTCTGCAGTAAAGAGTCTCTTTATTTATAGATTTTTTTGGATACTTTAAGCATTTTTCTGAATTTTGTTTTTTAAAAGTCTGATTTTTTTTTGATTTTTTTATTAACTTTACTAATTTTTTCTGTAACAGCCCTTTTTATTATCATTCCCTGGACCTCCTGTGTAAATTTCAGACATTTTCGCTTAGTAGTTTATTTGCAAACAGCTTTTCATTTTCACAGATTCATACAAACGGTTTTGCTAATTTATTCACTGCCTCCTCTGGCTTCGGCTCTGTGTGATTCGGCTCCTGTTCGGGTTTTTCGAAGGTTAATCCAGATGTTTTTGCTTGTTTTTGGCGTGCATTCGGTGGGTTTTGCGGTTCGTTTTCGTCGGGTTTGCGGCAGCCTTTCCTTGCAATTCGGGGACCCTGTGGTGCTTGCTGAATACACCGCAGGGTCACCGAAATGCAATCGGCAAAAGGAACCGAATTGAAGAGAACGAAAAGTCATCGAACGTGCGGTGACTTTTTGAATCTCTTTGGATAACCCTGCTAGGAAAAAAATGGCATACCACCAGACCTAATCTCAAACCTGGTGATGTCGTGTTTATGAAAGACCACCAGTCGCACAGAAACTAGTGACCTTTAGGTCTTCTTGCGAAAGCACTCCCGAGTGACAATGGAAAAATCTGCAAAGCTGAAGTCAAGATACACGAGCAGAATGAGACCAAGTTATTTCTCAGACCAGTAACTGAACTAATTTTATTATTTTCTTCAGAATAGACTTGTGCACCGATTTTTTTTTCGGTTCGATTCGTTCAGATGTTTAAAATTTTCGATTCGGCTCGTTTACGCCGATTTCTGTTTCGATTCGGTTCGGCTCGTTTTCGTATACTTTTTTTTCGGAATATCGACCATTTTTCGTGTTTTCGGGTCACTTTGCTCGTTTTTTGTATCGACTTTTCGTGATTTCGGAAATTTTCGTTTTTTTTCGGAACGTCTGTTCTCCTCGTTTCAATGTGTCTAACTCTATTCGTTTTGACGTAAACTACTATGGTTTACTTTTTTTATACTTTAAATATTTTTTATAATTAACTAGATGGAAAGCCTGCCCAGAGGGCAGTCTATTGATAAGTGTGGTGCGTATGAATGTTGGTGGAAAGGTGCCGTTTATTGAGCTCTGCTCTGTGCTCTGTGCCGTTTATGGCTCTGTGCCCTGCTCTGTGTTGTTTATTGAGTTGTGCTCGGCTCTGTGCTTGGCTCAGTGCCGTTTATTGTGCTCTGCTCTGTGCTCTGCGCATTGCCGTTTATGGTGCTGTGCTCGGCTCTGTGCCGTTTATTGTGCTGTGTTCGGCTCTTTGCCGTTTATGGTGCTCTGCTCTGTGCCGTTTATGTCTCTGTGCCGTTTACTGTGCTCGGCTCTGCACTGTTTATTGTGCTTCGCTCTGTGATGTTTACTGTGCTTGGCTCTGTGCTGTTTACTGTGCTTGGCTCTGTGCCGTTTATTATGCTCTGGTCTGTGCTCTGCTCTGTGCCGTTTATTGTGTTGTGCTCGGCTCTGTGCTCGGCTCCGTGCTTGGCTCTTTGCCGTTTATTGTGCTGTGCTGGGCTCTGTGCTTGGCTCTGTGCTGTTTATTGTGCTCGGCTCTGTGCTGTTTACTGTGCCGTTTATTGTGCTCTGCTCTGTGACGTTTATTGTGTTGTGCTCGGCTCCGTGCTTGGCTCTGTGCCGTATATTGTGCTCTGCTCAGTGCCGTTTATTGTGCTCTGCTCAGTGCTCTGCGCCGTTTATTGTGCTGTGCTCGGCTCTGTGCCGTTTATTGTGCTGTGCTCTGTGCCATATATTGTGCTGTGCTCGGCTCTGTGCCGTTTATTGTGCTTGGCTCTGTGATCGGCTCTGTGGCGTTTATTGTGCTCGGCTCTGTGCCGTTTATTGTGCTCTGCTCTGTGCCGTCTATTGTGCTGTGCTCGGCTCTGTGGCATTTATTGTGCTCGGCTCTGTGCCGTTATTGTGCTCTGCTTCTGTGCCGTTTATTGTGCTCTGCTCTGTGACGTTTATTGTGTTGTGCTCGGCTCCGTGCTTGGCTCTGTGCCGTATATTGTGCTCTGCTCAGTGCCGTTTATTGTGCTCTGCTCAGTGCTCTGCGCCGTTTATTGTGCTGTGCTCGGCTCTGTGCCGTTTATTGTGCTGTGCTCTGTGCCATATATTGTGCTGTGCTCGGCTCTGTGCCGTTTATTGTGCTTGGCTCTGTGATCGGCTCTGTGGCGTTTATTGTGCTTGGCTCTGTGCCGTTTATTGTGCTCTGCTCTGTGCCGTCTATTGCGCTGTGCTCGGCTCTGTGGCATTTATTGTGCTCGGCTCTGTGGCATTTATTGTGCTCGGCTCTGTGCCGTTTATTGTGCTCTGCTCTGTGCCGTTTATTGTGTTGTGCTCGGCTCTGTGCCGTTTATTGTGCTTGACTCTGTGCCGTTTATTGTGCTCTGCTCTGTGCCTTTAATGGGTTGTGCTCTGCTCTGTGCTCTGCTTGGTGCTCTGTGCCATTTATTGTGCTCTGCTCTGTGCCGTTTATTGTGCTGTACTCGGCTCTGTGCCGTCTATTGTGCTGTGCTCGGCTCTGCGCTCGGCTCTGCGCTCGGCTCTGTGCTCGGCTCCGTGCCGTATATTGTGCTCTGTTCTGTGCCGTTTATTGTGTTTTGCTTGGTTCTGTGCTCGGCGCCGTTTATTGTGCTCTGCTCTGTGCCTTTAATGGGTTGTGCTCTGCTCTGCTTGGTGCTCTGCGCCATTTATTGTGCTCTGCTCTGTGCCGTTTATTGTGCTGTACTCGGCTCTGTGCTCGGCTCTGTGCCGTTTATTGTGCTCTGCTCTGTGCCATCTATTGTGCTGTGCTTGGCTCTGTGCTTGGCTCTGTGCTGGGCTCTGTGCTGGGCTCTGTGCTGGGCTCTGTGCCGTATATTGTGCTCTGCTCTGTGCCGTTTATTGTGCTCTGCTCTATGCCGTTTATTGTGCTGTGCTCTGTGCCGTATATTGTGCTGTGCTCAGCTCTGTGCTCGGCTCTGTGCCATTTATTGTGCTCGGCTCTGTGCCATCTATTGTGCTGCGCTCGGCTCTGTGGCGTTTATTGTGCTCGGCTCTGTGCCATTTATACTGTTGTGCTCGGCTCTGTGCTTGGCTCTGTGCCGTTTATTGTGCTCTGCTCTGTGCCGTTTATTGTGCTCTGCTCTGTGCCGTCTATTGTGCTGTGCTTGGCGCTCTGCACTGGGCTCTGCGCTGGGCTCTGCGCTGGGCTCAGGTGCTGGGCTCGGCTCTGTGCTCAGGTACTGGGCTCTGCTCGACTCTGTGCTCTGCGCTCAGGTGCTGGGCTCAGGTGCTGGGCTCTGCGCTTGGCTCTGGGCTCAGGTGCTGGGCTCTGCGCTTGGCTCTGCGCTGGGCTCAGGTGCTGGGCTCGGCTCTGCGCTCAGGTGCTGGGCTCTGCGCTGGGCTCTGTGCTGGGCTCGGGTGCTGGGCTCTGTGGCTCTGTGCTCGGCTCTGTGCTCGGCTCTGGTGCTGGACTGTGCTGGGCTCTGTGGCGTTTTCGCGCGCTTCCAACGGCCCATTGGTGGTCCTGCGGCGGGAGGCGCGTGGCAACCTCCGTAATAGACTTTGGGAGAGCTGCGGCGGGAGGTGCATCTGGCTGCGCGCGCATCCAACCTCCGTAAGACGCTTTGGGCGTGCTGCGTGGGTGGCGCACGCGCACCCGGCTGCGCGCGCATCCAACCTCCACAGCACCCTGTGGACTGCCGCGCATGCGCAGAGTAAGGCTTGGCGACGGACACGCCAAGCCTTACTCTATTATAGGATAGATTTTTGGTTTGTTTTTCGGATCCGATAATTCATTCTGTCGATACGATAATTCTGGCGATTCTATCGTGTTTTTTTTATTATTAAATAAAGATCCTTTTTTTCTTATGAATATACATTTCACAACTTTTTTAATCATATTAAAATGATATGAAAGCCAAGGAACAAAAAAAAATGAACAAAACGATTTAAAAAACGCTAAACTGACCCAAATGGTCTGACTTTAAAAATAAAAACCAGAACAAAAGGTTTTAAAACGGAAAAATAGTTGATCAAAATGATCTGAAACGAAAAAAAAAACAACAAATAAAATGATTGAAAACAGACAAAAAAAAATTAACCCTTTCGCTGCTGAGGCATTTCACGGCTTCCCTTCACGCCTGTGTGCGGTCTGCTGTTGAGCTAATTTTTAACAGTTTCGCTACTCTTGTTTAAACGCGTTTTTTTGAAGCCTTATTTTATAATATGACCCAGACATGTTATATATCGTTCTTTCCGGCAGACTCGGCAGATGATTCATAATATATCATTATCATATGTATGCGTCATGTCCTGTCTGTATATTATAACAAAAAATGCAATAAAATTAGAATTTTCAATGTTTGTTTTACAAGGTGTAAAGTGTTTTTTTCACATTTTAACATGCGAGTGTTTGCGGTTATATTTTATGAGTTGCGTTTGTTAAAAAAAATTGAAATGGGGACTTGTTATATTTTTTTGGGTGAAAATTACACTATTTTTAACAAACGCACCCCATACAAAAATCCTTAGTGCAGCATCATTGTTCACATTATAATTGAAATGGGAACAATATTGCTGCATTAACAAAACAAAACAAAAAAACTGTTTATTTTTTTTTATATTTTATTATATTTACACTTTTTATAATTTTTAACATTGTCATGTTTGGTATTGTTGGAAAGGCCATGCTCTGGTCGATCCAAAGATACCAAACATTAACCGATAGCTGCCGCGGATCGGGAGATAGGGGGTTCATTGGAACCCCCTATCTCCACCATTGGTCGCAGTTAGGGGTTAACTCCAGAACTGACGTCATTGTGACGAGGTCTTGGGACTGTCGGCAGCTGCCGTTCCCCCACGCTGTTGTCTTCCTGCAAAGACGTGACCATGTTGGCGGGCATCGTCTAGCGGGCAGCGGTGGGAGAGAGAGAGCTCATAGCTGGGAGGAGGTGTTGCGTAAAGCTGCAAACAGGGACAAATAAACTAGACCTGAGCCGCACTGAGGATCTTTGGGTTGTGTCGGAGAAGACTTCACACAGTGCTGCCATCAATATTTTTTGATAAATTCTTGGTTATACAATGAATGTGACTGTGGACAAAAATCCATGTTGTTGTGACATTGCCTAAGCTTAACAAAACCATGCCACGTCGGTAATCAAATCTCAAGGCAGTACAACAAGGTTGTGTTAGTGTGTGACATTTTTTGGCCAGGCAGGCAGTGTAGAATGTGCACAGTCACATTCATGGCCACAAATATGTTGACAAATTTATGACAAAGGGTCCATAGAAATGTCAATAAATTTATGTACATATAATTTTAACAGTGTGGAAACCAAGCAATACATATTAACTTATTAAGTAAGGAAAAGCAAAACAGGAAAATATAGAAAAAATATAAAATTTATTTACAACATGCCACATGGCATTGGCAAACTGCCCAACAGGGGCACAAACATAGGGGAGGAGGAGGCTGGTCTCTACTGCCGCTCCAGGATGTCAATGGCGTTATTAAAATGCTCCCTTAATTCCTGGAGCAACTCCTTGATGGCATCGAGGTTGCTGCCAGCCAGGCGTAGCTCGCCGATCGCCATCCTGACGCTGGACCTGTCAGTGTCCGGTCTGGCTTCTCCTTCTATATATCCAATAAATGAAAGGAAAGGAAAATACAGTAAGTAAAGCAGGTTTCTATTTTTGACTGAAAGTCTTGAAAAAATATAACAGTAGTATATACCAGAGCTGGCGGCCTCCTGAGGCTCTGACTCCTCCGACTCCTCCTCCTCCACCACCACCGTCAGCATCTCTTCCGGTGCTATATCTAAGAAATTAAAGAAATAAAAATGCGACACCCCTCCTGTCACGGATCCCTCTGATTACCAAAATAGTGGTCCCTTTACGCAGACCGCTCTCTACCCTTCCGATCCTTGAATGGTCGGCAAAACTAGAAAGACAATTAACCAGACAATTGATAAACAAGAGGTAACACCAGACAGAGGTACAGAATAGAGTATTGTCACGAATCCTTCTGACTACCAAGATAGTGATCCCTTTATGTAGATCGCTCTCTACCCTTCCGATCCTTGAATGGTCGGCAAAACTAGATAGATAATTAACCAGGTAATAGATAAACAAAGGGAAACACCAGACAGAGGTACAGACTGAGTATACGTTCTCCCTAGGACCTTAGTTATAGCAGAGGAAATCTGATGTGTGCTTAGGGTGCCACATAGACTGACCTCGCCGTACTCCAACGTTAAGGCAGAACCAAGAACAGAGTAGATGCCAATACCAGGGGTTATACACAGAATGGTTCGTTTGCCAATGCCAGGGGTCATACACAGGAGGGTTCGTTTGCCAATGCCAGGGGTCATACACAGGAGGGTTCGTTTGCCAATGCCAGGGGTCATACACAGGAGGGTTCGTTTGCCAATGCCAAGGGTCATACACAGGAGGGTTCGTTTGCCAATGCCAAGGGTCATACACAGGAGGGTTCGTTTGCCAGAAACAAGGTTAAATACAGATAATAGCCAAAAAACACAAGAGCTCTGCGGGAAGTGAATACCACGTCAGGGCACCGGCATAGTAGTGAGACTGGGCTTTAAACCCGGCGGGTCCGCGTCACAACGCCAGGCCCCGCCCCTCGGCGTCCAACGTGAGCGCACCCGGTAGCGTTTATCATTCGGCGCCTGGCCAGCGAGCAGCGAGGAATCTGCTGCCAGGCGCCCCAGCCCCTGACCAGCCGTGACAGAACCCCCCCTCCACGGGCGGCCACTGGACGACCCCCAGGGGCACGGGGGGCGCCAAATAGAAGGCCTTCACTAGCCTAGGAGCATGGACTTCTGCAGCCGGAATCCAAGAACGATCCTCCGGACCGTAACCCACCCAATCGACCAAGTACTGCAAGGACCCCCTAGATATCCTGGCACCCAGAATGGCCTTAACCTCGAACTCCTCCTCGCCCTCCACAGAGACAGGAGGCGGTGGAGCATGGACCTTGGTGTACCGGTTACATAACAACGGCTTCAAAAGGTTTACATGGAACACATTGTGTATCTTAAAATGGGGGGGTAACGCCAAAGCATAGGAGACAGGGTTGAGTCGCCGCAGAATCTTATAGGGGCCGATATACCTAGGAGCCAACTTCATGGAAGGCACTAAGAGCTTGATGTTACGTGAAGAAAGCCAAACCCTGTCCCCAACCTGATACACGGGTGCCTGCCTCCTGTGTCTGTCGGCCTTGGTTTTCTGGATGGCACTACTCTCCTCCAGTGCCCGTCTCACTCTCCCCCAAGTCTCTTTCAAAGATGCCAGTTGCTCATCCAAAGCAGGAATCGTGGTATCAGGAAACGTAGCGGGGAGCACGGGGGATCAAAACCATAAACAGCGAAGAAAGGAGAATGTCCTGTGGATTCACTCACTGCACTGTTCAAGGCATATTCTGCCCATGGTAACAGGTCTGACCAGTTATCTTGTTGTTCTGATATAAAGCACCTGAGATATTCTCTATATTTTGGTTTGCTCGTTCTGCTGCTCCGTTGGTCTGGGGGTGATAAGCCGAAGAGAAAGAGAGGTCTATCCCCACGTTCTTACAAAACCCTCTCCAGAATCTGGAGATGAATTGGGTCCCCCTATCAGAGACAATCTCCAGAGGGACACCGTGTATGCGGACCACGTTGGAAATGAATATGGGCACCAGTTCGGCTGCCGGAGGTAGTTTCCGAAGAGGAACATAGTGACCCATCTTGGAAAATCGATCTATGACCGTAAGTATCACTGTATTCCCTCTTGACTCAGGTAAATCTACTATAAAATCCATGGCTACATGTGACCATGGTCGTTCGGGGATCGGCAAAGGCTGGAGTAACCCAATGGGTGCTGTTTTGGGACTTTTCTGCCTTGTGCACACTTCGCACACGGCAATGTAATCTTTGACATCTCGGCGCAACGTGGGCCACCAGAGGAGTTTACTGATATTAGACACAGTCTTGGTGATACCCATATGCCCAGAACTTTTATTATCATGATAGATGTTAAGTACTTCCTCTCTTTGGTTCTCAGGTACAAAGAGTTTCGCAGGAGGTTTTCCCCCAGGAGCTGCACCCTGGACGGTCTGCAACCTTTTCATTAGAGGAGACGAGACACTAATCGTGGTAGAGGCTATAATCCTTTCCTGGGGTACAATGGGATGCTGATCTTGGATATTGTGTTCATAAGATTCATACTGTCTCGACAATGCGTCTGCTTTAATGTTTCTGGACCCAGGTCTATAGGTAAGCACGAAATTAAAACTTGAGAGAAACAATGACCATCTCGCTTGTCTGGAATTTAAACGTTTAGCATCTCCAATGTACGTGAGATTCTTATGATCGGTTATGATAACGATGGGGTCCTTAGAGCCCTCTAATAAGTATCTCCATTTGGCCAAGGCCGAGATGACTGCTAACAACTCTCTATTTCCAATGTCATAGTTCTTCTCTGCCGGGGACAATTTCCGAGAATAGAAGCCGCATGGATGCAAGGGTTTGTCGGGTGCCTCCCTTTGGGACAAGACTGCGCCAAGACCTAGTTCGGAGGCGTCAACTTCTACTTGGAAAGGCAGAGCCGGATCTGGATGTCGGAGAACAGGGGCAGTAGTGAATGCTTGCTTAAGTGCCTCAAAGGCTTGAGTGGCTTGAGGTGTCCATTTCTGATTTCCCACCCCTTTCTTTGTCATAGCCGTGAGGGGAGCTACCAAGGCTGAAAAATCTTTAATGAACCTTCGATAATAGTTCGTGAACCCCAGAAACCTCTGAATGGCTTTAAGCCCTTGGGGTAGAGGCCAGTCAAGAATAGCTGAGAGCTTTTTAGGATCCATTTGAAAACCCTCAGGGGTTATTATATAACCAAGGAATTGCACAGTTACTATGTCGAATAGACATTTTTCTAGTTTACAATACAATCCAGCCTTCAATAGTTTTTTCAATACTTGTTTCACGTGGACATGATGAGTGTCCACATCAGGAGAGTATATCAGGATGTCATCCAGATATACTATGACGAATTCTTGCAGAAAATCCCTTAGGGTGTCGTTTATAAGGTCCTGGAAAACGGCTGGCGCATTACACAACCCAAAAGGCATCACCAGGTATTCATAATGCCCGCTACGTGTATTAAAAGCCGTTTTCCATTCATCTCCCTTTTTAACCCTGACCAGGTTGTACGCTCCGCGTAAATCAAGCTTCGTATAAACACGGGCCCCTTTTAATCGGTCGAACAATTCTGTTATGAGAGGTATGGGATATGCATTTCTTATAGTTATCCTGTTCAAACCTCTATAATCGATGCAAGGTCGCAGATCTCCCTCTTTCTTGGAAACAAAAAAGAAACCTGCTCCTGCTGGAGAGGAGGACCGTCTAATGCATCCTCGTTCCAGATTCTCCCTTATGTATTCCTCCATAATGTCGTTCTCTTTTTGTGATAAAGGGTATACGTGACCCCTAGGAGGCATCGTACCGGGGAGTAATTCAATAGGACAGTCATATGGACGATGTGGTGGTAGAACCTCAGTCCTGGCTTTAGAGAACACCTCCTTTAATGCCAGGTAACATTCAGGGACCTCTGTGGACAAAGGAGGGGCTGTGGCAATATTGAGGCTACCAATCACATTAACTCTGCCTAGGCACTTGGACTGACAACTCTGACCCCAACATTTTATGTCTCTCTGGACCCAATCAACAACCGGGTTGTGCTCTGTTAACCATGGAAACCCAAGAACGACAGGACATGAGGGTGATTCAATAATTTGAAATCTTATTGTTTCCTGGTGCAAAATTCCTGTTTTCATACATACATCGATAGTGTCGTGAGTGATATGTGGGCATGACAGGGGTTTACCATCTATGGCCTCCACCATTAGAGGTTTCTCCTTAAGAACCAGAGGTAAGAGGTTTTTGGCAGCAAAATTCCTATCCATGAAATTGCCTGAGGCCCCAGAGTCTAAGAACGCCTCAGTCTTGAGGTGAACCCCCTCCCAGGTTAGGGAGATTGGTAACAGAATCCTGGATTTCTTTTTTTCATTGTCCACAAAGGAGGCATACAGAGAACCGATAACCTGGGTATTGGCTGTTCTTTGACCCAATTTGCCACATTCACCCCTGCTAACCCTGGGTCTCTGAGGACATTGAAGGCGGAAGTGATCTGCCCCTGCACAATAGAAGCAGAGCCCCTTTTCTCTTCTGTGCGCTCTTTCTGCTTCTGAAATACCCGTTTTCCCTATTTGCATGGGTTCAACGACTGGCAAATCTGTTCTCACATTATCCGAGTTACCTGACGTACTGGTGTGTCTGGGTAATGAGGGTAAAGGAGGCAAGACCCTTCTGGGTCTATCTCTGGGGTGTCTCCTTTCCCTAATTTGATCGTCCATGGCTATACAAAAATCTATCAGGTGGTCTAGATTCTCTGGCAATTTTAAGGGAGCCAGCTCAAACATAAAAGCCTCGTTCAAACCTTCGGTAAAGGCTAAGGTTAAAACGTCGTTCGGCCAAAGCACCTCAGAAGTCAAAGTCTTAAACTCTATGGCATAGTCGGCGACCCTCTTATTACCTTGTTTGATGTGAAACAAGGACCTACCCGCATTGGTAGCCCTTCTAGAGGGATCAAAGGTACGTTTTAACTCAGAGGTAAAACCCTCATAGTCATAGATGATGGGTTTCTTATTCTCCCACAATGGCGTAGCCCACAATAAAGCTTTTTCTGTTAAATGATTAATCAGATATCCTACTTTGGCTTTATCAGACATACAAGAACCTGGGTTGTTCTCAAACAAGATCTCGAGTTGAGTCAAAAAACCCCGGCATAAGCTTGGTGTACCATCATAGCGTAGGGGTGCCTTCATACTAAGCCTATGTCCTTCAGGGGAGACGGAACTGACCCTAGGTAATACTGGATCTGGAGGGTTTGTGGTACCTGTATTGGACCGATTTAACAGGGTTTGCAGAGCGAGAGAAATCTGGTCCATCCTATGGTCCTGTTCCTCTTGTCTGGCTGCGATACGTGCCAGCTGGTTAGAGAGGTCTGCGGGATCCATTGGCCCTGGCGTAATGTCACGGATCCCTCTGCTTACCAAAATAGTGGTCCCTTTACGTAGGCAAAACTAGAAAGACAATTAACCAGACAATTGATAAACAAGAGGTAACACCAGACAGAGGTACAGAATAGAGTATTGTCACGAATCCTTCTGACTACCAAGATAGTGATCCCTTTATGTAGATCGCTCTCTACCCTTCCGATCCTTGAATGGTCGGCAAAACTAGATAGATAATTAACCAGGTAATAGATAAACAAAGGGAAACACCAGACAGAGGTACAGACTGGAGTATACGTTCTCCCTAGGACCTTAGTTATAGCAGAGGAAATCTGATGTGTGCTTAGGGTGCCACATAGACTGACCTCGGTACCAACGTTAAGGGCAGAACCAAGAACAGAGTAGATGCCAATACCAGGGGTTATACACAGAATGGTTCGTTTGCCAATGCCAGGGGTCATACACAGGAGGGTTCGTTTGCCAATGCCAGGGGTCATACACAGGAGGGTTCGTTTGCCTTAGCCAGGGGTCATACACAGGAGGGTTCGTTTGCCAATGCCAAGGGTCATACACAGGAGGGTTCGTTTGCCAATGCCAAGGGTCATACACAGGAGGGTTCGTTTGCCAGAAACAAGGTTAAATACAGATAATAGCCAAAAAACACAAGAGCTCTGCGGGAAGTGAATACCACGTCAGGGCACCGGCATAGTAGTGAGACTGGGCTTTAAACCCGGCGGGTCCGCGTCACAACGCCAGGCCCCGCCCCTCGGCGTCCCACGTGAGCGCACCCGGTAGCGTTTATCATTCGGCGCCTGGCCAGCGAGCAGCGAGGAATCTGCTGCCAGGCGCCCCAGCCCCTGACCAGCCGTGACACCTCCACTACCCACTAGCACTACCAGCTTGACCCACCACTACTCCCATCTCATAGTTCTAAAGTCACAAAATATTTGTTTATTTCCCCTGCACATAGACATATATTACCGTTCAATTATATATTTTTTTCAGAAGTAAACATTACGTTTATTCAATAAAAACTATTATTTGTGTTGTGTGCATACAAAACGCATTGTGCTGACAGCTTTTAGTTATTTTATAGATGGCCTCAGCCTCAGTTTCACTTTCAGTTTCTGCTAATAAAACTGTGGATATAGGCAGAAACAACAGAAATCCGCCATTTTGTTTTGAAATTTGCATCTAAAGTGTTCAATAATGACACTGCTGCAGCAAACTGAATTGCTGCGCTGCAACAATTAAGCAGCTGCTGAGGGCGTATTGAACGCGGCTCTGTTTGGATGCACTTTCAGAAGAACTACATGTCCCATCCTACCACTTAGCAGAGACGCAGAGATTTTTGTTGATGCGCAGGTGGGAGCCAATATTGGGCAAGCTGCGGGTCATCTCGTATGCATCACTCAATCACAACAACCTCCCCCCCAACACACTACAGTACACAGTGCCAAAAGAAATCCAGCATTGTAATTTCATCTACATACATCAAATATCACAATTTTCACGAATACGTAAAATCACAAAAAAGAAGAGCTATGGCAAAAATGCATGTATGAGTCCTGAAAACGCAAAGCTATACACATTGCATGAAAAAAGGACTAGATAAATCAACGTATTTCTGTGCACATTAGCACATGCAAGCACATTATTATTATTATACAGGATTTATATAGCGCCAACAGTTTGCGCAGCGCTTTACAATATAACATGACACTTACGTTTGGCTATGACGCGACGGATGTGCCTCAGCTGCTCCTGCACGCGTGCCTTCAGATCGGACCAGCGTTTTCAGAGCTGGTCCTTCGTCCGGTCTTTCCCAAACAACTCCAGGATGGTGGTTCGAAGCTTGTCAAGGATACGGTCCTTGCGTGCATTATTCTTTCTGCCGTAAGGGCTCTTACGGCAGTCGTAATCTTTTTTATCAAAGATGCGGACCAACTCCAACATCTCCTCAAATGCCATGTTGCTGGCCCGCTTCTTCCTGGGTGGTGTCTCTGAGGTGGAAGCAGATGAGGAGGTGTCCGAATGGGACTCTCATCTTTCAGCCATGATAAATTATAAATAATTTCAATATGTTTTGGCCTGTCAAAAAATTGTCAAAACTCTCTGCAAAAATGGCTCAATAAAGGTACGACATCCGCGTGCGCGCATGCGCGACCCGCGGACGAATCGGATCCGACCCGATTACGACAGAATTATCGTATCGACAGAATTATCGGATCATTGGAAACAAAAACAAGTGATACGCATTTACAAATACAAAATTTACAGAATCGGCGATATAACCGATAATAGTTAAATATACGATGTCCAGAATTACCGAAATGGAACCGAAATCACGAATGGAACCGAAATCATGAATAGAGCGAAAATAAATTTCGATTTTGACACATTTCAAGTCCATTCGAAAACTCCGAAAATTTTTCGTTTCGGCTCGGAAAACTTTTCCGATCTGTCGGTTTTCGGATCCGATCCGATTCGGAAATTCAGCCGAATCCGAAGACACGAATCGGGAAATTTCGTGAAAATTCCAAAATTCCGAAACCCGAAAACGCACATCCCTACTTCAGAAGACTCCACTGGTGGTATCAATCAACACCAGGCAGGGAGTGTGCTGCCTTTAGGGCAGGTAGCTTAAAAATGTTTACATAGAAATGTGTTTCAGAACACTGTTTGCGCAATTAATTTGCTTCACTGCTGCGCTAAGATGGATGCGGGTCCGGCGCTGCTCCTCTCCATTGATGCAGAAAAGGCGGTCGATCGTGTAGCCTGGCCGTACTTATTCACCACCTTGAGGCATATGGGACTAGGGCCAAATATAATGACACGGATCGCTGCATTATTGTCACAATTCGGGCCTAGCATGTATGCAGGAGGGTTGAGTGTGAGCCTACTCTGCAGTGATGAAAGATCAGACAGAGTTAAAAGGCAACAACCAGGTTTATTTGTAACACACAAATAAACAACCATAAAACAAGAGTACAATACCAAAATATAACCAGACCAGAATGAATACACTAAAAACCACAGATAACTGAACTAAACAACAGGAGGGGACTAGACACTAGAGGAAATAAACTAACCTAGAAGAGCTACAGAAAAGGATTAGAAACATAAATGGGGGGCTGTTCACAGGAGCGGATTTGTTTGGTTGGAGCTACACACGTCTGCTCCTTCAGGTACCTTCAGAAGACTTGTGAAATTTATTTTTTCTTTGTGATTTTGGTGCCTGTCGGTGCTGAGCTATCCGGAGCCGTTTGGATCCCCTTCCGGACGAGAGACGACCCTGGCTGCGGTTGCTGAGCGGCTGGAGAGAAGCTGGCGGCCATCTTGAGGCCTACCAATCGGAGACGCTTCGTGGTGCTACTTGCTTACCCCGGGCTGAATCTATGCTGCGGACTTTGGGGATGGAGGATCCACATCACCCGACTGCACTGGATGTCAGGTTTGAGGGGGCAATGGATGGTCCCACAGGCCGAGGGCAGGATAGACCACCCCCCCCCCACCGGAGGCCTTGATGCCTGCATGCTGTTGCTAGAGGGTGAAGATGAAGACTGCCTGCTTACAATGGGGGTCTGGTGCAGAATGATGGTCGCACTGCAACGCTGTCGGGTATCGCGACGACTGATAACAAGGCTGTCATTGCCCAGTATCCCACTGAGACCTACCTATCTGATACTGCTGCTGGGAAGAGAGGCGTTGAGGACGACAACCGCGATAGGGCTCTGGCATGGGAGTCTTGGCCCCCCAGGATGTCTCTGGTTTCGAGCACTGAAGGCGGGGTGGTGACCCGCACACCTCAGATGGCGGCTGTGATGGCGAGTCCAGTGCCGGCGGATCCTCCGTGGAGACCTGGGAAGGTCAGTCCCCCCCAGTTAGATGTCAAGATGGCCCGGAAGCATACGCTGACACACGGGTGGCGCTACCTTTAAATGCGGCACGTGTGGGCCTGAAGGAGATCCCGGCCCCACATTCTTGCTGGATACCGGCTGAAGAGACCCTTCTCGCACACCTGCTGCTTGCCCGCTGGTCACTGACCCTGGCTTGACCTGATCTGCTGAGTTCCCCCACTCGCTTATCCCTTTAGCTGTTTTTGATGTCCCCCCTTGCTGAGTCGTTCCCCCCCCCTGCTGTGAGACTTTACCATGTGTCCTGATGTGCCTCTGTGACACTGTATGAGGACTTTCATTGCAGACACTTATTTTTTCCAAATGATTTATTTTTTCGGCGTCCACGGGTTTCTTCGGGGTGCGCCGATGTGGCCTGGTGCCAGTATCGGCCCCCCCAGGTCCCCGGGCCAAGTGCCAATTACTCCCCCTGGCCTCCTGCGGTCCTAAGGACTTGCAGGTATATTCCAGGGGAGGCACAGTCCTGGCCTCTGCCAATATCCCTTGCCCCTTTTTCTTCTTTTCCCCCCTTCTTCAGTATACTAGACATACTTAGCTGATTTATTTATTTATTTATAAAGGATTTTACCTTTATCTTGTTTATTGTTGATTATCTATGGAAGAGTCCCCCGTATTAGGGAATGTTTATCACTAACATATGGCTACCCTTAGATGACTTTGTTTTATATTGATGTGTTTTTTCTGATGACATTCTTTGTTATTCTATGCCGTGCCATTATATTTGACCTTGTGCGGGCCTGCCAGGCCCTTACTTTATGTTTGATTATAGGATGACATCTATACAAAATAAAAATTGTAAAATTAAAAAAAAACATAAATGGGAACAGGATGAAGCAGGAGATTCAAAGAAGGGGCGATGGAGGAACAGACTAGAAAAGAAAGGTGATGCAGGAATAAGCTGAGGCTAGAGAGGGATGGCTAGGAGTGGTAGGAATGAGGGCTGGAACAAAAAGCAGAAAACAGGCAGGAGAGACAAGACGTGCAATGGGGGATTAGGGACTTAACACAGAACACAGAATGGAATACTAAAGTACAATATCCAAAATCCATAATACGATACAAGGCTAGGCAACGATACATAATGGAACAGGTATAGAATAGACATGAATACAAAAACAGGTCTGAACAGATTTTAGGCAATCAAGATGATCAAAATACATTTGGGATTCAATAATGCAAGGAACTCTGAACTAAGAATAACAGAAATTGAAGGAATCATGAAAGACCAGAGGGAAAACAAGCAAGAGCATGACCTAGAAATAAACCAGAGCAAATATCAAACAATTACATATACCAGGAATGAACATGAATATCAAGCAAGGGCATAAACTATAATTAAACCAGAGAAAACATCAAACAAGAACATATACCATGAATAAACGAAGGAATAGCAGGCAAGACCATGAACTTGAATGGTGTCTGTACTGCAGCAAGACCAGGACTCAAATGAAATGAATAAGGCAGCACCCTTCCTAGGGTGTTGCCTCTTTTTAAACACAGTTCAATTTAGGCACAAGAGGGTTCAGGTGTGGCTCCAGGGCTTAATCACGGAAGGAAGTATAACGTCCAGGGACCTGCGTATGCACTACAGGACATGGCAAAGTTCATGACACCAGAGGGGGCGCCAGATGCACATAATGTTCAAAACGTCACATAATCCCCCCTCAAAGAGCGGCCACTGGACGCTCCAAAAAAAACAAGAGGAACATAGTCAAAAATCTCAAGTCATGGACAGGGTCCCGTTCACATCCGACTCAAAATCAGTATCCTACTCAGTCATCGGAATACTTTTCGAAGCAATTCCAGACCTCAGGACTGCTCCGAAACTTCTCGAAGATTGCCTCAGGACTAGAATCCCCGAAGGAGTCCTTATATAGCCTTCAGGAACGAGGCTGGATTTCGGGAGTCGTACACCAGTCAGGTTGGACGTATGACCATATGCATGAACCTCTTTGGACTCAGAGCTAGGAGTAGTCACCCTCCTACGTCTCCTCCTAGAATGGGATTTGGGAGGTACAGTGGTTGGGAGGTACAGAGGGTGAGAGACAGTGCCAGCGGCAACTTGGCTCTGCGATGGGGCATCAAAATGGTTCTGCGGCGAAGACCCTCGGGCGGCATGTTTCTGCAGCGACCTGAACATGATGGCACCAGTGGTGATACAGTTCTGCAGCAGTGATAACTCCTTTGTGGCAGCGACCTCAGAGGCATGGCTCAGCTTGTTGGAGACCTTGGATGCACGGCTCGGCTGGTCGGTGACCTCGGATGCATGGCTTGGCTTGTTGGCGACCTGATGCATGGCTCGGCTTGTCGGCGACCTGAGATGCATGGCTTGGCTTGTCAGCGACCAGTCAGCACGGCTCTGATGGGTAGCAACCTCGGCACGGCTCTGATGGGTAGCGACCTCGGCACGGCTCTGATGGGTAGCTACCTCGGCACAGCTCTGAAGGGTAGCGACCTCGGCATGGCTCTGATGGGTAGCAACCTCGGCACGGCTCTGCGGCAACGTCTCTGGAGCAGCAGCAGCACGGTTCTGCGGTGAATAAGGACGAGCCGAACACCCCCGTGTTTGGCTCGAACTCTAACAATTTTAAAAGTTCGAGTTCTAACTCGAACACGAACCAAACGCAATGCAAGTCAATGGGACTCGAAAGTTCGATTTTTAGAGTGCCCTCCAAGAGGGCATATATGCATGATATTTGCCATAAAAGGTGTATGGGGGTCCGGGTAGTGCCCTGGGGGACAGGAACCAAGGACAAAAAGTTTTTAAAGGAACAGTGAGTTTTTCATGAAATAAAGGTTAAGAATAAAAACGAAAAAATACTTCAAATATCGTTCCTAGGAGGTCCCCATAACCTGCCTGTGAAGTGGCGGATTTGTAGGATGTATAGAAACATTTAAAAAAAAAAAAAAAATGACATTTCAAATGACAATAAATGTTTTTACTTTAATCTATTCATAAACAACTGCTTGGGGCGGCAACCTGTATGAAAAGAGGAGACATTTTAGGATACGCAGAACAAGTTTAGTGATTTTTTTGGCTAAATTATGGTGAAACTTATGCAGGCTTTGGATGAAAGTAACAATATGCTGTCACATTGTGAGGAAGGACCTGGTACACCCTTTACTGTAGCATCATCCCTGTCAGTGGAGATTGTAGGCAATGACATGGCAGGACATATAGTGGGGTAGAGACAGATGATAAGGAGTAGGACCTATGCAAAGTGTTGTGCAAACGGGATGCGTGGCAGGTGGTCATATGTCGCCTCAAGCACATGGTACCCAAGCGTGGGATGTCTTTCCCACGCTTGATCCTCATCTGAGATAGATTACAAATAGCAACGGTGCGGTCTGCTGCACATTTCTTAAAGAACTCCCAGACAGCAGAGTTCCTGGATGTGTGCTTTGAGACAACAGCGCTCTGCACCTGAGCAGCTCTGACATCTGATGCCTTGGACTGGCTAGCGCTATGGTTGGTCATGGAGGACATTGTGCCTCGTGTTTGGTGTGCCTCCTCCTCACTTGACTCCACTGTTCGATCAGGCACCCAGAGTCAGTGACCTCATCGTCGTCATCACCCCCTATCGCCTCGTCACTGGAGCCAACTTGGCAGTATGCTGCAGCTGCTGGGGCAACATGAGTGCCAGTTATTTGTGTGTCACTGGCACCCCCTTCCTCTAGGTTGATTATACTCCCTCCCTCAACCTCAGAGATTGAATCAGAGCACTGTAGTTGCTGCGCGTCCTCAAGCAGCATGTCACTGTCATTGTAGTCAAACAATTCAGCTCACTCCTCCGTGTGTGATAGTGAGGCTACGGCAGGAGTAGCTGTGGACATGGAGGCTGCATTAGATGCTTTGGCAGCTGAGGTGGACTGTACACCTCTACAAGCCTGGCTGGCAGAGGACTCAGAGGATGAGGATGGCCTGGTTAGCCAATCCACCAAATCCTCTGTATGTTGCTTAAGACAGCCAGCACCAGTTAGAAAGGACAAGCGTGCCCCTGCAGAGGATGCACCACGTCCACGATGACCAGAGGCACAGCCTCCCGACACAGAGGCTGCTTGCCCTCTTATCTGTGTATGGGAGCGTCTGCCTGTCCTTTTTGGTCTTTCTGACATGGTGTGTGATATATAGATTAAAGATATACAGAACTCTGATTCAACTCTGGTATAAAGATTAAAGATTTCCAGAACTCTGATATAACTCAGTGAGACACCCTGATAGCTGGCAGTCAGTGACAAGACACAGATTAAAATTCCCAGAAACCTCCTATAAATCAGTGAGACCCCCTGATGGGTGGCAGTGACAAGACAGATTGCAATTCCCAGGAACCTCCTATAAATCAGTGAGACGCCCTGATGGGTGGCAGTGAGAACACACAGATTACAACAATTCACAGATATTTTGTAGAAATGAGACCCCCACAATAGTTGGTGGCAGTGAGAACACACCGATTACCACAATTCCCAGATATCTTCTAGAAATGAGACCCAACAATTGCTGCTGGCAGTGAGAACACAAAGATTAGAACAATTCCCAGATATTTTGTAGAAATGAGACCCCCAAAATAGTTGCTGGCAGTGATAACACACAGATTACCACAATTAACAAATATCTTCTAGAAGTGAGACCCCCACAATTGCTGCTGGCAGTGAGAACACAAAGATTACAAAATTTGCCCAATCAGGACTCTGAGCCGTGATTATCATAGTCTTGCACCTGTCTTGCACCTAAACTGTGGTCAGGTGCAGGCTGTAGCCAATTACAAGCTTCAGGCCAGTGGAAAAGTGCATTGTGGTCCATTGTGGGCGAACATGCGACGTACACACAGAAATGTTCGGAGTTTGACGAACAGCCATTGTTCGAATCGAACTCCGAACATATCGAACCGAACAGCTCATCCCTAATCACCAGCGGAGACCATCACGGATGCCATCATCTTAGGCCCATGTCAGATGAACGCAGTTATCACGTTCGTGTCGCTGCACAGTTTACCGTCCTTCGTAACACAGCATCATGATCAATAGAGACCCACACACGAAATCCGTGTGCTCCGAAGTGTGCACGCAACACGGAGAAGGCAACGGATGCAATTCAGGCAAGAACATAAAACCTCTAGCAGAGTGCGCCACGTCCACATAGCGTTCTGTGTGTATGATGACACAAAGTCAGACGGAGCGCATTTGCGATGTCCAGCACCTTGACGCACAAAATGGCTTTTCATACCATTTTCCAATTTGTATCATTTTTCACAATAATTTTGTTTCCCATAATTAGAAAAACAAAGAGGTTTGCGTGCTGGTGCTCAATTAATTACTAGCAACGTTAATTGTTACCCCACCTATTTATGTATTTTGTAGAATAGGGAAGGGGTATAAATCCACTTCAGGTATGCTGCTTCACTGGGATACAGTACAATAAAAACTCTCACAAAAGATTGTACTACAAATAGTATACAAAAAACAAACAAAGATCACCAGATAGCGCAAAAAATATTTTCCTTATGTATATACAGTAGTAACGTCGGATATTAGTTATCAGTAATACAGGATTGGAGGTGTATCATACACTGACTGATGAAGGCATATGTCCGAAATGCGTCTCAGTAGTTCTTGCTATTTTGTGCATTTATTTTAGATGTATTTTATCCATTAAATGTTTGATATTTTATCTGTTGGGCCTCTCTTTGGAATATTGAGCCACTATATCCTGGAATCAACAACCAGAGGGGCATTTTTAGGTGTTTTTGCCTAAAAAAGAAACACCCATGCGTATGAAATGAGCCTAATGATCTGACAGGCTCCAACCTCAGTGAGTGCTAATTTGGCTGTAGTCTCTGTACGATTTTTTACCATGTAGCGCTGCTTTAAAAAGACTTTGTTCTGCTGCATTTACTTATTGTGGCCACCAGGGGGAGACAGAGGCATAATGGACTATGCTGGGCATAAATGGAACTACATTTTCCATCATGCTTTGCGGTGGATACAGGAAGTGTGTGTGTGAGAGAGAGGAAGGACATCCACAGCCTCGTGCAGAGGAGAGACAGAGTGAGCGGGGCGTTGAAAGGAGAAGGACGCAGGCAGAGCTGTTAAAGATCGTAACCAGGCCAGAGAGCAGGTGCTACCTCGCTGGTGCTGGGGACCGGGACAGTGACCCTGCAGAGGTCTGTCTATGAAAAGCTGGGAGGTCTGAGGGCAAGAAGCTGGCTCCGGCTGGACCCCGTGTAAGGAGAACCGCGATGATCCACTGGGAGTGCAGGCGGTAAGCCGTAGTTCTCGTTGCAGAGATCGGAAAAGCAGGAGAAGCGGATCCAGTGGCACAGAGTTCCAGTGAAATCCAGCAGAGAGACATCGTTGATTGGGCAGCGGAGCAGATTGTCTAACGGATGGGTGAGAGGCCTCCCAGGCCACAGTTCCAAGTTTAAACGAAGCACGCTGCACTATTGTTTAAATCTACAAGGCCCCAACTTGACTAGACGAAGATTTGCTCAATCCATTCACTGGCCAGTTGAATATAGTACCCGGGAACCTGAGATCACACACACACACACACCTTTTTGAGACATTACTTTCACGGGACTTACACTCCAGAAACGAAGGGGTTAAACTTTTCTTTTGCCGCCGCGTGTTTTTCCCGTATTACGAAATCCTGTTGTTGATATACCGTATTTGCATTATATTATTTATAATTTTTTTTGCACTTTATTGGGATCAGTAAAGTATATAATCTATAAAATCCACAACAGTGCTGGTGTATATTTATTCCCTAGTGCAGTGAGACTAACCCGAGGTTAATTCAGCGGCTCCTTCGGGGGTGAGCGCTACACGTGGGGGCTCGTTCCGGGATTTCCAGTCTCTGTAGAAACCGCATCTAAAGGGTTAATTATGGATCCAGACGAAGCAGTGGAGTGGTGTAAAGCACAGGGTGGCCAATTAGAGTTGAGTGTAGTAATGGATATTCCTGCAGGCACCTGGGCAGAAGAACAGATCCGCCGGGCCGTGGCAGCGTTGGCGCCTGATCAGCGGGGTTTCTAGCGGACATTAAAGTGATCCCAGAGACTTCTCACACGTATGTTCTTTTTGAGTGGAGAAAGGGTGTTCCCGTGTGTTTTCAGGGCGTGAGTATGCAGCTAACCGGCGACGTGGAAGTTCGTCTGATCCAGCCAAGTAAGCCATGTGGTGATTCTGCGAATATTCCTGCATCCAGCCCGCTGGCCATGATCGGGCCGGAGTTCATTGCTGCTATTGGAGACCTCGTAGTTAAGTGTCAGAGGGCCCACCCTTCTTATATCAGCTTCGGATATCGGAAGTTGGAAAAATTTTCAGGAAACTTGCCAACTCCGGTGGGAGAAGAAACCTTCGAAGAATGGGTAGAACAGGCGATGCAGGCTCTGGATGAGTGGGACATCTCTGAAGCGCAAAAGAAGCAAAGAATTACTGAGAGCTTGAAGGGACCTGCGTCAGAGGCTGTCAGAAATCTGAAACTGAGTAAGAGAGACTGTACTGCTCTAGATTACCTGAACATATTACAGGAAGTCTTCGGGCGAACGGAAAAGGCTGCTGAGCTCATGTACCAGTATGAACATACTTACCAGAAAAAGGGTGAGAAGATGACAGAATACATGAGGCGCCTGTATAAGATACTGTACCAAGTACTGTTGAAGAAAGGAGAAGACCCCACTACAGTAGATCAGGTTAGAATGCGTCAGATATTGAAAGGTGCTTTACCCTTAGACCCTGTGATGTTGCACCTAAAGACTCGAGAATGTAATAAAGAGTTAAATTACCTAGAACTGATTCGAATTGTTCGGGAAGAAGAAGCCCTTCTGGAAGAGAAGCTTGCAAGAAGGGGAGAAAAGGTCTATGCGCAACCTATAGGGTATAACGAGTGTTCATCAGATGAAGATGATCCGGAAGAGACATATGAGCCGGAGATAACCCAAAAGTCGTCGAACCAGGTGTATAGTGAGATGCAAAAGACTCAAGAAAGTACAAGAAGCCCAAGTTAAGATGGAACAGACACACACACGGATCTATGCCGGGAAATCTTGAAAGTAGCAGAAATGCAGACTGAAATACAGAGGTCTCTCTCAGATATACGAACAGCAGCCATGGCCGTGGCCTCCGACAGGGGATTTTCAAATGAGCCACAGGAAGAAAGTATGCACTCATTATCGTGAGGAAGATGTTTCGCCTGTGGGGAATTTGGCCATTTCAAGGCTCAGTGCCCGGAAAGGAGACAGGGAGGGTCCCTATATGTGCCTGCTAGAACTAGGAGATCCTCTCCCTGGAGGTCCGGTCCTACGTCATGGGAAGACAATGCTCGCCCTCAGTCGCCACGTATGAGGACAAGGATTAGAGTACAACAGGCTGGGTCTACATCTCCTGCTGCTACGAAAAAGTTCCCTGACAAGTTGATAGGTCCTTCGCCCATCATCCCGGTTCAAGTGGAAGGAGTCTATACTAAGGCTCTTCTAGATTCGGGTGCTCAAGTAACGCTGATTTACCGAGACTTCTACCAGAGATATTTGAAGCATATACCCCTGAAGAAATTGAAGGATCTCGAAATCTGGGGTATGGGAACAGAGAGGTTTCCCTATGATGGTTTATATACAGGTGAAGCTAGAATTCAGTTCGGTAATCACTGGACAACCGGAAGTATGTGACACGTTGGCAATTGTGTGTCCTCGTCCCTTGGGAGCTAATCGAAGTTCTATGATAGTTGGGATGAACACTGATGTGTTGAGACACCTCTCAACCCCACTGGTCACGGAAGAGAGTCCTGCTCCTAAGAAGGCACAATCGATGTCACGACCGGCCTGTCCACGGAGGGTCAAAGAACAGAGAGCCACTACAGAAGTGAGAAGGTTGAGGAGAACGGAAGGGACAGGAAAGACTGTACAAGTACCGATTGGAGACAAATTCTCTTTGCCTGGTCTGCCTATATCTCGTCCGACTTCTATTACTCGGTCTTAGCAGTTACGTCCCGTCGGAGAGAGTGAAGAAGACCGTGAAGAAGGCTGGTGTCTGAGCTGGGTATGGACACCTGAGTCTCAGGGCGTCAAGCCGGTCTCTGACCGGGGTGAGAGTGATTTAGAGCCTGATATTTCTGAAGTTATGACTCAAGCGCCGGAAGTTCCTGAAGTTCTAGAGGAAATATCCATAGATTACAGTTCTATGCCTTCACTGGAGGGCTCATGTTCCGAGGAAGTGTTTGCTTCGATTGTTGATGAGAAAATTGAGCCCGTAAATGTGACTCACCCACCTGAAGACGTATCGGGTGATGGCAGTTCTATGCCTTCCCTGGGAGGTTCATACTCCGAAGATGTATCTACTCAGTCTGCAGGAGAGAGAATTGAGCCTGTGGAGTCAGCTCTCCCGACTGAAGAGGATCCTGAAAAATCTGAACCTAAACGTTCAGTACGACCCCCTCAGAGACTCACGTATGATTCACCAGGACATAGCACAGAGGAAGCTGTAACAACTGTGCGGAGGTTTCCTGAAGTGTCAGCCCTACTTGCAGAGGTGTCTAGGGGTTTGGGTGAGATTGAGGATATTTGCTGCCTGTTAACCCTGAATATATAGGTTAAAGTGAGAACTGTTGTGTTATGTTATGTTATGTTGTGTTATGTATGACCGATACATATACCCGTTACACGCCCTTGGGAGGACCCAAGAGTTTGGGGGGGAGTGTAGCGCTGGTTTAAAAAGACTTTGTTCTGCTGCATTTACTTATTGTGGCCACCAGGGGGAGACAGAGACAGAGGCATAATGGACTATGCTGGGCATAAACGGAACTACGTTTTCCATCATGCTTTGCGGTGGATACAGGAAGTGTGTGTGAGAGAGAGGAAGGACATCCGCAGCCTCGTGCAGAGGAGAGACAGAGTGAGCGGGGCGTTGAAAGGAGAAGGACGCAGGCAGAGCTGTTAAAGATCGTAACCAGGCTAGAGAGCAGGTGCTACCTCGCTGGTGCTGGGGACCGGGACAGTGACCCTGCAGAGGTCTGTCTATGAAAAGCTGGGAGGTCTGAGGGCAAGAAGCTGGCTCCGGCTGGACCCCGTGTAAGGAGAACCGCGTTGATCCACTGGGAGTGCAGGCGGTAAGCCGTAGTTCTCGTTGCAGAGGTCGGACAAGCAGGAGAAGCGGATCCAGTGGCACAGAGTTCCAGTGAAATCCAGCGGAGAGACATCCTTGATTTGGCAGCGGAGTAGATTGTCTAACGAATGGGTGAGAGGCCTCCCAGGCCACAGTTCCAAGTTTAAACAAAGCACGCTGCAGTATTGTTTAAATCTACAGGGCCCCAACTTGACTAGATGAAGATTTGCTCAATCCATTCACTGGCCAGTTGAATATAGTACCCGGGTACCTGAGATCACACACACACACACCTTTTTGAGACATTACTTTCACGGGACTTACACTCCAGAAACGAAGGGGTTAAACTTTTCTTTTGCCGCCGCGTGTTTTTCCCGCATTACGAAATCCTGTCGTTGATATACCATATTTGCATTATGTGTCACTTTATTGGGATCAGTAAAGTATATAATCTATAAAATCCACAACAGTGCTGGTGTATATTTATTCCCTAGTGCGGTGAGACTAACCCGAGGTTAATTCAGCGGCTCCTTTGGGGGTGAGCGCTACACCTATATAAGGAGTTATTGCGCTATGTGAGCGCTTGTTTTTTGTGCTCTCTTTGAGTGATCCACATTGCAAGATAAGAACAAGAACGGGTTATTTCGGAGGATTATCCGAACATTACCCGAATACCGCTTCCTTTCTTGAGTGTTTATCTGCCCCACCTCTTGCTTGCGTCGGACTTTTGTCTGGACAATGGACATACCTAAACCTCCAATCCCGTATTACCGATAAGTAATATCCGAAGTTACTACTGTATATACATAAGGAAAATATTTTTTGCGCTATCTGGTGATCTTTTGTTTGTTTTTTGTTTTCCATAATTCCCTTTTTTTCTCGTCCGTCAAGAAAAACGAATCGTGTGGTGTCTACAGTATCTTCCGTCAGTACGTCTGTCCGTTATGCACGCATGCAGAGTGCGCTCAGACTGCGTCCATCTGACATTAGCTTCAAGAGATCAAGCCACAGATTTTTTGTCCATCTTGCAGAATATTTAAGGACAGATTGTGGCCCTCACCTAAGCTTTTCAAATCGCCCAGAGTCGTCACACAAAACTAAAGACACGGGCAGACAACCTATCTGTTCGCTTTACAGGCTCAACAGTGACCCCCTATGTTGATTCCAGCTGCATCTATTACCCCCAATGATACTGGTCAGTCATCCTGTGCCCGAGTTTGCTCTGAAGACCACTAATATCTAAGATAGACTTTCGCATCGTCAACACTCGCAAACTTGACTTTCCTTTTAGGAAATCACAGAAAAAAGAACCGGAACATGTATTCCTAATGCCTCCAATGACAGATTCCGATTTGGATTCCATCATCTCCTGTCTAGACTACTCTGGAGTGTCATCGGATGTTCTACAGGCCGATATTGATTATGGCCCAGCCACTCTGGATTGTATAGCGACATCAAATGGCACTGTGATTTATGCAATGGAAGAACAAGTCTTGTCCGCTCAGGGAGCGTCCTTTGCGGGGGGGGGCATTCCATGTGCCAACCCGTAGTCCACGTAAACGGCATCATAGAAACCGTGCCCGAGCTAGCAAGACTACCTAATGAACTATTAACCCCAACATATGTATAAATACATATCCACAGATCTCACTTCTGGCCTCTAGGAGTCTACTCCTGCTAGCCTTAGCCTTTAACGATAATCTAGCTGCACCTGTATGAAGCCAAGCCTGAGTTCCTTTATAAGGAGAATACACCCATCTATCCTTGCTTCAACATTGCATGAGCAATCTTCAGCTAAGGTGTGCACCCAGAAGCTCCTCAAGACTCCAGTTTGTTACCAGGTCTTCACCCCTAACAGACCTCCGCCTTTGCCAAGCCTTTTATATCCTGCCAGGCTGGAATCACGCTTAACCAGGTCTGTACAATTGCTAAGGACTTTACCTTTCACTAAAGCCTCCACCGTGTCAAAACCTCCTTCTGCCAAAGGACCTCCCCTTCTAACAAAAGACTCATCTCATTCTCTGCCAAAGACTCCACCGCTACAGATCTCCACCATATTCCAAATAACCAGTGTTGACCAGTCCTGTTATTACTTTTTCCTCCTTTGTATCCATCTCAGCCCTCCTATGCCTATTCTTTGCCTTCAGCCGCCTGTGCCCATTCTCGCCTTCAACCTCCTGTGCCCATCCTTTGCTCTCAGCCTCCTGTGCCCATTCTTTGCTTACAGCCCCCTGTGCCCATCCTTTGCTTTCAGCCTCCTGTGCCCATTCTTTGCTCTCAGCCTCCTGTGCCCATTCTTTGCTTTCAGCCTCCTGTGCCCCTTCTTTGCTCTCAGCCTCCTGTGCCCATTCTTTACCTCAGACCTTGTGTTGATCCTTCCAGCCTTAATTTTCTTATACTTGCTTATCAACAATTCATATTGCCCGGTTTCCCTATTTCTGTTCTTTATATTCTTCTGCCATTGTATTTTGCTGCCTTGTTATTTATACTACAATAAATCTTATTACTTTTCCCTTACCTGGCTTTCCTCTTTTGGTGTTTACTGCACATTGGGCTCAACACTAGGGGTGAGCTGTTCGGTTCGATCAGTTCGGAGTTCGATTCGAACTTTGGCCATTCGCAAGTTCGCGAACTTCAAACTTTTTGGCGTGTTCGGTTCGAAAAAAAATAATTGAAAGAATGCTTAACCCCTTAGTGACCGGGCGGTTTTACACAAATCCGTCTTTTAGTGACCGCTGCTGTTTTTACGTTTCTGCGCTGTTAGTGTTTAGGTCAAATTTTCCTCTTACTCGTTTATTCAACCCACACATATTATACACCCTTTTTCCCGCCATTAAATGGACTTTCTAGAAATACCATTATTTCCATCATATCGAATAATTTACTATAAAAAAATATGAAATATGGTAAAAACACACTTTTTCGTAATTTAATCCCCAAAATCTACAACCACCCAAAAAGACCCCGGCTAAATAGGTTCAAAATTTTGTCCCGAGACTAGAAATACCCAATTTTTACATGCGTTTGCTTTTTAACCCCTTCAGTGCTGAGACAGTTCACCTATGTGCGCTGCGCTCATTCTGACCATTTTGTGCCAATTATTTTTAGATGACAGCCTAGGTCCTATTTAATTAAACTCCCCCCAGACAAAAAAAACTTTTTTTTAAAAAAAACATTTTTTTATTTTATTTAATTTTTTTTATTTTTATTTTTTTATTTTATTTATTTATTTATTATTTATTATTATTATTTATTTATTTATTAATTTTTTTTAAAAACCAAACCTGGTCATGTTTGGTATCATTGGAAAAGCCATAATCAGGCCTTTCAAATGATGTCAAATATGACCATCTAGCTGCCGTGGATCGGGAGATATGGGGATCCTTAGGATCCCCTTATCTCTACATGGCAGCTAGATGGTTAACTGGCACACTGACATCCTCACACATATGGTGAGGTTGTCAGTGGGTGGGGGGGATCTGATCTGGAGGCTTGGCTGACATCCAAGATGTCAGCCCCCCTCCAGGTTTGAATCGCGTTTTGGCACCAATTTGGCAGCAAAACTGTTAATGCTATACACCGCTGAAAAGGGGAGACTCTCCCCTTTTCAGCGGTGCAAACAGCATCTCCCTAGCCCCCCCTCCCCTCCATTGAATTGCATGGGGACGCCTGCTGATGACGTCACCACGCAGCGTGGCGATGTCATTAGCCTCACCTGCCCATGTAAATCACATGGGCAGGCTTCCGCCGAGGGATCCAGCGAGGGAGGTGAGTATCGGGCGGGAGGGGGATTAGGCGCCGCTGACGTACCCTGTACGTCCGCGGGTCTAAGGGAGACCTGTGGACAGGACGTACAGGGTACGTCAGGGGTCCTTAAGGGGTTAAAAAATGCTTAAAAAAATACTAAAAAAATCTAGAAATAAAGAGACTCTTTACTGCAGAATATTATAAGCAACAGTTTATTAGATATTAAATTAAAAAATAATGTCTACGTGCAAAGATTCTCACCTCTAAATGACCTGTGTTCTCAAACGGCGTAAACAACAGGTTTTAATTAGTGTTTGGAAATAACATGTGCTTTTAATTAGTCTGGTCTGATGAATTTGATACATTGTCTGTAGACTGAGGGTGTGGTGTGGTGTCTCCTAATCTGAACATGTATTAAACAACACCTGTGCTTCTGAGAAGTGTTCATTTCTCTACTAAATCTTCCTCTGATATACTGTTTAACTCCTTAACCCTGCATTTCACTGCTGTGTGCTCAGCTCATTTTTACAGCTTTCGCTCATCATGTTTAAATCCGATTTGAAGCCACATTTTATTAAATGACCCAGACATATTCGATATCGTTCTTTCCGTCAGACTCCGCAGATTCATAATATATCATTTTTATATGTATACCTCATGTCCTGCCTGTATATTATGACAAAAAATGCAATAAAAATTGAATTTTTAATCAGCAGTGTGTAAAGTTTTTTTTTTCACATTTTAGCACATGAGCGTTTGCGGTTATGTTTTCTATGGGGTGCGCTTGTACAAAAATTTGAAATGGGGTCTTGTTACATTTTGTTGGGGGAATTACGTGAGTTATAGCAAACGCACACCATAGAAAAAAATCATTAGTGCAGCATCATTGTTCCCATTTAATTGAAATGTGAGCAATATTGCTGCATTAATAAAAATAACACAAAAAAAATACAGGTTTTTTTTTACTTTATACCTGGTCATGTTGGGTATCATGCTCAGGACTTTCGATTGACACCCTCTATGACCCCCTAGCTGCCACGGTTCTGGAGACAGGGGGTTCATTTGAGCCCTGATATCTCCACCAGGGGATTCCGGGCAGCTAGGGGTTCCCTGGCTATCTGACGTCATCATCACGCTATGCGTGAGGACATCAGGCAGTGAGGGGGGACCCGGGGGTGGAGCCGCCATCCAAGATGGTGGCCCCCACCAGAGCTAGGCTGCACTTCGGCGCCGCAAGGCATCTCTATACACAGCCCCATCAGCATCTCTATACACAGCCTCACAGCATCTCTATACACAACCTCACAGCATCTCTATACACAACCTCACAGCATCTCTATACACAGCCCCATCAGCATCTCTATACACAACCTCACAGCATCTCTATACACAGCCTCACAGCATCTCTATACACAGCCTCACAGCAAAAATTAAAATGGATGCCTGTAGCCATTTTGTTTTAAGTGGAAAGTTTTTTCTTTTTCAATTTTCCCTAGTTTTAGAAATGAACAGAGATTTTTTTAAATAGTTCACAGCTATGTGAAACCTTAATTTTTTTCTAGAAATACCAGACATGAGGGAACCTTAAAATGTTTTAATGTGATATAATGCTGAAGCTAAGTGCTAGACATGTCATAATTAAATTTATTGGTTTGTCTTAAGTCTTTAAAACAAAAAGATATTTTCTCTATGGGTAAAGGAATAAAAGTTAAAATCTTTGTAATGTATGTTTATATTCACGAAATATATTTTTATAATCAAGGTATAGTTTATAATATTTAGAATTAAAAATAGATGCTCAAATAAATATTGTTGAGTATAACTGGTAAATAGTATAATTCTGTGATTTAACTAGAAAGGAATTTACTCAGTTTGAGAGGAGTGGTGACATAAATCTAATTTGGATAGGACAGACTCAAAGTCTACACTGAAAATAGAGGGTCTTTGTAAGTCAGATTGGCCTTTTGATCTGAGATAAGAGATATTAAAATTAAATGTGGAAATAATTAGAAGTGCAACACTGCCCTCTAGAGGATAGTAAATATTATATTTAATATAGAGAATAGATTGTCCGTGATTGGAGATAATTGGAGCCGCACTGTTCGTTGCATTCATTCGGAGGCATTCACGCAGATTCACGCAGGCAGACCATCGCTAGGAGATCATCCCAGGACACAATGCACTCAAGATTTCACACCAAATCTCTAACTCACACCAAATCTCTAACTCACATGCATTGATTATCTGACATTGATAATTTTCACATATTCCAAAACAATCATATATATATATATCTCAACAAGATCTAGCTTGTTAAACATTTGTTTGCTGGGAAATCTAAATAATTGTTTTCATTAAGCAGAAATGTTTATTAACCATTTGTGTATAATTACTAACTGATAAGGTAAATGATATTAATCATATATGCAGTTACTAACAGGTGATACATATATTGTGAAGCTAGTTGTCTATGTGCTGGTGGATGGATTGTGGTTTATAAATTTTTATTTATGATATCAGATTTGAAACTTTTTTTGTATACGTAATAAATATATATATTTTTATCCGATTGTTGATTAGTGTATTTTTAAACATAAATATAAACGATTGATATTTGTGTCTCGTATAAGTTTCTTATTGAATATAAATCGACATGTTGTAGTCACGTGCAGAGATAATAAGTCCCTACATATTGGAGGCACTGAACCGAGATTGTAGTTTTTGTTTGGAATATAACTGTCAGTATTGTCTGATTAGACAGAGGTAAAATATATATATATATTTTGACTCCTTGTTGTTGTATTTTGACTTGTGGTTTTACGGTTGTCTACTAAACAGTGTAAAAATGTCAGAGTCAGAATCTGAGACTCATGAAGATGTACATATACATGCAGATCAAATAGTATTGATAGATGTTATGTCTTATCTAAAGGACAAGTTACACGTCACAGACGTGATTGGATAAAGGAATTGCAATCAAATGTTTCTAGTTATGCTGTTCAATCTAGTCAGATCAGTCAAATTTTCTTGAGTGTTTGCGAAAGATAAGTGCAGCCAACAATAAGAAAGACAATGAGATTCTTGTCTTCAAATTTGTGCCTGAATGCATATACTTGATCGCAGAAATGAACAAGAGATTGAATGATGACAAAGAAAGCAGAGATAGTTTAGAAAATAAAAATCGTGACTTGCATGATACCGTAAATAAATTAAAAGATGAGTCAGAATGAATGATAATGGAGTTGAAAGTGTGTGCAAAAAAGAACGGTGTCTACCACATATTACAACCCAAACGCAAACAGGTTAAGTAACCCGTTTGTGTTTGGTACCTGATCAATTGCCAGATGAGATTGATCAGTTATCAAATTCAAATGAGGAACTGAATGCAAAATTGGCGAGATTGAAACGTGAATATGAGAATTTTGCTGATGAGTTACGTCAGGTTGAAGCTGATGCTCAAAGGGTTAAAACTCCTTCCTTAGAGAAGTTCCCTTTGAAAGCTGGGAGCTATAACTCACCACTGATTAGATGTGACAGATCGCTGCAGAGTGAATGCGAAAGTGAAACTAAATCTCATGATGAAAAAAGAGCGAAGCCTCTTACACAGGAGTATTTCAAATCACATCACTCTAGCCAGCCACAGACTATTAAGAAATCTTATAAAGTGCAGGATTTAACGAGAATCGTCCATTTCTTTTAAAAGTGAGTGGGGATATGGGACCAAAAGAGATAACCAAAGATTATAAACCATTTAGAGGCGTTTGAAGAAGCATTATCAGTTTTAGATATCACTTCAGATACTCAGAAAATTGAGTTTATCCCATGGGTCTTTGAAGGCAAAGGTATTTTTTTCAGTCTTTGAAAGAATCTGGTATACGTAACTGGAGTAAAATAGTCTCCAAGGTCAAATCTGAATTTGGGCCTCACCGCACCAGCCTAGCTGCGAAAAGAGCAATTTTAACTCTAAAGAGCAATTTTAACTCTAAAATGCAAAAGCCCCCGTGAATTTCTTTCAGTCCTTAAAAATGCGTACAGCTTGGATGAAAGAAACCCACATTTTGAAAACCCTGAATTTATCCAATTACTTTATGACGCATTGCCAAATAAAATAAAGGTTATTTTGGCAAGAGATTATGACCCAAGAAATAGTTTGGATTGGGTACTAAAAGAAAGTATGACCCTATTTACTGTATTTGAATATAGTGAAGAAACTCAGGGGAAAAGAGTGAAAAACTCACCTGAGGAAATAGCGGAAACTCACGTTAAGGGTGATATTAAATTTGAGTCCCAGAAAAAGAGCTATGCGGAAATATTGCGTGACTCCATACCTAAAAGGGAGAAATCCAAGCCAGAGCAGGAAAGCGGGTTTGCCAGAGAAAATTCAGGAAGTAAATTTCAATCTAGGAAGCAATGGGTACCTAGAAGTCAGTGGGTTAAATCAAGGGAATATGTGCCTAGACAGGAAGCGACCAGAGGTAAAACTGAATCTGATGAGTCTGAGAATGCGCAAGCTTCGTCCCCAAGGACGAATAGAAAGCGGAGATATAATGTACACCAACGTATTGGTCAAATGCAGGAAAATTTCCATGTGCTGACAGAAAACTGGATCAGATCACTCAGTTAATGACTGGAAATAACCCTGGTCAGGTTGTAAGTGATGCAACACCTGTAGCCCCGCCCAACCAGTGACTAGATGATGATTCTGATGAAGTAACCAGTGTCCATGACAATTTACCAGAAAGTGATGATGAATTGATTAATACAAATGTTTGTATGGTTGATTTAACGCCTTCCCTGTCAAGAGAAGGAAAATGTATTTTATCTCTCCAGTCGAAGTGCGAGCAAGCTGAGAAGACTGAATCCGAGAAGGACAGCACAGCTGTCAAGAGCATGCCTGAGAGAGGAAATGCTGTCGGTAAAATCTGTACAAAACCTAATTTTATATCTCACTCTAAATTCCTCTGTAAATTGCATAGCATTGAAGACCGATATTATGTGAATGTAGAATTACAAGATAATTTACCACATATTACGTCCTTGCTAGACACTGGAAGCCAGGTTACATTAGTATCAGCTAAGTATTTTGACCAGGTTCAAGAACTGTCCACCAGGAAGCCTAGATTAGATAAATGTAATGCTAATCTAGTGAGTGTGAGTGGCACATCTCTGAAAGTTCTGGGCACAGCTAAATTGGATTTTAAATTGGGGAATAAAGTAATTCGGCATCCAACGCTTATCGTGGATCTGCCCCAAAATCTCCTAATTATTGGAGTGGACCTTCTCAAAAGGTTAAATTCAATCATTGATTTTATCAATGAGGTTATCTGGTCCCAAGTAAATGTTCCCATTAGCTACGATAGATCCCAATCCCATCACGCTCAGCGTAACTGCCACGTGATTGAGGAAAGGTCGGATTCTATTGAAGTCCACTACAGAAATAGCCGGACACCTGATATCTCTTTCTTAAGGCCAAAGCCCCTGACTCCATGAGAGCAGGAGGCTAACACCATATGTGTTCCCCCTGAGAGAATTCGAAATATATGTCTGGAAAATGACGTGCTAATTATTCACCTCCACAAGAGGGAGACAGAACCAAATGGGCATAGTGACCATTCTCAGTTCTTAACTGAAATATAGAAGATAAATGAAGAGGTATTTTTCCCTATACGTGTAAATAGTTTAGCTAGAGAAAAAATGGCTAAGCTAGATTTGCACCAGGAGAATAGTTATATTAGCAGGGAGCTGCTGAATAAGATAACTAACCTTAAAGTGATCAGATATCCACTCATCTTGAGGATTTGGGTAACAGATCTAGATAATGACGGAGACAGTCGTAATGTTATTGGAAAATGTATGTTATGTATTTCTAGAAGAAATAAAACTGCCAAGCTCAATTGCATGATTGTCAGAATGTGAAGATGGAACAACAGAAGACCCTTAACTGGTATCATGTGAAGTGATTGTTTTAATTAACATGTGACTCTTTTTCCCAGTATTCAGATGTTAGACTAGATCCGTACGGTTAATTAAATTTAATCAGAGTCTCTATAGGGAATGTGAGTGAAATCACTAGTCTATGAATGGTTATTTATACTCTTTCTTTCAACAGACCACCAAGGATATTGCGATTATCTGGAAATTCTACTGTTTTCCGCACAATTCTGAGCAGATCAAATATTTGAACCAGGACCGTTTCTTGGCATAATAATCCAAGAAGCGCCTGGATTTCTTCTGACCAAGGAGAATGTTAAAGTCCCATGTGAATCAAGCTCATGCAAGCCTGAAAGACATGCTGGATAAAGCCAGGATACCGTTTATTGCTATGTACAAGAACCACTGGAAGAAAAGATTTGCCGCATATTTTATTGCAACCGCTGTTTTACACAGAAAGAGAAGCAAAGGTTTACCGGAAGGATCTGGTACAAAACCAGAAAGTGTTCATATCTACACCAGTGATTTTCGTGCAAGTTTCTAAAGAATCAAGAGTTGTTATCGGAGAAGTTACTCTTTATAAATGAAGTCTGGTATGACGAGATACAAATCGTTGACGCATTCCAAGGACGAGAGATACCTATGAATCCGGATTTTAAATTTCTGCTAGAGAACAAGCCTGATCATACCATTGAACTTCTAATAAAGAAAGATAATCTTACGATTTATGCTCCAATGTATTCACAGCTTGATCATCAATTGCTATCTGCTTATAACGGGCCAAAAATTACAGAGATTGTAATTTGTATAGTAATTATGTTTCTAACTGTCTGAATGATTGTACTAACAAAGAAAGTACGTACATTGAAGTTTAAAAACACTGCATCTTCAATTATTAAATGTATGAAAGAAGAAAAACGTGTTGCGAAAGGTGGAAACCTAGCCTAATTGGTAAAAGGTGGAAATATTGCATGTCACGACCACTACGCGCGCTGCTGCGCAAAGACGCCGGGTTAAGCCACTCACTATCTATCTATCCTAGACCCAGATAATTACGCGCTCTTATCTACCCGTCCCGGCCACACTTTCTCTCACAACAGGCACGTAGAGCACGATATACTGATCCCAGGATTGCAACACAGTACAAGTCTTCTCCTGAAGCGCGTACTAACTATGTCTCCCACAATCCCTGCAGTCTCTTTTTCCTATTCTATTAGTAACACTGCCACCAGTCCTCATGGACACCACGCGCGTCGCGACTGGAGACGCAGGGCTTAAGCAACCGCACTGTCTCCTGACGACCGCAACTCGCAATTTTTTATATATAACCGAGCTTAAAGCAAATAGCAATACTCCCAATCTCTTAGTTAGCGTGGATCTCATCAGTCAAAGGCAGAACTTAAATACTTTTTTGTTTATTTATGATATAAAAAAATCACAGTACATTGCTATTGGAAAAATTATAACTAGAATAAATCAATTAATTACACACTACACAGCAAATAAAAGAAAAAGGGTGAACCATAGAGCAATTACTTATGAAGAGCTATTCATTAAGCTAGCAGCAATGGTCTCCTGGAGAATGGAGATAGAGCATGGACAGATCAGTCCTCTTTCGAAGGTACCCCAAGTGATCAGCACATGGCCAGTTTTCAGAATTTATACACTTCCTGACCCTTCCAGCCCACCCACAGATGGTCCAGCCTCCAGCACTACATTGTCCAGAGTGCCCTTAAACTCGAGCGCGCTCAGTAGCCTTGTCAATTAATCTTTAATTGCCCAAAGGTGTCCATCTCTCTCCCCAGACCCCCCTTAGAGATCAAGGATGTGCTTCCTGTCTTTGAAGATTGGGTCTAAATCTTGGTGCCGGGCTGGCTGCCAAGGTGTGATTTACTATGTCAGTGTACAAAAGAAATTCCCTTTTTACAGCTACGTGTTATATCCTCCCCCCAGGGGAGAAAGCTAACGATTTTAGCAGGTCTTCCTCAACAGCTGAAATGTAATCAAAATGGTCGGACACAAATATGAATATAACTCTATATGGAGGAGATATGTATAAACCGGCAGATAGACACATATATACAGGCAGACCCTTATATAGATAGAAATACAAATGTAATCTGCCACATTGCATGTTTTCCTCAAGTTCTCTTTTGAACAAAGAACAGATGAAACCAAAAGGGGGTTATGTCAGGTATATTAGAAGGGAAAAATTAAAATGGATGCCTGTAGCCATTTTTTTTAAGTGGAAAGGTTTTTCTTTCTTTTTCAATTTTCCCTAGTTTTAGAAATGAACAGAGATTTTTTTTAAAATAGTTCACGGCTAGGTGAAACCTTAATTCTTTTCTAGAAATACCAGACATGAGGGAACCTTAAAATGTCTTTATGTGATATAATGCTGAAGCTAAGTGCTAGACGTGTCATAATTAAATTTATTGGTTTGTCTTAAGTTTTTAAAACAAAAAGATATTTTCTCTATGGGTAAAGGAATAAAAGTTAAAATCTTTGTAATGTAGGTTTATATTCACAAAATATATTTTTATAATCAAGGTATAGTTTATAATAATATTTAGAATTAAAAATAGATTCTCAAATAAATATTGTTGAGTATAACTGGTAAATAGTATAATTCTGTGATTTAACTAGAAAGGAATTTACTCAGTTTGAGAGGAGTGGTGACATAAATCTAATTTGGATAGGACAGACTCAAAGTCTACACTGAAAATAGAGGGTCTTTGTAAGTCAGATTGGCCTTTTGATCTGAGATAAGAGATATTAAAATTAAATGTGGAAATAATTAGAAGTGCAACACTGCCCTCTAGAGGATAGTAAATATTATATTTAATATAGAGAATAGATTGTCCGTGAAGTCAAATTGACTATAATTGGAGCCGCACTGTTCGTTGCATTCATTCGGAGGCATTCACGCAGATTCACGCAGGCAGACCATCGCTAGGAGATCATCCCAGGACACAATGCATTCAAGATTTCACACCAAATCTCTAACTCACACCAGATCTCTAACTCACATGCATTGATTATCTGACATTGATAATTTTCACATATTCCAAAACAATCAAAGAATATTCCAAGGCTGTAACTCTTTTAATCCAGACTGGAGGTAATGTATGAGAGAGCAAATTTAAGGTTAATAAATTATATATATTTGGAGTATTTCTTGCAACAGATAGACTGAGATTTCTCAGATTACTGTTAGATCTAAAGTCTTCAAAATATTTCTATACCTGCAGATAGAGATATGAAGAAGAATTGGATATAAGGATTTATCCTAAAGAAACTGTTGCAAAGATTGATATACCGATATATATATATATATATATATATATTGAATTTGGAAATTATTGTGATTGAAATTAATAAGCAAGGAATTATATAACTACAATATAAAAAGCAGAAGAGTAGAAGTTTAATTCTCGATATTAGGGGAGGATTCACTAAATAAGTTTTTATTACTTATCATTCTAAAAATAGAATAAGTGATAGCTCATCTTTTGTTGATCCACATAGTATATATATATATATATTATATATATATATTATATATATATATATCTCGACAAGATCTAGCTTGTTAAACATTGGTTTGCTGGGAAATCTAAATAATTGTTTTCATTAAGCAGAAATGTTTATTAACCATTTGTGTATAATTACTAATTGATAAGGTAAATGATATTAATCATATATGCAGTTACTAACAGGTGATACATATATTGTGAAGCTAGTTGTCTATGTGCTGGTGGATGGATTGTGGTTTATAAATTTTTGTTTATGATATGAGATTTGAAACTTTTTTTGTATACGTAATAAATATATATATTTTTATCCAATTGTTGATTAGTGTATTTTTCAAAGCAAAACAAAGACAAATAAAAGAATTTAGGAGAATTTCTAGGAAATATAAACGATTGATATTTGTGTCTCGTATAAATTTCTTATTGAATATAAATCTCGACATGTTGTAGTCACGTGCAGAGATAATTATCCCAACACTATACACAACCCCATCAGCATCTCTAAACACAACCTCACAGCATCTCTATACACAACCTCACAGCATCTCTATACACAACCCCATCAGCATCTCTATACACAGCCTCACAACATCTCTATACACAGCATCTCTATACACAACCCCATCAGCATCTCTATACACAAACAGCATCTCTATACACAACCTCACAGCATCTCTATACACAACCCCATCAGCATCTCTATACACAGCCTCACAGCATCTCTATACACAGCATCTCTATACACAACCCCATCAGCATCTCTATACACAAACAGTATCTATATACACAACCCCATCAGCATCTCTAAACACAACCCATCAGCATCTCTATACACAGCCTCACAGCATCTCTATACACAACCCCATCAGCATCTCTAAACACAGCCTCACAGCATCTCTATACACAACCCCATCAGCATCTCTATACACAGCCTCACAGCATCTCTATACACAGCATCTCTATACACAACCCCATCAGCATCTCTATACACAAACAGCATCTCTATACACAACCCCATTAGCATCTCTATACACAGCATCTCTATACACAGCCTCACAGCATCTCTATACACAACCCCATTAGCATCTCTATACACAGCCTCACAGCATCTCTATACACAGCATCTCTATACACAACCCCATCAGCATCTCTATACACAAACAGTATCTATATACACAACCCCATCAGCATCTCTATACACGGCATCTCTATACACAACCCCATCAGCATCTCTAAACACAACCCCATCAGCATCTCTATACACAGCCTCACAGCATCTCTATACACAACCCCATCAGCATCTCTATACACAGCCTCACAACATCTCTATACATAGCCTCACAGCATCTCTATACACAGCATCTCTATACACAACCCCATCAGCATCTCTATACACAAACAGCATCTCTATACACAACCCCATTAGCATCTCTATACACAGCATCTCTATACACAGCCTCACAGCATCTCTATACACAGCCTCACAGCATCTCTATACACAGCATCTCTATACACAACCCCATCAGCATCTCTATACACAAACAGCATCTCTATACACAACCACATCAGCATCTCTATACACAAACAGTATCTATATACACAACCCCATCAGCATCTCTAAACACAACCCATCAGCATCTCTATACACAGCCTCACAGCATCTCTATACACAACCCCATCAGCATCTCTAAACACAGCCTCACAGCATCTCTATACACAACCCCATCAGCATCTCTATACACAGCCTCACAGCATCTCTATACACAGCATCTCTATACACACCCCATCAGCATCTCTATACACAAACAGCATCTCTATACACAACCCCATTAGCATCTCTATACACAGCATCTCTATACACAGCCTCACAGCATCTCTATACACAGCCTCACAGCATCTCTATACACAACCCCATTAGCATCTCTATACACAGCCTCACAGCATCTCTATACACAGCATCTCTATACACAACCCCATCAGCATCTCTATACACAAACAGTATCTATATACACAACCCCATCAGCATCTCTATACACGGCATCTCTATACACAACCCCATCAGCATCTCTAAACACAACCCCATCAGCATCTCTATACACAGCCTCACAGCATCTCTATACACAACCCCATCAGCATCTCTATACACAGCCTCACAACATCTCTATACATAGCCTCACAGCATCTCTATACACAGCATCTCTATACACAACCCATCAGCATCTCTATACACAAACAGCATCTCTATACACACCCCATTAGCATCTCTATACACAGCATCTCTATACACAGCCTCACAGCATCTCTATACACAGCCTCACAGCATCTCTATACACAGCATCTCTATACACAACCCCATCAGCATCTCTATACACAACAGCATCTCTATACACAACACCCATCAGCATCTCTATACACAAACAGTATCTATATACACAACCCATCAGCATCTCTAAACACAACCCATCAGCATCTCTATACACAGCCTCACAGCATCTTATACACAACCCCATCAGCATCTCTAAACACAGCCTCACAGCATCTCTATACACAAACCATCAGCATCTCTATACCACAGCCTCACAGCATCTCTATACACAGCATCTCTATACACAACCCCATCAGCATCTCTATACACAAACAGCATCTCTATACACAACCCCATTAGCATCTCTATACACAGCATCTCTATACACAGCCTCACAGCATCTCTATACACAGCCTCACAGCATCTCTATACACAACCCCATTAGCATCTCTATACACAGCCTCACAGCATCTCTATACACAGCATCTCTATACACAACCCCATCAGCATCTCTATACACAAACAGTATCTATATACACAACCCCATCAGCATCTCTATACACGGCATCTCTATACACAACCCCATCAGCATCTCTAAACACAACCCCATCAGCATCTCTATACACAGCCTCACAGCATCTCTATACACAACCCCATCAGCATCTCTATACACAGCCTCACAACATCTCTATACATAGCCTCACAGCATCTCTATACACAGCATCTCTATACACAACCCATCAGCATCTCTATACACAAACAGCATCTCTATACACACCCCATTAGCATCTCTATACACAGCATCTCTATACACAGCCTCACAGCATCTCTATACACAGCCTCACAGCATCTCTATACACAGCATCTCTATACACAACCCCATCAGCATCTCTATACACAAACAGCATCTCTATACACAACCCCATCAGCATCTCTATACACAGCATCTCTATACACAGCTACACAGCATCTCTATACACAGCCTCACAGCATCTCTATACACAGCCCCATCAGCATCTCTAAACACAGCCTCACAGCATCTCTATACACAGCCTCACAGCATCTCTATACACAACCTCACGGCATCTCTATACACAACCCCATCAGCATCTCTATACACAGCCTCACAGCATATCTATACACAACCCCATCAGCATCTCTATACACAACCTCACAGCATCTCTGTGAACCCTCAAATGAACCCCCTATCTCCACCAGGAGATTCCGGGCAGCTAGGGGTTCCCCGGCTATCTGACGTCATCACGCTATGCGTGAGGAGGTCAGGCAGTGAGGGGGGACCCTGGGGTGGAGCCGTGATCCAAGATGGCGGCCCCCACCAGTGCTAGGCCGCACTTCGGCGCCGCAAGGCACTGAAGTGGGACCCGGTGCCTAAGGGGTTAAAGCCAGGCACCGCTTAAAAGGGGAGACTCTGCCGAACGGATACCCCTCCCTTCCAGGCGATCTCCTGGCATTGCCGGGGGGTCGTCTGGAAATGACATCATCGCGCATGGCGCGATGATGTCATTTACGTCAGGAGGAGCTTGACTTCAGCATCTGAGGACGCTGAAGTCAGAACGCCGCAGGACCCCAGACAGAGAGGTGAGTATCTCCACCGGGGGTCCCGCAAACCTGATGACGTGTGGGACACGTCCTCCTCAGCATACAGCGGGAGTAACTGAGGACGTGTCCCACACGTTGTCAGTAGTGAAGGGGTTAAAAATTTATTTTTTTAAACTTTTTGTCCTTGTTTCCTGTCCACCAGGGCACTACCCGGACCCCCATACACCTTTTATGGCAAATATCTAGCATATATGCCCTCTTGGAGGGCACTCTAAAAATTTAATTTTGAGTCCCATTGACTAGTATTGAGTTTGAGTTCGAATTCGAACTTTTGAAAAGTTCGAGTTCGAATGCGAACCGAACTCGGGGGTGTTCGGCTCATCCCTACTCAACACCCCCCGCACACCGTGACACCTCCCCTCTCCTGCCCATGATCCTACTTCCCACATACACAACTTACATTCGCCCCCATCTGAGATCGGTTCTGCACCCCATGTGTATCCACGATCATACCTCGACGGGGACCGTCCTAAGGAATTAGCAGAGATACCGCTCTCGCTGCCAGACTCGTTCCTGGTGCAATTCCATCACCTTCGTTTCATCCGGAGTTTCAGATGTCTCGACCCCCTCACTTACTATCAGAGACCTCAGACCAACTTTGAGAATCTATACCTATCAGGCAAGATCCCCCAACATGGCATTTCCCGGTTATATGCCTTACTGCAGCACAACCTCGAAATCACAACTCACTTTAGGTCGGCATGGGAGAAAGACCTTTGCATGCAGTTCTCTGATGAGGAGTGGGATAAGATCTGTGCTCTCACCCATTCTTGCTCCAGGGCAACCAGAATGCAGGAATCTGCGTACAAATTATTAACTAGGTGGCACCGCACGCCTGCTAAGCTTTTGAAAATGTTCCCAAACGTGGACGCTTCCTGCTGGCGCTGTGGGCTGCGTGGAGCCACCACCTTGCATGTCTGGTGGGACTGCCCGATTATTGCTCCCTACTGGGTACAGATTCATGGCATCCTATCCGACTTGGTATCAGACCCCGTTCCATTCCCCCAGAAGACCCCGTTCCATTCCCCCCTGCACCACACAACACTTGACGCTGAGGTTTATAAAAAAATCTGTCTTGATACGCCTACTGAATGCGGCAAAGTCATTGATCCCTGCACACTGGAGAGACCCCCTCCCCCCACTATCACAGAATGGCTGAATGCCATCAAGCAGATTCAATTACAAGAGGAATTTATCCACTCAGCAGACGGTACATTGGCACGGCACAATTTACGATGGTTCTATACCTGGCCCCTCATAATTCCCAGATTAGGATTATTATATTAGTATGTTGGTACATTGGAACTCTCCTGCTCAAGCGGGGGGAAAGCAGAGTGTTTTATCTTTTATCTTTCCTTTTTACCTTACTTTCTTATTGCATTCACATTTTTCTAATTTTTCTTCTTTCTTATTCGCTACTTTTACACGGTTTTTAATGAAGCTGACTATACTGTCATACAACCGCATTCAAAACGCATGGATCTCTTTGAGTCCCCCCGATGTATGTATGTGCGCATTTATGTTAAAAATCAATATAACTGAATATTTTTTTTAAAAAAATAAAGAAATGTGTTACATGTCATCGCCATCTAGTGGCCGTTTATTTTCATAGCACCCTGGTATTCAGCCAGCCTTCCTAGAATCCTATAGGCTGTGGGAAGAAGAACCTAATTTCCTTATCACAGAAGCTGAATTAAACATCTGGCAACCATCTCTCTCCTCTATGAGAAGCATCGTCGGTAAGGACTTCAATTTAACCCCCTAGCCATCCCACAGTTTTCATCAGCTTTAGAGGCACCCTATAATGCTGTGTATTGAAGCCATTTGCTTTTCCCATAGTTTCAGCATGGCCTAAGTGTTATACTGACACACCCTGTTTTCTGTAATGCTACCTATGTGTGTTACTGCTATAACAAATTTGTGTATTTCCTGTATTTTTACACTTTGTACTGTACATTTTCCCACAGTTTTACCACATTCCTCTCTGAGATATTCCAACTGAGGAAGCGGGACATCCGCGAAACGCGTTTTGGTTTACTTTACCATATTGTTTTTATATTTTAATCCAATAAATCGTTTTTTACCTCTACGGGTGAACGATTTTTAATTACACTGCGGCACCTACCACTCACAATTGACCTTCCCAGGATACTTCACAGAACCAGGAGAATATCAAGGCACTGATCCACTCTCCTGTTGAAGGGATTCCACATATCCTGCAAGGAAGGAGGTGAACTACCGCTTAAAGAAGGGAGATCTGGTGCCCCCTCATAATGACACCCGCCGTCTATTTAGTGTCGGATTTAAGACACCCCCACATGTGAGTGCACCTTTTTCTTTATTTTTATTCATTTTTCATGAGATAAATTGCACTATTTTCTGTTTTATTTAGTTTTATTTGTTTTATTTGAGGCACATGTCTGCTGAACACCAGCATTTATAAGAGGCTCCATCTTTACATCTGACTATATACTTTGGAGGAAGCGCTGACTCCCAAACCACACCACCAGGACTTTTGCAAAGATTTAAAGATGTTGCCTTTGCCTCTTAATTCTTCAGATCTCAAACCGATTAAGTATCTGTGGGATGTGCTGGGGCAACAAATCTAATCCATGGAGGCCTCACCTTGCAATTTGTAGGGCTCAAAATGATCTGCTGCCAATATTTTGATGACAGATACCAAAGGGTTCAGTGGTCTTGTACAGTGCATACCTCAATATATCAGAGCTGGTTTCGCAGCATGACAGGAAACTACACAATATTAAGCAGGTGGTTTTAATGTTGTGGCCGATCAGTGATCAGTGTAGTATGTATATGTAGGTTTAATCTGCTCCTGTCTCCACACAAAGAGCTCATTCTAAAAGGACCTTCTCTAAATCATTAAACATGGGCAGAGACTGTAATGGGAATTTTTTCACTGAATAATGGCAGATACGATCACTTGTGCAGGAAGCAAGTTCTTTATTGACTGGTCAGACTCAGTGGGATCAACACCACAACCTGAGTATCAAATGACAACATAACACGGTTTTTATAGAAACAGGTGATATATAATTATTTATGGTTACATGAGGTCACAGGACACAATCCCTTGTTCATCTCCCTCCCCCGCCCCTCGCATTGGTCTCCCACCCAAGTAATCTGCAAGGCAGATCTTGTCCCCAGCCCAACAGTCACATTCTTTAGGGTCAATGAAAACATGTTTCTCTTGCAGTTTATGGCCTGTGGTGATAATCACTCAGAATAGATTGCCCAACTTTATCTTTAGCTTCCAAATATCTCTGGCATGGTGTTGTTGTTATGTCCTGCCATACAGGTAAATTGGGTTAGGGATCACATAGTTCCAGAATTTTCTTTATACAAAGGTTAATCCTATAACACTAATCCTATCATGCAGCTATTATTGTTAGGGTGCTGCCTCAAGAACTACACATAAACAAGTAAACTTACCAAGAACTTGTTGAGTTTCCACTTGTGTGATTTATGGACAGCATACTAGTGTGTGTCTGCATCTGTAAGCTAGGCCAGTGATCACTTGATTGAAACACAGAAATACACGGAGAAGGATTTTCTGTGTAGCTGGCTGCAAAAATAAGAATAAACGTGATGATGATCATCATTTGTAAACAAAAACAACATTACTATTACTATAAGACTGATTTTGTGCTTTTGGTGCATGGTAATCAATGAAAACAGCAATGATTGTAGGATGAAAATTCTTAAAAAAAAATGTGTTGAAACATAAATGCAAAATGCAAATGCAAAATCACAGAACAGAAGGAAAAATAATATAAACAATACTTAACCCTTTCGCTGCTGAGGCTTTTCCCGCCTCTGTGCTGAGGTCATTTTTACCGGTTTTGCTCATCATGTTTAAACGTGTTTTTAAGGCTTATTTTAGTATATGACCCAGACATATTATATGTTGGCCAGCTCTGGGAAAGGATCACGAACCGGCGCTTTTCAGCGCCGATTCGTGATCCGGCCCCCATGGGGTTAATGCCAGGTACCATTTGGAAGGGCAGGCTGTGCCCTTCCAAACGGTGCCTGGGTTAACCCCCGCAACGCCGCTGATCGGGAGGGAGAGAGGTCCTTTCAGGCGCCTCCTCCGCACATGCGGGGGGGGGGGGCGCCTGAATTAGGTTTCATCGCGCCCCCGCGATGACACCTAATTACTCCGGCGGCGGTTCCGGAACCCGGCCGAACGCTGACCCCAAATAGAGGACGCGCTCAGCGCGTCCACCGCATGGAATGTGACATGCGGTTGGACGCGCTGAGCGCGTCCTTAGCAGCGAAGGGGTTAAAGGGACACTATGAAATTGTACCTCTTCCCCTTTTTTCCTCTTCAATAATTGGGCAGATGCTGTTGACAGGATATGCCCAATTATTTCTTTTATATATTTGTTTTTGTGAAAATACCTATTCTCCTTTGGCTCTAGACTGCTTCTCCTCTTCAACTCAGGGCTTCCAAAATACAGAAGTCTCTGGAGCTTCTTATGCAATCTGCATAAGTCTATATAGGGCACTATCACTTGGTGTGAGCTAACCCTAGCGTTGGCATGTTTTTGCGTTACTGCCGGGTTAAATGAGTCTAGTGAAAGACCAACAGATCGTTTGCCTACAAACGTTCGCTACAAACGGTTAAAATCACTTAGCGCGCTGCTGTTAGCGATTCGTAGGGAAAGCTTACTGTACTTTCCACGTCCTATACTTATCAAGGGGAGAGCTAGAGATCTCTAGCGCTTTTGTAACTAACAGATCACATGGTGCCTGCGCTAGTTTCTGGAGTGACGCTAAGCACAAAATTTTAACTACAGCTCAATCCTGGCGCTAACTCCAAAAAAACAAAAACCAGGTCCTCGCCCAAATTTAACAGGCAATTTAAAAGAACGCAGCACAGGTATTCTCTTGACCCCATACACCATAGCAATGGATCTGGTCAGCAATATCGCTGCTGTTGCAGTAGGCTATATTATGATTTATATGTATCCTTTATAGTTACAGTTACAGGATTTTTATAAAGCGCTCACAAGTTCAGTAGCGCTGTACAATGGGAGAGGCAGCATAACAAATATACATACAAGTTAAACACACAGAACAGTAGGAGAGAGAACCCTGCTCGAGAGCTCACAATCTAAGGGGAGAGGGATGACACACTAGGTGAGGGTAAATAGAGAACATGAAGTTTTGTGCATGTGGGCTGGGTGGGGGGTGGAGTAAGAAATGAACAGTGGAGAATTTGGGAGTGAGATGAAAGGCTTCTCTAAAGTATTGTGTTTTCAGAGACTTCTTGAGGGACTGGAGAGATGGGGGGGAGTCTAATGTTGCGGGGAGGGAGTTTCATAGAAATGGGGCAGCTCGGGAGAAGTCCTGAAGGCGAGAGTTGGGATGCGGGTCCGGGGAGACGTGTACGTCAAAATCATTGGCAGAGCGAAGTGGTCGGATGGGATGTACCTGTTAATAAGGGAGGCGATGTAGGCAAGGGTGCGCTTATGGAGAGTTTTGTAGGTGAGCACAAGTATTTTGACTTGGATTCTTGTAAGGGAAACCACAGTAATGGTTAAGGTGTCATCATCACCACGATTTGCAGGCCTGGATCTCGGAAGTCTCCTGTGATGTAATGGACCCTTGTGGGAAACGGCACTCGATTGGATAGAAATAAGACAAGACAATCGGAAGGTTTGTCAAATCTGCTATGCAGTGTATTATTTATTTTTATTTATCTATAAAGGATTTTACCAGTAAGGATGCATTGAGATTTCTCTCGTTTTCAAGTATGTCCTGGGTTCAAGAACATGGTTACAGAAATACAAAGTAGTAAAATGCAAGAAATTAACACAAAACAAATTGAGATTAACAGAAAATAAATATGTAGGAAATATAGTCACTATGTTACATGTTTACAGGTGCATTCCTTATTGAGGTATGTTACTATGGAGCTCTTAAGGGACTTTAGACTGGGGGAATATTTGATGGCTCCTGGAAGGTTATTCCATAATTGTGGTGCTCTGTAGGAAAATGAGGATCGAGCCACTTGCTTTTTGTATTGTGGTATTGCAAGTAAGGTGCTGGTCCTGAATCAGAGGTTATAGGATGAGGGAACTGCTGAGGGAAGCAGCCTATTCAGGTAGGGTGGTAGCTTCCCAGAAAAGCTCTTAAACACCAGGTTGGAAAGGTGAAGGGTGCGTCTAGATTCCAGCGACGGCCAGTTTAGTTCTTTTAACATGTCACAATGGTGGGTCATGTAGTTACATTGTACCACAAAGCGACAGAATGAGTTATGCAATGTAGTAAGTTTCTGGAGGTGCGTTTGCCGGGCGGCTGCATACACTACATCTCTGTATTCAATAGCTGGCATAAGCATTTGTTGTACAATCTGCTTTCTTACCGCGGGGCTCAGGCAGGATTTGTTTCTGTACAGGGCACCTAGTTTGGGGTAAATTTTAGATGAAAGTTTTTCAATGTGGGGGCCAAAGGATAGATTTGGGTCTAACCACATACCTAGATATTTGAGAGAAGTGACGGTGGTCAGCGTGCCATGTGATTTTGTCCTGACACATAGATGGGGTGTTTGATATTTGTGTAGTTTAGGTGCTGTTCCAAAGAGCAGTTTTGTCAGTGTAGCGCTGTGTTAAAATCTTGCTGCCGGCAGTACCTATTTTTGGCCACAAGATGGAGACAATCGCGATTAGAGACACTGGACATTGGGACTACATTTCCCGGCATGCTTTGCAAGAGGACAGGAAGTGGGTGGGACCCAGCGGACTTACATCCTGAACCTCGTGGAGAACGCGCCAGAGCGCGCCAGGGAACAAGAGAGAGCAGACGCAGTGCCCTACATCGCGAGAGGGCCTAGGCCAGAGCGCAAGTGAGACCTGTCAGTTCTTTTACCGGGTCATTCAGAAAGCCTGAGAAGGAGCCCTCCAAGTTCCAGAGTTGCTGCAGATTGAACCAACCGAAGACCTCGAGTAAGGAGTCACCGCGAGTGGATCGGGTACAGAGAGCAGGCGGTGAGCTGGGAAAAGTCGTGGACAAGCTACGGGAAGTCAGACAACGGATCCGGCCGCTAGTATCCCCAGTCAAAATCGAGCGGAGAGACGTCCTGGGTCAGCGGAGCCTAAAGCAACTGGTGGATGGGTGAGAGGCCTCCAAGGCCGTTTGTAATAAAAAGAACACGCTGCTGTTTTCTCTTTAAAGTCCACAGGGCCCCAACTTGACTAGTCGAAGACATTCTTTAAGTAAATTCACTGGCCAGTTGAACAGTACCCGGGTACCACACACACATATGCACCTTTTACATTCCGGGACTTAACCTGTGCAGGACTCATTCTGTTACGATTCGGAACAGGGGTTAAAGATACGTTCCGAATTATATTTTCTCTTTTCCGCTGCGCGTTTACCGTAATACGAAGAGATTGTATTTTGGGGTTCACTACGTGTCTCTGTTTTTCCGAACTATTGGGCAATTGCATATATTTTCTGTTCGGTTGCGAATATTTTATTCTTCCGAAATACGAAGCCTCGTGTTTCGTTTCTTTTCCGCTACGCGTTTTACCGCAATACGAAAGTACTGTAATAATATCTGTGAATACCGTGTCTCAACATCTGCTTATTATTTTAGTAAACTATTTAAATTACAAAACTCCCAACGGTGTTGGAGTATATTTATTCCCTAGTGCGGGGAGACTGACCCGTGGTTCATTTTCAGCGGCTCCTCCGGGAGTGAGCGCTACACGTGGGGGCTCGTTTCCGGGATCCAGTCTCTGGAAAAACCGCATCTAAAGGGTTAAATATGGATCCAGACACTGTTGCCGAGTGGTGTGGGGAGCACAGTAACCAGTTAGAATGTTGTATAGTCATGGATATTCCCGCAGACACTTGGGCTGAAGATCAGATTCGCCAGGCCGTGGCCACGCTAGCACCAGATCATCGGGGGTTAATACTGGACATTGAAAAAAAACCAGATACTTCTCACATGTATGTTCTTCTCGAATGGAGAAAGGGTGTTCCGCCATGTTTTCAGGGCACGAGCGTGAAACTGGCTGAAGAGGTGGAAGTCCAACTAATTCAGCCAAGTGCGCCACGTGGTGAATCCGCAAGTGTTCCCGCGCCTAGTCCGTTGGCCATGATCGGGCCTGAATTTATCGTGGCTATTGGAGATCTACTGGCTAAATGTCAGAAAACAAGCCCTCCTCACACTAACTTCGGTTATCGACGGTTAAGAAATTTTACAGGAAACGTACCAACTCCGGCGGGAGAAGAAACCTTTGAAGAATGGGTGGAACAGGCGATGCAGGCTCTGGATGAGTGGGATGTCCCTGAGGCCCAGAAAAAGCAAAGGATCACCGAGAGTTTAAAGGGACCTGCGTCGGAAGCGGTGAGAAACCTGAAACTGAGTAGAAAAGATTGTACTGCTTTAGATTACTTGAACGTTCTTGAAGAAGTTTTTGGGCGAACCGAAAAGGCGGCCGAACTGGTATATCAGTACGAACACACCTATCAGCGGAAAGGTGAGAGAATGACCGAATACATGAGGCGCCTAGATAAGATTCTACACCAGATACTCCTGAAGAAAGGGGCCGAACCGGCCGAAGTAGATAAGATCAGAATAAAACAGATCCTGAGGGGCTCTCAACCTCTAGATCCAGTAATGATGCAGCTGAGAAGCAGAGCAGGTAACCAAGAGTTAAAGTACCTGGAACTGATCAGAGTTGTACGAGAGGAAGAGGCTTTACTAGAAGAGAAATCCTTCAGGCGGGGGGAAAGGGCTTATGCACAACCTGTGAGACATAACGACGGCCTGCAGCCTGAAAGCGACTCTCTGGATACTTATGGATCTGACGAGGACGAACAAGAACACCTAGTTGTTTTTAAATCTACAGAGAGGGCTGCCAAAGAATTGAACCTCTCTGAACGTGGTGAATTGTCCAAAACCGTCAAGAAAGTTCAGGAAGCTCAAGCTGAATTGCAACAAGCGCACGCGGAACTGTGCCGGGTATTGATGAAGGTGACAGAGATGCAGGCAGAAATGCAGAAATTCCTCACAGGTATGCAGACGACGGGAGTTGCTGTGGCATCTGGTCCAAGTCCTTTAACCAAATCTCAACAAGCAACTACGTCTCCGCTATCTAAGAAGAGATGTTTCGGGTGTGGAGAAATGGGCCATTTCCGCGCACAGTGCAAAGTCCGAAAGCCTGAGAAGGATAGAGTCGAGGGACTGTTGGAAGCCCTAGAAGGACTGTTATCTACCTCACCGGCGGGAAACGCCAGAGAGCACAAGTGAAGGAGCAACTTAGATGCCCAAAGGTTGAACCCCGCTCCAAAAATCAAGCCAAGACTAAGAGGACGAGAGGGCCCAAAGCCAAGTCAACTGCTGAGCCTGCCAGGACTGAAAGAGTCACTCCCTTAGCATCCGGGTCTACGTCATGGGGAAGCAATGCACACCCAAAGCCTACACGGGCCAAGAAAAAGGCCAGGGTACAGCAAACTGGGTCTAAGTGTCTGGATACCGCCACCAAGTTTCCTGACCAACTGATAGGTCCTTCTCCTATTGTGCCAATCCAAGTGGAAGGAGTCTACACTAAAGCCCTGTTAGATTCAGGGGCTCAAGTGACATTGATCTACAGAGACTTCTACGAGAAACACTTAACCCCTTCACTGCTGAGCCATTTCACATCTTAAAAAAAACACTTTTTCTTTTTTTTATTATTATTTTTATTACTTTATTTCTTTACTTTAAACATGGTCATGTTTGCTATCATTGGAAAGGCCATGCTCTGGCCTTTCTAATGATACCAAACATGACCCCATTAGCTGCCAACAGATGGGAGATATTGGGGTTCAAAGAAACCCCCTATCTCCACCCCACCTTTCCTTTAGTAGTCAATGAGGACGTCCCACACGTCCTCAGCAGTGAAAGGGTTAAAGCACATTCCTCTGCAAGAATTGAAGGATTTGGAAATATGGGGTATCGGCACTGAGAAACTCCCTTATGACGGGTACCTGCAAGTGAAGTTGGAGATCGGATCTGAAGTCATCGGGCAGTCTGGGGGTTGTGATGCATTGGCCATTGTGTGTCCTCGACCCTCGGGTGCGAACAGAAGCTCCCTGATAGTGGGGACGAATACTGACCTAGTGCGGCGTCTCCTGACACCTATTGTGTTGGAAGAAGGTTCAACTCAAGGAGTACACCCAATGTTACGTCCGGTCTATCAGAGGATGGTCGAAGAACGAAAGGCACCTGCCGAGGTGGGAAGACTGTGGAGATTGGGTGGAACAGAGAAGGTTCTGCAAGCAGGAGAAGTAGCGAGTTTCCGGGCTTCAGTCAAGTTGAACGGATCGCAACCAGGTCCCTATGTGGTGCTGGGAACCGATTTTAATCATGGGAGTGAAACCGGAGTCGAAGTAATTCCTGAAATAATTTCCACCAAAGCCCTGAAGAGAACACGAGGAAGAGTCTCAGTCAGCGTATGCAATGTGACGGATTCTCCAGTAGTCCTTAAAGCACGAATGCCTATCGGGCAAGTAGAGTCTGCTACACCCCTCTCTACCGATTCAGGAGGGGGAGTGGGTAAAGAGATTCCAGATGAAAGATTCCAGATGGAAGAAGCGTCTTCAGTCTCAAGTCCTAAAGTGGAAGGAATTGTTCTCAAAAGATGAGTTCGATGTGGGCCTAGCTAAGAGTACTGAACACCGCATTCGGTTACAAGAAGACAAGCCGTTTCGTGAAAGATCAAGGCGAGTTCCGCTAGGAGACTTAGATGATCTGCGAGAGCAGCTGAATGAATTACAAAGAACCAAGGTGATTCAAGAGTCCAGGAGTCCATACGCATCTCCAGTGGCGACTCTAGGAACAATATTTAGGGGGGGCACAGAAGATACCGCAGTCAAAACTGGGGGGGCACTAATAATTTTCACCACTAAATCATATCACTGAATAAAACTAAGGGCCCAATCACCTGTGTGAGCTAAAACACCATCACTAAAGGAAACATTTAGCGCGAGTTGCTAAAACATAGTGCTGACGACCCACGAACAGATCACCTTGTCTGCAGTAGTCCATGAACAAGGTCGTTTAGCGCACGCTAGGAAAACTCTAAGACCCAGGCTGAGACCCAGCGCTAATGCGGTTGTGTACAGGATAGAACGTTTTTTTTTCCAGTGCCGGGCCATACCTATCCCCCGCCCTCACAAGCTTGAATATGAACACATCCAGTGAATAATCTCACACCCCTGCATTATTAAAATCATCCAAGGTGGCCGTATCATCCATGGTTTGATGCACACATATATTAAGGCTGATGGGCATTGCATGATAAATGCCACCCAACAGCAGGTAGAATCATTACACTGCATTTAATAGATCCAAAAGGAAGGCCAAGTGAGCGACAAAAATTTCCCTGCTGCAGCATATAAATAATACATGTTTCAGGGCAAGACTTATTCACATGTCCCTTTAAACATGGTCCACACAGTCACCCTAATAATCAACCGCTTCCATACTATGAATAACCCCCAGCATAAAATGTTTAAAATTAGGCAATATATTAGAATTAGGATATATGTGGATAAAGGATACTTTTATAATAGAGCCGACTGCAACAGCAAAGACAATGCGGACCAGATCCACTGCTATAGTGTATGGGGCCAAGAGAACACCTGTGCTGCATTCCTTTCAATTGTCTGTTAATTTTGGGCGAAGATCTGTTTTTTTTTGGAGTTAGCACCAGGGTTAAGCAGTAGGTAAAATGGTGCAATTAGTGCCCCTCAAAAAATTAGCGCTGGTACCAACTGATCTGCTAGCTGCAAAAGCGCTAGAGATCTCTAGCTCTCCCCATGTTAAGTAAAGGACGCGGAAAGTACAGTAAGCTTGAGCTACAAATCGCTAATAGCAATGCGCTAAGTGATTTTTCCCGTTTGTAGCGGGAGGCAAAAGATCTGTTTGTCAGGCGCTAGACTCGATTAACCTGGCGCTAACACAAACCATGCGAACGCAAGGGTTAACTCACACCAGGTAATAGTGCCCTAAATAAGTATATATAAATAAGATTCCAAAAGCCCAGAGTAATGTGATGTAATGATGCCTTTTTATTGTACTAACATGATACTTTATTTGCCGCAGTTCGGCAGTTTTCGCTGAATGTCTGATTGCTCCTTCAGCAACTCCACTTTTAGCAAATTACAATGACCATTCGCTAAATAGGGAATTCACTATATTTTCGGCAAAATAAATTCCCCCGAAATGTGACGAAAAGCAGAGGATCTAAAGATGATTAGACCCTTTAGATTCTAACTTCCATAATAACCCCTGAAATGCCATAAACCCAGGGAAATACAATAAAAATAATAAACAATGTGGCATTTAGCCTACTCATTAACCCCTAAAATGCCATTGATCAAGGTAAAACATGAAATGAATACACTGTGAGGCATATAGCTAACACATTAACCCCTAAAATGCCATTAATCAAGGAAAAAATAAAATGTATAATGTGAGGGATGAAGCCTACCCATTAACCCTTAATATACAACTAAACCAAGGCAAAAACTAATGTAATACACAATGTAATGTATAGTCTTAACATTAACCACTTCACTGCTGAGACATTTCAACCCTGTGAAAATGCTTAAATTTAAGTGCCTGTTATTATTTAATGTTTTTGACTTTTATTTCAAACGGAATATGGTCATGTTGGATATCATTGGAAAGGCCAGAATCTGCTCTTTCCAATGACATCTAGATTGTCCATATACGATGCATAGAGACGGAGATACACTGGTCCGAAGAAGTGTGGTAAGCTGGAAGCTGATTTTTGGTGGGGGGGCACATGGGGGGCAAGGAATAACCTAGGGGGGGGCAATTGCCCCCCCTTGCCCCCCTGTAGAGTCGCCTATGCGCATCTCCCATAGTGTTGGTTCAGAAGAAAAATGGTTCTGTCCGCTTATGCATAGACTACCGCACATTGAACCGGAGAACCATCCCCGATCAATATGCCACTCCTCGGATTGAAGATGCCCTACAGTGTTTGTCTGGAGCAAAGTGGTTTAGTGTACTAGACCTGCGAAGCGGGTATCACCAGATACCAATGCATCCTGAAGACAAGGAGAAAACTGCGTTCATCTGTCCACTGGGGTTCTTTGAATTCAACAGAATGCCTCAAGGCCTTACGGGGGCTCCAGCCACGTTCCAACGGTTGATGGAGAAGACAGTCGGGGATATGAATCTAATCGAAGTATTAGTGTACCTGGATGACATAATTGTGTTTGGGAAGACTTTGGAAGAACATGAGCAACGTTTGGAGAAGGTCTTGAAGAGGCTCCATGAAGAGGGGCTGAAACTGTCTCTGGAGAAATGCCAATTCTGTCTACCCTCTGTTACGTATCTAGGACATGTGGTCTCAGCGGAAGGTGTTTCGACAGACCCTCGGAAGTTGGAGGCCGTAGCTTCTTGGCCTAGACCCCGAAACGTCACTGAGCTTAGATCTTTCTTGGGATTCTGTTCATACTATCGAAGGTTTGTGGGAGGATTCGCAAAAATAGCTCAACCACTGAACAAACTCCTGCAGAAGGAAACCCCAGAAGAAGGCTGCAAGGTCTCGGATAAAAACCCGTCAGCTCCAGGGCCAAGGAAAGCTCGAGAGTCTATACAAGGTGAATGGACCAGTCAATGTGAAGGAGCTTTCGTGAAACTGAAAGAGAGTCTAACCCGAGCTCCTGTTTTGGCATATGCAGACCCTCACAAGCCATATGAGTTACATATGGATGCCAGCCGAGAAGGCCTGGGAGGAGTCCTGTATCAGGAGTATGGTGGATTGCTGAGGCCTGTAGCGTACGTGAGCCGGAGCCTAATGCCTTCAGAGAAGAACTACCCTACACACAAGTTGGAGTTCCTGGCCTTAAAGTGGGCAGTGGTAGACAAGTTAAAAGACTATCTGTATGGAGCCGAGTTTGTGATTAAGACGGATAACAATCCTCTTACCTACATCCTTACTACCGCAAAACTGGACGCAACGGGACATCGGTGGTTGGCCGCTCTGTCAGGGTTTCGGTTCAGCCTGAAGTACCGCCCTGGGGTGAATAATCGAGATGCTGATGCGTTATCGAGAAGACCCTACACTACAGAATGGACTCAGTTGACTCCAGACGGGGTGCAAGCTTTGTGTCAAGGAACAGAGCGCCGGGTCAAAGGAGGGATTGAAGCGGAGGCCATAGGAGTCATGGCTGCGGCTGTTCCTGAGTTTTACTGTAACCCTACGCAGTTAAGGGATGACAATTTACCTACCTTTTTCGAGACAGGACCTGAAAGCGGATCAGGCCAGAGACCCTTTAATTGCCTTGACCATAAAGGCCCTGACTGCAAACCAGCGAGAGATTTTGTTAACTAACTCCCCGAGTGGAGCCAGATTGGTCTACAAAGAGTGGGAGCGGTTAAAGATGTTGGATGGGGTGGTCTACCGAAGGGGCCCCTCAACCAACGCTGAAGAGATTCAACAGTTATTCCTCCCCACTAAACATAGGGAGAGTGTGCTGCGATCACTACATGATGAGCATGGACATTTGGGTGCAGAGAGAACTTTTAAACTGGTGCGAGATAGGTTCTATTGGCCTTGCATGAGGGCTGAAGTAGAAAGTTATTGTCATTCCTGTCTGAGGTGTATTCAGAGAAAGACTCTACCGACCCGAACTGCTCCAATGAGCCATCTGCAGAGCCAGGGACCCATGGATTTGGTGTGCATTGACTTCTTGTGCTTAGAGCCGGATGCTAGTGGGCAAGGGAACATTCTAATAGTGACTGATCATTTCACTCGTTACGCCCAAGCATTTTCCACAAAAGATCAACGCGCTCCGACAGTGGCCAAGGTGTTGATGGAAAAGTTCTTTGTTCATTACGGACTGCCAAGAAGGATACACTCTGATCAGGGTAGAGACTTTGAAAGCAGACTGGTGGGGCAATTGTTAGAGCTAGTGGGAATCCAAAAGACCCGAACTACACCATATCACCCTCAAGGTGATGCTCAGCCAGAAAGGTTTAATCGCACACTGCTAAACATGTTGGGAACCTTGTCGAATGTGGAGAAGCAGAGTTGGAGTCGTCACATAGCTACTCTGGTGCATGCATATAACAGTACGGAGAGCGATGCAACTGGATACTCACCGTACCGTCTTATGTTCGGAAGGGAGGCTCGACTGCCGGTTGATTTGGCATTTGGGTTATCCCTAGACCAGACATCAGTAGCTTCCCATAGAAACTACGTGGATAGACTCCGAAAGAATTTGGCTTCTGCGTTTGAACAGGCCCGGTTGACCTCAGGAAACAGGGAACAAAGAAACAAAAGGAACTATGACTTGAAAGTTCGAATACAAGATCTACAACCCGGTGATAGGGTTCTATTGAAGAACTTGGGTGCTGCGGCGAGACACAAGTTGGCGGATAGGTGGAGTTCCCAGGTTTACATTGTCTGCAAACAACTGCCGGGTCTACCAGTGTATCAGATTCGCCCGGATGGAAAGGCTGGGCCTCTCAAGAACTGGCACCAGAATCATTTGTTGCCTTTGAGAGAGGCTGTGAGGATGCCAGTTGGGGATGAACTGCCTCTGCCAAATCCGCCTGTTCCATGTTTGCCTCCTGTTACTCGGTCTCAACAGACCCGGGTTGTCGAAGAGAGCGAAAGAGACAGTGAAGAAGAGAGTTATTGTCTAGACTGGATGCGCTCACCGGAACCTGAGGAGGTTGTCATTGTTCCTGAGCGGTGGGAGAGTAACTTGAGGCCTGAAGCTCCTGAATTTCTGCTAGAAGTCCCTGAGACTGCTGAAATCCTTGAAGCTCCTGAATTTCAGCTGGAAGTCCCTGAGGCTGTTGGGATCCCGGTAGCTCCGGAAGTTGAAGCTTATTCAGGCGATTATAGTTCTATGCCTTCACTGGAGGGATCATATTCTGAAGAAACGTCTGCTCCAGTGATAGAGAGAAGGACTGAACCAACCCCTATAGTACTTCCACCTGAAGAGGAACTGATTGAGCCAGAACCAAAACGCTCTGTTCGACCGCCCCAACGACTCACCTACGACTCACCAGGACATAGCACTGAAGAGGCCATCACCACAGTGCAGAGGTTGCACGAAGTGTCTGCTATGCTAGCTGAGGTAGCTCAAAATATGAGTCAACTTGAGGAAGTGTTCCTAACACACTATATGTATGCTGCTGAACCTGTATATGTTATGTAAACTGTATTCAATATTGTGGAAATGTAATGTAACTGTTGTACCTCCTTGGAGAGACCCAAGAGTTCTAGGAGGGGGAGAGTGTAGCGCTGTGTTAAAATCTTGCTGCCGGCAGTACCGATTTTTGGCCACAAGATGGAGACAATCGCGATTAGAGACACTGGACATTGGGACTACATTTCCCGGCATGCTTTGCAAGAGGACAGGAAGTGGGTGGGACCCAGCGGACTTACATCCTGAACCTCGTGGAGAATGCGCCAGAGCGCGCCAGGGAACGAGAGAGAGCAGACGCAGTGCCCTACATCGCGAGAGGGCCTAGGCCAGAGCGCAAGTGAGACCTGTCAGTTCTTTTACCGGGTCATTCAGAAAGCCTGAGAAGGAGCCCTCCAAGTTCCAGAGTTGCTGCAGATTGAACCAACCGAAGACCTCGAGTAAGGAGTCACCGCGAGTGGATCGGGTACAGAGAGCAGGCGGTGAGCTGGGAAAAGTCGTGGACAAGCTACGGGAAGTCAGACAACGGATCCGGCCGCTAGTATCCCCAGTCAAAATCGAGCGGAGAGACGTCCTGGGTCAGCGGAGCCTAAAGCAACCGGTGGATGGGTGAGAGGCCTCCAAGGCCGTTTGTAATAAAAAGAACACGCTGCTGTTTTCTCTTTAAAGTCCACAGGGCCCCAACTTGACTAGTCGAAGACATTCTTTAAGTAAATTCACTGGCCAGTTGAACAGTACCCGGGTACCACACACACATATGCACCTTTTACATTCCGGGACTTAACCTGTGCAGGACTCATTCTGTTACGATTCGGAACAGGGGTTAAAGATACGTTCCGAATTATATTTTCTCTTTTCCGCTGCGCGTTTACCGTAATACGAAGAGATTGTATTTTGGGGTTCGCTACGTGTCTCTGTTTTTCCGAACTATTGGGCAATTGCATATATTTTCTGTTCGGTTGCGAATATTTTATTCTTCCGAAATACGAAGCCTCGTGTTTCGTTTCTTTTCCGCTACGCTTTTTACCGCAATACGAAAGTACTGTAATAATATCTGTGAATACCGTGTCTCAACATCTGCTTATTATTTTAGTAAACTATTTAAATTACAAAACTCCCAACGGTGTTGGAGTATATTTATTCCCTAGTGCGGGGAGACTGACCCGTGGTTCATTTTCAGCGGCTCCTCCGGGAGTGAGCGCTACATCAGCATTTAGAAAAAGTTTGTTATCTTTGATCCACTTTTCTACCTCTGTGAATTGATCTTGCAGCACAGCCTCCAGCTGTGGGAGATCTGGTTTGCTGGTATAGATTATAGTGTCGTCTGCGTACGTGTGTACAGTTGAGGCTTTGCAGACATTGGGCAGATCATTTGTGAATAGCAGGGGGCCGAGTATCGAGCCTTGGGGTACACCGCACGTGACTGGGAGGGGGAGGGAAGTGCTGTCAGAAATGGACACATATTGCGACCGAGGGTTGTCTTATATAGTAAATATGCAGTTCATATTAATAGAATACATTTCTGACATACATTTACAGTAAGTACCAAAAAGCATATCTGTTATGTAGTACGAGAAACGTGTATTCCAGTATTTATTAGCAAAAAACGCAGACCTGAAGAGACAGGTGTTATATATGATTTTGCTTTATACAGGCATCTCGGAATGGTAAAAGTTTATATTAATCAGAAATTTATATACTGTAATTCAAGAGGAAGTGAGGCTGCAGACATTTCTGCATTTTCAATAAGCTGACAAACTTATACATTTTAAGAGGGAGTAATGTTTAAGAATTGTCTGTATTTCAAGAGGAAATGAGCTTTGTGGTTCGCCTGTGGTCAGCCTTCATGCAAAATAGCTGTTCTTTAAAACGGGTTTAAAAAATGCAGTTCTAAATGTTTGCTGGACAAGGGGGATATTGCCTAAAATCTGCTCTATTTATGGCTTCATACACTATATTGCCAAAAGTATTTGCTCACCTGCCTTGACTCGCATGTGATCTTAAGTGACATCCCATTCCTAATCCATAGGGTTCAATATGACGTATCTCCGCCCTTTGCAGCTATAACAGCTTCAACTCTTCTTGGAAGGCTGTCCACAAGGTTTAGGAGTGTGTTTAAGGGAATTTTTGACCGTTCTTCCAGAAGCGCATTTGTGAGGTCACACACTGATATTGGATGAGAAGGCCTGGCTCTCAGTCTGCGCTCTAATTCATCCCAAAGGTGTTCTATCGGGTTGAGGTCAGGACTCTGTGCAGGCCAGTCAAGTTCATCCACACCAGACTCTGTCAGCCATGTCTTTATGGACCTTGCTTTGTGCACTGGTGCACAGTCATGTTGGGAGAGGAAGGGGCCAGCTTTAAACTGTTACCACAAAGTTGGGAGCATGGAATTGTCCAAAATGTCTTGGTATGCTGAAGCATTCAGCGTTCCTTTCACTGGAACTAAGGGGCCAAGCCCAGCTCCTGAAAAACAACCCCCCATCATAACCCCCCCTCCACCAAACTTTACACTTGGCACAATGCAGTCAGACAAGTACCGTTCTCCTGGCAACCGCCAAACCCAGACTCGTCCATCAGATTTCCAGATGGAGAAGCACGATTCGTCACTCCAGAGAACACGTCTCCACAGCTCTAGAGTCCAGTGGCGGCATGCTTTACACCATTGCATCCAACACTTTGCATTGCACTTGGTGATGTATGGCTTGGATGCAGCTGCTCGGCCATGGAAACCCATTCCATAAAGCTCTCTGCGCACTGTTCATGAGCTAATCTGAAGGCCACATGAAGTTTGGAGGTCTGTAGCGATTGACTCTGCAGAAAGTTGGCGACCTCTTCGCACTATACGCCTCAGCATCCGCTGACCCCGCTCCATGAGTTTAAGTGGTCTACCACTTCGTGGCTGAGTTTCTGTCATTCCCAAACACTTCCACGTTCTTATAATACAGCTGACAGTTGACTGTGGAATATTTAGGAGCAAGGAAATTTCACGACTGGATTTGTTGCACAGGTGGCATCCTATCACAGTTCCACGCTGGAATTCACTGAGCTCCTGAGAGCGACCCAGTCTTTCACAAATGTTTGTAAAAACAGTCTGCATGCCTAGGTGCTTGATTTTATACACCTGTGGCCATGGAAGTGATTGGAACACCTGACTGATTATTTGGATGGGTGAGCGAATACGTTTGTCAATATAGTGTATATAAGATACAGGGAATTGACATGGGAGAACTTAACAGTTCCTTCCTTTGATCACATAAGTGATCACTCATTAGGATAAGACAAAAACAAGGCATCAAAACTGAAAACAACCAGGACCACAGTATAATTGCTTTTCTCAGGCCATTCTAGATGACCACGAAGAGAAGAAGAGGTTAATAACTGCCAATGGGAGGGGGAGAGGAATTAAGGTGTGGGCGGAATTGCAGGGTTGGCTGGCACTGTAGCAGGTGGTTTGGAAGCACAACATTTCTTGAAGTAACACATCAGCAATTGATACAGAATAGCTATAAAAATAATGATCATAATGAGATACATTAGGCCACAGATGATGGCTAACCCCAAGTCACCAAAGGTAGAGCAGAACCAAGGCCTAAGGTCCAATCAAGGCCATCGAAGGGACCAGAGACGTTTCTGAGTTGGTTCTGAATTTCCTCAATTTCATGTATGTCATGAAACATTTCACCTAAAAGATCATCAATATGAAAACAACAATGGGTCAAATTGAGGCAACGTAAACCACCCTCCTTCATTAGTTGGTAGTCAAGGGCCATACACTTCTGGATTACTGCATCTCTGATTTGACATTGCACAGCAGAAAGGGCAGCTAGGGCATGTGTGGTGTGGTATGGTTAAACATACTATCAATGAAATCCACAAAAAGATTGAGCTTAGAATAGAGGCGAGCTCGGGGAGGGGCCGGAAGCTGAGGTGAGACGCTGTGCTTTCTAAGAGTTCTGCTGCATAGCAGGCTCTTTATTGAGGACTTTGAGGACATATACAGGCTTATCTACTCTCACCTTGGGTCATTACAGGGCGTAGCAAGGATTTTATTAAATAGACACAGCAGTAGCAGGAGAATGAACTGAAGTGGAGTAGAGTGGGTAGAGTAGAGGTAACATCACTGCTCTGCGTGGAGAGAGCCTGTGGAGACATGGGTTCAATCCCAGCAAGAGCACCTCTCCAGTAAGTGTCCTTGGGCAAGACACCGAACGGTACATATGGATACGTATCTGGTCAGCGCAAAGTTAAACGCTAGGGAGTTCAAGTGGCTCTCAAGATATCATCATCATCATCATGGTTACATAATATAGAATAAAGCAGAGAACAAAATACATTGGTGTAGTATGTCTCATACAATATATAAAATATAGTATCTTATAGGTCCACTCACAAAACAGGAGCCCTAACACTGGCTCTGAGTGGGTCCACGCCTCCGGGTTGTTTTCTGGAACTTTCTCATGTTACCCACACCTTAGAAACGGTGATTCTTCGCCACAACAGTGGATATGCAGGAAGGTAAAGAAAAGAAAATCTCTCTGTGTATATCTGTCGTTGTGAAGATGGTAATTATATCATAGCAATTGGCAACTCACATTTGTTGGAGCTTTTCCAAGCTCAAGGTTCATGCGCACATGAATTTTGTTACTGGTCAAATCCAATGAAAAAAACACCTTGCATGCAGGAACTAGTTCTTTAAAAAATGTATTAAAATAAAATGAAATTGAAAGCTAGACTTGAGTCCTGAACGCGTTTCGCCGCTAGCACACAGGTTCATCAGCTGGTTTACAGACTAAAATTTCCATGCATGCTTATATAGTAAACTAAATTAAAATAAATGTTCCCACATGTCCTTAATTGGTGGTCAGTGTGCGTTTCGTGCCTCCCTTTCAGATATCTCCATGTTGTGCAGGGCACTGCCATCTTGCGCAGGCGCACTGGAAGCTTCCGCGTTTCACGATGCGTTCCATCGGATTGTATTCGTATATTTCCGGTATCGCGGTTCTGTGTGTTTCCTGCGATTCGCATGATCGAACGATTGTTCGTTAAAAGACAAGTCAAAAATCTGAATATCTTATCTACCCACAGTGATAGGAGCTGATGAAGCTGTAGCAACCCTACAGTGAAACGCGCGTTGAGCGCTTTTTAATTGACCATCTTGATCTGTGCTATATCCTCAGATAAATGATTACCCCTTAGGGTTGTACTTGATCTGTACTGGAATTTCGCAGTGAAATTTTTTGAGCCCTATGGTTTAAATTGTATTAAGACTGGAATGGTGGTCTGTGGTTTTTTGACGCAGTGTATTTTGTATATGTGGTCCCACTACAAGGAGACCAGGTGATACTTGCAGTAGTGCAATATATGGATACAAACAGTGTTACAAGCAGCTGCCACTGAGCTTTCTGTTTTTGGTGACTAATTAATACTGGAAGTGGGCAATGACACTTTGAGGCTGAGGTTCTACTGGAATTAAGACTGGAATGGTGGTTCGTGTTTCCAGATGCTGTGCATCTTGAATATATGGTCCCATTATAAGGAGACCAGGTGATACTCAGAAGTAGTGATGAGGCGAACACCCCCGTGTTTGGTTCCCATTCGAACCCGAACAATTTCAAAAGTTCGAGTTTGAACACGAACCGAACTCAATGCAAGTCAATGGGACTCGAAAGTTCGATTTTTAGAGTGCCCTCCAAGAGGGCATATATGCAAGATATTTGCCATAAAAGGTGTTTGGGGGTCCGGGTAGTGCCCTGGGGGACAGGAAACAAGGACAAAAAGTTTTAAAAAAAAAACGTTTTTAAAGGAACAGTGAGTTTTCCATGAATTAAAGGTTTAGAATAAAAATGAAAAGATTTGTAGGATGTATAGAAACATTGAAAAACAAAAAAATGACATTTCAAATGACGGTAAATGGTTTTCCTTTAATCTATTCATAAACAACTTGGTGAAACAGATGGTAAGCGCCACACAACACGCCGTAATCACCCCAAGTCCAATGCTACACCAGCAAATAGTGGTTTCCCCTAGACATGTGCATTCGTTTTAGTAATAAAACGATTTAGTCCGAATTTTGGTATGATTTAAAAGATACGAAACTGCTCAGTACAAAAAACGAAAGAAACTAAAATAAAATGCAATACATTTTAGTTTCAGTCCTTTTTGTGATATTACATTGATGAGTGAAGGAGACCAGCAATGAAGAGCGCAACATCGCAAAGCTACAGAAAAGGTTTGTATTCGTAATCCTTCCCGACCCCTACCCGAAAATCTGACAGTGATAGAGCTCCAGAATACTCACTCGCAGCACAGACAGCCAGCACAGGAGAGGAAACCTTTACTTAACCCTTGCATGTCTATGAGGCAGACAAGATGATAAAAGCAGCTGGAGAAGGAAAACATTCAAATAAATCACACTGAAAGCTAATGACAGAGGAGGGCTGGATAGTAAAAACCCCTTTATAACAAGCAGCACTGGGAGAAGAGAGGGACTTTATAAAACGTGTGTTATCTCCCCTCCCGCTCTGCATAATAGGGGCTTAGGCCTGATACATTTTATATTATCCAGGAGCACTATCCCCCTTTCCTCATCTATACTACACGTTTTATATAAGGTCCCTCTCCTCTCCCAGTGCTGCTTGTGATAAAGGTTTTTTTACGTCTGATACATTTAGTATCCAGCTCTCACAGTTACTCTGTCATTATGAGCCTTCAGTTTGATTTATTTGAATATTTTCCCTGGATTTAAAGTGCTTTATTTTATTATAAAAATAAATTTGCACCAGTCATCTCTTCTCTGAGCTTTCAGACCGATTTACGTTAATATTTTCCCTCTCCCCTGCTTTTAAATTCCTGTGTCTCCCCCACAGAGATACAACGTTTAAGTAAAAGTTCCCTCTCCTGTGCTGGATAAGCATTGCATTCTGACGTTCTGCACCCTGCACATGCCAATGCAGTAGGATGTTCTATACAGAGAGGGGCATTAATTAATGCAAGTGGATGTTGTATACATTATACAGAAAGAGGTATTAATTAATGCAGGAGGATGTTATCTACATTATACAGAGAGGGGTATTAATTAATTCAGGAGGATGTTCTATACATTATACAGGGAGGAACCCTTTTTTTTAGCCCTTTAAATCCAGTGGCTGTGAGCGCTGAGATCGGCTGCTTATTATATTCTCTCTCAGTACAATGTATCAGGCTCAGCTGTTACAGTAACTGACTGTAACAGCGCTCAGCGTTTAAGTAAAACAAGGAAATAATATTGTTCTAACCTCTTATATATAAAAATATTATTTACAAGTTTTACTGAAACTCTGACCGCTGTGATGAGCAGCAGTCAGTTACTGTAACAGCTTTGCCTGACACATTGTGCTGAGAGTGAGAGATACTGTAACAAGCAGCGATCTCAGCCCTCTGAGGAGCAACTACAATAGTAATTGTATCCTCTGGTTTCGGATGAATGAAATTAGTTTTCATACTAAAGAACTGAAAACGAATTTCTTTAGCAACTAAATAAATTGCATTTTAGGACTAATCCATTAGTTCAAAACGAAATTTTGTGCTGTGCACATGTCTAGTTTCCCCCACACCATAGAATATGAACAAAATAGGACGTAACTGGGGAGCGCAAAAAAATGCTCTGGAGTCCGGTTGTCTCATGCGGGTCCGCAACACATCATGTGGTTATGTGGAAGAAGCATATACAAAAAATCATAGTGCTAAACTGTAAATAATATATTAAACAATATATTGTATAGTTATACCACTCACAAGTATAGAGCCCTAGCACCGGCTCAGAGTGGGAAATTGCCTCTGGGTGTTTTTTCTTCCTCCCTGTTGACAGGTGACCCCCACCTTAGGTGTGGAAATTCTCTTTAAACACCGTGGGGTAGTGGAAACATGGAGAGAAAAATTGGAAATAGGTAAAGGGTACAAAGCTCTTTTTCTGCCAATTCAAGACTTACGTAAGGTGGAGCTTCCAGAGCTCAAATCGGAACACCCATGGATTTTTTATGGAAAAAAAATTCAAATAAAAAAACAATCTGGAACAGGAAATGTGGTCTTTAAAAGGTTTTAATAAAACAAATTAAAAAATAAACCATAAATTATGGCCCCAGAACGCGTTTCGCTGCTGTAAAGCAGCTTCCTCAGCTGGTTAAACAAATACATATAGTGTGAGGGTATATATACCCTTTTAATAATCATAAAATTGCCCACCCCTGTTTTCAATTAGTTTTAAAATTCCCGGTCGATCGGCGCCGCCATCTTGCGCGTGCGCCGCATCATTCTTCCGCGTTCCACGCTGGTTTCAGAATGTCTCTTTGAAGCGCGGCCATTTTGCGCATGCGCAGTCCTCAATTTCGTGTTTGGAAGCGATCGTTGCTTTCAATCATATGGTGCTGTCAAATTCGGATCTCTCTTCGGTGTTTAGACAGAAAATCATGATCTCCAGCCCATTTGTATGGTTTTGGCATAAAATAAAACGAAAATTCATGATTAAAAAGAAAAATGGGAACATTTAAAATCACTCCCCCATGCCATCTGTGATTCAGGACGTATGTTTCCACCTAGGTTGCTTTAAATCACAGCTAAAATCACTGTGAATACCCCACAGCTTAGAATGGGTTATGTGATAAAACCTTAAATTTGAATGGGTGTCCACAGAAATAGTTTGTAAATATATTAAATGAAATTAGGTCATATAGACCCTGCTTTAATTGTATTCTAATTCTTTCAAAATAGACCTGAACTCCTATATAGCTGGATTAAAAGAATGATATGAATAATTGCTCTTATGTGTAAAGTGCTAATGTGAATCTTGAATATGAAATGCTAAAGTGCTGGAAAGGGCATATGTATATAAATATATAAATAATTCCTCTATATATATATATATATGACATAAACCTACCTATTACAATTAATTCTGTAATATGTGCAATAAGTGTGAAGATCTGAAAAATTAATCTAAAACTTACAGTACTAAAGTGCTTCAATGGGTGTAAATATGCAGATATACACTAGAATATCTTAATATGTATATCATGGATCTACATTTGTGGATAATATTAAGACAAGTGAATAAAAAAATAAAAAGATAGTGGAATAGTAATGTCGTATATAAAAATGACCAAAACATTCTAATATCATAACCAGAATGATACTGATATCAGTAATTGCACTTATATATAAAGTGCTTTAGTGGGTTTATATGTGGATGTATATGTTTAAAGTGACATGTGTCTTTCACATATATAATAAAAATTGTTAGAAAAAGTGCAAAAAGTGCTGTGATGACCCATTTGTCTAGATGAGATATATGTGTTTAAATCCCATATATATGGGCTTCATATCGAACAAACATTTAGGCAAAAACTTCCGTGTATAATGCCAAAAAATATTTTTTTAGTTGCTGAACCAATTTCAACATAATGTAAATATTTGCACCCCTATAAAAAGGGGCTATGGCATATACAGTTGTGTTCAAAATTATTCAACCCCCACTGAAATTGAGTGTTTTGGCCAGTTTGACATTGATTTTGATCATTCAGTCATCTTGTTTACAATTAAATCAAAGAGGCACGTGTAGGTCAGACAAATATAACATAACATTTATAATGAAATAACCACAAATGTCTTTTCTGTGCTCACATCATTATCAGTTTTATTCAACCCCCAAGTGACATTCAATCTTAGTACTTAGTACAACATCCTTTTACAGTTATAACAGCTTTTAAACGTGAAGCATAGCTTGACACAAGTGTCTTGCAGCGATCTACGGGTATCTTCGCCCATTCGTCAAAAGCCTCCAGTTCAGTCACATTCTTAGGCTTGCGCACTGCAACTGCTTTCTTTAAGTCCCACTAGAGGTTCTCAATCGGATTTAAGTAGGGATGCACCGATACCACTTTTTTAAGACCGAGTACGAGTACCGATACTTTTTAAAAGTACTCACCGATACCGAGTACCGATACTTTTATTTAATGTCATGTGACGCTTTCCAATAGGAACAGACCTCATATAAAAATTTATATGAGATTGACCGCAGCTCACATGGATTTGCCCCAGGTCTCATGGATTTGCCCCCAGGTCTCATGGATTTACCCCCAGCTCACATGGATTTGCCCCCAGCTCTGATGGATATGCCCCAGCTCTGATGGATATGTCCCCCAGGTCTCATGGATTTGCCCCCAGGTCTCATGGATTTACCCCCAGGTCTCATGGATTGGCCCCCAGGTCTCATGGATTTACCCCCAGGTCTCATGGATTTACCCCCAGGTCTCATGGATTTGCCCCCAGGTCTCATGGATTGGCCCCCAGGTCTCATGGATTAGCCCCCAGGTCTCATGGACTAGCCCCCAGCTCTCATTGATTTGCCCGCAGCTCTCATCGATTTGCCCGCAGCTCGAACGCTGGGGAAGCTGGCCGTGTGCATGTAAAGCACGCAGCCAGCGTTCCCCTCCGGCGCGCCGCGATACTCACGCATCCTGAAGGTCCGGTCGCTGGGCAGTGATGCGATCACGTGGCCACCGGGCGCATCTGTGACACGGCCTCCAGCCGAGAGGCCGCGTCACAGGAGCGCCCAGTGGCCGCGGGAACGCATCACTGCCCAGCGACCGGACCTTCAGGATGGGTGAGTATCGCGGCGCGCCGGAGGGGAACGCTGGCCGCGTGCTTTTCATGCACGCGGCCAGCTTCCCCAGCCCCGCGGATACCAGCAAGCCGGCCCAGCGCCGGCTTCCGGTATCGGCGGGATGTATCGGGCCGTTTGCACGAGTAACAAGTACTCGTGCAAACGGCAATATCGGCCCCGATACCGATACTAGTATCGGTCTCGGTGCATCCCTAGATTTAAGTCTGGTGACTGCGATGGCCACTCCAAAATGTTCCAGCCTTTAATCTACAACCATGCTCTAGTGGACTTGGAGGTATGCTTGGGATCATTGTCCTGTTGAAAGGTCCAACGTCTCCCAAGCCTCAGGTTTGTGACGGACTGCATCACATTGTCATCCAATATCTCCTGGTACTGAAGAGAATTCATGGTACCTTGCACACGCTGAAGCTTCCCTGTACCTGCAGACGCAAAACAGCCCCAAAGCATGATTGACCCCCCGCCATGCTTCACAGTAGGCAAGGTGTTCTTTTCTTCATAGGCCTTGTTCTTCCTCCTCCAAACATAGCGTTGATCCATGGGCCCAAACAGTTCTAATTTTGTTTCATCAGTCCACAGAACACTATCCCAAAACTTCTGTGGTTTGTCCACATGACTTTTGGCATACTGCAGTCGGCTCTTCTTATTCTTTGGAGACAGCAAGGGGGTGCGCGCCTGGGAGTTCTGGCATGGAGGCCTTCATTACGCAGTGTGCGCCGTATTGTCTGAGCTGAAACTTCAGTACCCACATCTGACAAATCTTTTCTCAGTTCCTCAGCAGTCACACGGGGACTTTTCTCCACTCTACGCTTCAGGTAGCGCACAACAGTCGAAGTCAGCATCTTCTTTCTGCCACGACCAAGTAACAGTGCCCTTTGCCTTGAATTTGCAAATGATGCTTCCTATGGTCTCTCTTGGTATGTTTAACATCTTTGCAATCTTCTTATAGCCATTGCCCTTCCTGTGAAGAGTAATCACCTCTTCTCTTGTCTTCCTGGACCATTCTCTTGACTTCACCATGTTTCTAACCACACCAGTAAATGTCTAGAAGGAGCCGAGTATCACAGTCATTTTAAAGCTGCCTAATTGGTGCTTATTATGCTTTATTGCTGCTCCGTGACATCCACAGGTGTTTTCAATACCTGACTGAAAACACTTGAATGAACCTCTGTTCTTCAGAGTGGTAGTCTTTAAGGGGTTGAATAATTGTGTCAATGAAGAATTCACAAAAGAAACATTTACTACTGTATTACAAAACCAATTGATGTCATTTTAGTTGAATATGGTTCTTTAAAAAGTCCTTGTAGGATTTCATTCTGAATACAATTACAAATGTACACTAAATTCCCTAAAACCCTTTACAGCATTGGGGGTTGAGTAATTTTGAACACAACTGTATGTGCGTACTGATATACTCTAAAATGACATGTATCTTTGACTAGAACATGAATAAGTAACTGGACAGAGTGCAATAATAATTTGACTGGAACATTAAAATGCTATATTTAACTGGTGTGTGTCCATAGGACTGCTATACTTAGGGCCAGAAAATCTAAAAGTTTCTTTTTTTTTATGGAATGTGATTCTCCTTCCTCTAATGTAAAAATCATTCAGTGAGTCAATCGTGTCATGTTTATCCTTAGTAATTGTGAACTGAAATTTACAAATGGCATGGCTGAGATGACTACAGAAAATGAGTGATTTCAAAATCATTTTTCAGGCCACCCGGTGACATAGTGCCTAATTCAAAAATTAACCTCATCTCCTCTTGCCCTAATCTTTTTATTATATCTTCCTCTATATCTCTTTTAAATATTTGTTTTATAGCCATAAATTTCAGACCCATAGGGGAACCATTGTGTTTAATTTAAAGTGTAGACAGGGTAATCTGAGAGTAGACAGGGTAATCTGTCGCGCTGATCGCCTTAACCGGACAGTTTGCTGTCTGCCGGGTGCCCATGTTAGGCATGTGGTTGACAGAGTTGATAGATAATTGGGAGGGGCTGGAGATGACCCAGCTGTCATGGTCCATATTGGTACCAATGACAAAGTAAGAGGAAGATGGAAGGACCTGAAGAATGATTTCAGGGAATTAGGAAGTAAACTGAAGAGGTCCTCCAAGGTAGTATTTTCTGAGATCCTACCTGTGCCACGTGCTACAGTGGAAAGGCAGCGGGAGATCAGGGAGGTCAATGTGTGGCTTAAAGCTTGGTGCAGGAAGGAGGGCTTTGGGTTTTTAGAGCACTGGGCTCATTTTGCACTGGGGTACAATCTGTATAGTCGTGATGGATTGCACCAGAATGGAAGAGGGTCTGCTGTGCTAGGGGAGAGGATGGTTAAAAGGTTGGAGGAGACTTTAAACTAGTGGAAGGGGGGGAGGGATACAGTAGGTTACAAAATGGAGACAGAGCTGATAGCGGAAGGGTTTCAGCTCAGACTAAGGGGGGTGGAGCCGGGGGGATGGGTAATGTCAGAACAGTGGAGGCATGTAATGTAAAGTCGCATTCAGCATGTGTGGGTAAAGACAACATTAAATGTATGCTTGCTAATGCAAGGAGCCTCAATAACAAGATGGGGGAACTACAGTAGAGGTAATAGCACACACTAAGCAATACGACATTATAGGAATAACAGAAACGTGGTGGGACGAAACGCATGACTGGGCTGTAAACTTAAAATGGTTATACATTGTTTAGAAGGGATAGGAAACATAAGAAAGGGGGTGGAGTATGTTTATATGTAAATCAGGATTTAAAGCCTAATATTACACAACTGGAAAGCGATGAGGGAAATGTGGAATCCTTATGGGTAAATATTTTGTTGGGGAATAAACAGGGAACTCAACTATTGGTTGGCATATGCTATAAACCACCTAATATAGATAATGATGAGGAAGAACAACTGTTAGAGCAAATTAGGAAGGCTGCAGATCATGGTAGCATTTTAATTACCCGGACATTAATTGGGATAGTGGGACTAGTAATTCAGCAAAGGGAATCCGGTTTCTGAACATTTTAAATGATACCTTCATGACACAACTGGTAGAAACACCAACTAGAGAGGATAACTGTCTGGACCTGGTTATAACAAATAATGTGGATCTTTTCTCAAATATTAATGTAAAGGAACAGTTGGGAAACAGTGACCATAATATGGTGACTTTTGAAATAAAGTAAAAAAAACACATTCATAAGGGGCATGATAAAACATATTATTTTAAAAAGGCCAACTTTATTAAAATAAAGGAAGCTTTCAATGTCATTGACTGGCAGAAACTCTTTCACGGGAAAAACACTGAGGATAAGTGGAATATCTTTAAACTAACACTAGAAAAGTACACGTCACAATATATTCCACTGGTTAATAAATATAAAAGAAACAGACTGAAACCAATGTGGCTTAGTAGGAAGGTAACTAAGGAAATGAAAAATAAAAAGAAGGCATTTAAAGCTTTTAAATTTGATAAATCTGAGGCATCCTATAAAGCATATAGGGCAGCCAATAAAGCATGTAAAAATGCGATTAGATGGACTAAACTAGAAAATGAAAAAGAAATAGCCAAAGAGAGCAAGACCAACCCTAAAAGATTCTTTAGGTACATAAATTCTAAAAAACCCAAGAGTGAAAATGTAGGTTCACTAAAATCTGAGTTAGGGTTATTATTAAAGGAAGATCAGGATAAGGCAGAAATTTTAAATGATTATTTTTCTTCAGTATTTATCAAAGAGAAACCTATAACAGGAGACATGAAATTCATTAATAAAAACTTACTAATACCAAGTGACTGGTTGACTCAGGACAAGGTTTTGCAGCAATTAAACAATGTGAATGTGAATAAAGCCCCAGGGCCAGATGGAATTCACCCGCGAGTACTGAGAGAGCTATGTGTTGAAATATGTAAATCTCTGTTCTTTCAAGATTCTTTTCCTTCAGGAATAGTACCAGAGGATTGGAGAAAAGCTGACATGGTCCCTATATTTAACCACTTCAATGCGAAGGACGCGCTGAGCGCGTCCTCCGCATGGCTCCCGCTGTGCGGAGGACGCGCTGAGCGCGTCCTCCCTTTGGGGTCAGCGTTCGGCCGGGTTCCGGCCGATCGCTGGCCCCCCCCGGTGCGGGCTGACATCCTCGATGTCAGCCCAGCATCCGGAACCGCCGCCGATGAAATTAGGTGTCATCGCGGCAGCGCGATGACACCTTATTCAGGCGCCCCCCGCATGTGCGGAGGAGGCGCCTGAAAGGGAGGGGGGAGGTCCTTCGGACCTCTCTCCCTCCCGATCGGCGGCGTTGCTGGGGTTAACCCAGGCACCATTTGGAAGGGCACAGCCTGCCCTTCCAAATGGTGCCTGGCATTAACCCCTGGGGAGCTGGATCGCGAATCGGCGCTGAAAAGCGCCGGTTCGTGATCCTTCCCCGGAGCTGGCCGACATCTTGGATGTCGGCCAAGCCTCCGGGAACTCCCCCTGAGGACTGGCGTCATCGTGCATAGCACGATGACGCCAGTCCTAGAGTTAACCCCTAACTGCCACCAACGGTGGAGATAGGGAGTTCCAATGAACTCCCTATCTCCCGATCCGTGGCAGCTAGGGGTTAAAGTTTGGTATGGATGGATCGGCCAGAGCATGGCCGTTCCAACGATACCAAACTCGAATGTGAAAAAAGTTTTTTTTAAAAAAAATAAAATTAAAAATAAAAATATATTTTAAAAAAAAATTATAAAAAAACATAAACATTTTTTTTTCTTTTTTTTTGGTTCGTTAATGCAGCAATATTGTTCCCATTTCAATTATAATGTGAACAATGATGCTGCACTAACGATTTTTGTATGCGGTGCGTTTGTTAAAAATCGTGTAATTTTCCCCAAAAAAAAATGTAACGAGACCCCATCTCTAATTTTTTTAACAAGCGCACCCCATACAAAATATAACCGCAATTGCTCGCATGTTAAAATGTGAAAAAAACACTTTACACGTTGTAAATTATTGAAAATACATATTTTATTGCATTTTTTGTTATAATATACAGACATGACATAACGTATACATATAATAATGACATATTATGAATCTACCGAGTCTGACGGAAAGAACGATATATAATATGTCTGGGTCATATACTAAAATAAGCCTTCAAAACACGTTTAAACATGATGAGCAAAACCTGTAAAAATGACCTCAGCACAGAGGTGTGAAAAGCCTCAGCAGCAAAAGGGTAAAGAAAGGTTTAAAATTTGTGCCTGGGAATTTTAGACCTGTGAGCTTAACATCTGTGGCTGAGGGGTTACTAAGGGATAATATTCAGGAATTTATTGGGAGGTATAATGTAATTGGCAAAAATCAGCATGGTTTCATGAAACACAGATCATGTCAGACTAACCTAATTACGTTCTATGAGGAAGTAAGTAGAAGTATAGATCAGGGGGTCGCAGTGGATGTGATTTACTTAGATTTTGCCAAAGCTTTCGACACAGTTCCACACAAAAGGTTACTATTTAAATTAAGAAAAATTGGTCTAGATGAAAATACTTGTTCTTGGAAAGAAAACTGGCTAAAAGATAGGGTACAGAGAGTGGTCATAAATGGTACATTTTCAAGATGGACACCAGTGGTAAGCGGTGTCCCTCAGGGGTCTGTTATAAGACCAATACTATTCAATTTATTTATAAATGACCTTGAGATAGGCATTGAAAGCCATGTATCAGTGTTTGCAGATGACACAAAACTAGGAAAAGTAATACAATGTGAGCAGGATGTTACTTCGCTGCAGAGGGATTTAGATAGATTGGGGGACTGGGCACTTAAATGGAAGATGAAATTTAATCTAGATAAATGCAAAGCTATGCACTTTGGAGTGAAGAACACACAAGTAATTTATACCCTAAATGGTACGGAGTTAGGGAAATCCAAGCAGGAGAAGGATTTGGGAATAATCATAGACTTCAAACTAAGTAACAATGTACAATGTCAAACAGCAGCCGCCAAGGCCAGCAAAGTATTGGCATGCATTAAAAGGGGAGTTCACTCACGGGATGAAAACATAATTTTGCCTCTGTATAAATCAATGGTCAGGCCGCACCTTGAATATGCCGTGCAATTTTGGGCACCTGTCTCAAAAAAAGATATTATAGCGCTACAAAAAGTGCAGAGACGGGCAACTAAATTAATAAGGGGAATGGAAGGGTTAAGTTATGAAAGAAAGACTAACAAGCTTAAACCTGTTTAGTTTAGAGAAACGGCGCCTTAGAGGGGATCTGATAACCTTATATAAATATATACGGGGCCATTATCAACCATTGTCTGATAACCTATTCATTAACAGGACTATACATAGGACAAGGGGTCATCCATTTAGACTGGAAGAAAGAAAATTTAGCTTAAAGCATAGGAAGGGTTATTTTACGGTGAGAACAATAAAGCTGTGGACTTCTCTGCCTGTTGAGGTGGTTGGGTCAGAGTCTGTACAGACTTTTAAAAACTGACTGGATGACTTCCTGCAGACACAGAATATTAAGGGTTATAATATTTAATATGTGGGTAAAAACTTCTTGATCCAAGGAGAAATCTGACTGCCATTCTGGGGTCAAGAAGGAATTTTTTCCCAGTATGTTGCATATTGGCAAGCATTTCAGACTGGGGTTTTTGCCTTCTTTTGGATCAACAGCAGTAGGTTATGTGGGAGAACCCAATGGACGCATGTCTTTTTTCAGCCTATATAACTATATACTATGTAACTATGTGTGAGGACACAGAATGCTTCTCGTACAAATTTCTCATGCTACAGGCACAAAGAAAAAATTTCATGGTGAATACCACAATCAAAAACATCATCAAACAGTAAATATAAAAAATGTACTAAATTGCAATTCCAAGAATGTCCTGTACCTATTGGAATGTCCGTGTGGCCTCCAATATGTGGGTCGCACTAAGAGAGCTTTGAATGTAAGAATCTCAGAACATGTGAGAAACATGAGAAATTTGTACGAGAAGCATTCTGTGTCCTCACACTTTAAATTAAAACACAATGGTTCCCCTATGCGTCTGAAATTTATGGCTATGAAACAAATATTTAAAAGAGATATAGAGGAAGATATAATAAAAAGATTATGGCCAGAGGAGATGAGGTTAATTTTTGAATTAGGCACTATGTCACCGGGTGGCCTGAATAATGATTTTGAAATCACTCATTTTCTGTAGTCATCTCAGCCATGCCATTTGTAAATATCAGTTCACAATTACTAATGATAAACATGACACGATTGACTCACTGAATGATTTTTACATTAGGGGAAAGAGAATCACATTCCATAAAAATAAATAAAAAAAATAAACGTTTAGATTTTCGGGGCCTAAGTATAGCAGTCCTATGGACACACACCAGTTAAATATAGCATTTTAATGTTCCAGTCAAATTATTATTGCACTCTGTCCAGTTACTTATTCATGTTCTAGTCAAACATACATGTCATTTTAGAGTATATCAGTACGCACATATGTGCCATAGCCCCTTTTTATAGGGGTGAAAATATTTACATTATGTTGAAATTGGTTCAGCAACTAAAAAAATATTTTTTGGCATTATACACGGAAGTTTTTGCCTAAATGTTTGTTCGATATGAAGCCCATATATATGGGATTTAAGCACATATATCTCATCTAGACGTATGGGTCATCACAGCACTTTTTGCACTTTTTCTAACAATTTTTATTATATATGTGAAAAACACATGTCACTTTAAACATATACATCCACATATAAACCCACTAAAGCACTTCATATATTAGTGCAATTACTGATAACAGTATCATTCTGGTTCTGATATTAGAATGTTTTGGTCATTTTTATATACGACATTACTATTCCACTATTTTTTTATTCACTTGTCTTAATATTATTCACAAATGTAGATCCATGATATACATATTAAGATATTCTAGTGTATATCTGCATATTTACACCCATTGAAGCACTTTAGTACTGTAAGTTTTAGATTAATTTTTCAGATCTTCACACTTATTGCACATGTAGCGCTCACTCCCGGAGGAGCCGCTGAAAATGAACCACGGGTCAGTCTCCCCGCACTAGGGAATAAATATACTCCAACACCGTTGTGAGTTTTGTAATTTAAATAGTTTACTAAAATAATAAGCAGATGTTGAGACACGGTATTCACAAGTATTATTACAGTATTTTCGTATCCCGGTAAAACGCGTAGCGGAAAAGAAACGAAACACGAGGCTTCGTATTTCGGAAAATAAAATATTCGCAACCGAACATAAAAACAATACAATTTCCCGATAGTTCAGAAAAAGGGACACGTAGCAAAACCCCAGGCATACAATCCCTTCGTATTACGGCAAACGCGCAGCGGAAAAAGAGAAAAATGTATTCGGAACGTATCTTTGTCTTTAACCCCCGTTCCGATTCGCAAAAGGAAATGAGTCCTGCACAGGTTAAGTCCCAAAATGTGAAAAGTGTATATGTGTGTGTGGTACCCGGGTACTGTTCAACTGGCCAGTGAGTTTATTAAAGGAAGGTCTTCGACTAGTCAGTTGGGGCCCTGTGGACTTTAAAGAGAAAACAGCAGAGCGTCCTTTAATCATAAAACAGCCTTGGAGGCCTCTCACCCATCCGACGATTTCTTTAGGCTCCGCTGACCCAGGACGTCTCTCCACCCGATTTTGACTGGGGATACTAGTGGCCCGATCCGTTGTCTGACTCCACACAGCTTTTCCAGCTCACCGCCTGCTCTCCGTTCGATTCCTCCGGTCTGCAGCAATGCCTGGATTCCGGCGGGTCTTCTTCTCCTCAGCTTGGGTGATCCTCTCTGGACTAACAGGTCTCTCTTGGTCTCTGTTGGTCTCTGGCCTAGGCCCTCTCGTGATCTCTTCGATGCGTCTGCTCTCTTTCCTTCTCTGGCGCGCTCTCCCGCGTTCTCCACGAGGCAGAGGATGTAAGGCTCCAGTCTCCACCCACTTCCTGTCTTCTCGCAAAGCATGCCGGGCATTGTAGTCCCAATGTCCAGTATCTCTGATCGCGATAGTCTCCATCTTGTGGCCAAAAATAGGTACTGCCACAGCAAGATTTTACCACAGCGCTACACACATATTACAGAATTAATTGTAATAGGTAGGTTTATGTCATATATATATAGAGGAATTATTGGTGCATATTTATATACATATGCCCTTTCCAGCACTTTAGCATTTCATATTCAAGATTCACATTAGCACTTTACACGTAAGAGCAATTATTCATATCATTCTTTTAATCCAGCTATATAGGAGTTCAGGTCTATTTTGAAAGAATTAGAATACAATTAAAGCAGGGTCTATATGACCTAATTTCATTTAATATATTTACAAACTATTTCTGTGGACACCCATTCAAATTTAAGGTTTTATCACATAACTCATTATAAGCTGTGGGGTATTCACAGTGATTTTAGCTGTGATTTAAAGCAACCTAGGTGGAAACATACGTCCTGAATCACAGATGGCATGGGGGAGTGATTTTAAATGTTCCCATTTTTCTTTTTAATCATGAATTTTCGTTTTATTTTATGCCAAAACCATACAAATGGGCTGGAGATCATGATTTTCTGTCTAAACACCGAAGAGAGATCCGAATTTGACAGCACCATATGATTGAAAGCAACGATCGCTTCCAAACACGAAATTGAGGACTGCGCATGCGCAAAATGGCCGCGCTTCAAAGAGACATTCTGAAACCAGTGTGGAACGCGGAAGAATGATGCGGCGCACACGCATGATGGCGGCGCCCAGCAACCAGGAATTTTAAAACTAATTGGAAAAAGGGGTGGGCAATTTTATGATTATTAAAAGGGTATATATACCCTCACACTATATGTATTTGTTTAACCAGCTGAGGAAGCTGCTTTACAGCAGTGAAACGCGTTCTGGGGCCATAGTTTATGGTTTATTTTTTAATTTGTTTTATTAAAACCTTTTAAAGACCACATTTCCTGTTCCAGATTGATTTTTCATTTAGATTTTTTTTCCACAAAAAATCCATGGGCGTTCCGATTTGAGCTCCGGAAGCTCCACCTTACATAAGTCTTGAATTGGCAGAAAAGGAGCTTTGTACCCTTTACCTAAGAGATTTACACTAGGAAAGCCTATATTTCCAATTTTTCTCTCCATGTTTCCACTACCCCACGGTGGTTAAAGAGAATTTCCACACCTAAGGTGGGGGTCACCTGTCAACAGGGAGGAAGAAAAACCACCCAGAGGCAATTTCCCACTCTGAGCCGGTGCTAGGGCTCTATACTTGTGAGTGGCATAACTATACAATATATTGTTTAATATATTATTTACAGTTTAGCACTATGATTTTTTGTATATGCTTCTTCCACATAACCACATGATGTGTTGCGGACCCGCATGAGACATCCGGACTCCAGAGCATTTTTTGCGCTCACCAGTTACGTCCTATTTTGTTCATATTCATTAACAACTGCTTGGGGCGGCAGTCTGTATGAAAAGAGGAGACATTTTAGGATGCGCAGAACAAGTTTAGTGATTTTTTGGCTAAATTATGGTGAAACTTATGCATGCTTTGGATGAAAGTAACAATAGGTGCTTTAAAATTGGGCCTTTAGCGTCGACAACAGCGCCGTCACAACGTAACCCCTCTGTGGTATTGTGGAAGAGTGCAGGGTTGGACCCTGCGGTCAAATATTAAAATTATATGAATCTGGTATAGGCGTCAGTGGCAGTGCACCCAAATATTGTGCCTTTGGTGGCAGCAAGTGCCTTCACACCGTAAGTAACCCCTCTGTGGTATTGTGTTAGAGTGCAGTGGTGGAGGTTTTGGTAATGCAGAAGAGATCCGATCTATTCAGTTACATCAGCAGCTATAACAAAACCGGGTCAGCAATGTTTAGGCACTTGTACTGCGCTACTGTATATGGTGAGAATCGGCGCACACCAGTAGCAACAGGAAGCAAACAGAACAGGCAGGGAATACACAGAGAGAATAGTCAAATGGCAGGCAAAGTCGGCAACAGATCGGGTCCTCAGAACAAGCAGGGTCAGTAACAAGTATACAAAATGATTCGGTAAGCTAGCGATGCGGGAATAAAGGCTGAGACACACTGAGCGTGTAGCGATGCACAGCGTAGCGAAGCAAACATTTTGCAGGCTTGACTTCACTCCGCTCCGCTTCGCAGCGTGTCTACACTACATTACATTTGCTTCTCACCGCACTGGAGAGGAATCCACTAACTAAATTAAAATGTACACACAAATCCGTTTTATTTCCACAAAGCACATGTTATATAGGCAAAAAAACCTTTCTACTGATTAAAATACATCAAAAATTACTGTTAATTTAATAGGAATAGTATAAAAATATAAAAAAAGTAACTCCATATCATATATATTATGGGGACACGGAGCGCCGTGTATAAAGTAGGGATGCATTGATACCACACACAGACATATACGTATATATATCAACACGCAGACCTATATATACACGTATATATCAACACGCAAATTATATATTTATATATAGAATTAGGCAATAGAGGATGCACTCACGGTCTTCCAAACAAATATAAAGAATTTATTTTACAAAACTCACATGGACATCAACGTTTCAGCTCGCAGAGCCTTTTTCAAGATAAACAAACACCCAAATAACACATTTTTATACTAACAAACCAATGAATGAATTAACTCACCAATGTGTCAGAAATCTCACTAATGAGTTGCCCCACCCCATCCTGAATCAACAAGATTACGGGCGGGGCCAACAACACCTTGATAATGGGACTGAATACTAAGAAAAAAATATATAACAATACAGAGATACAAAAATACAAAAAAGTTAAAAGCAAAAGATGAATGACTGAATATTATAACTAATATTGCAATGAAACAAAATCTTCTTACACAAACTGACCCCAAAAAATATGAACCTCTAAATGTAAAGTCAGTGATTTAACGGGGAGATAAAAAAGATGTAAAGGAAATATATTCGTTCAAACCTCTAGGTGAAACTTTATGTAGTTTCATTGTCCAGAACGCTTCTCTTGCAACAATAATTGAGACCGATTACCTCCACGTTTTAAAGGTGGTATATGGTCTATAGCCTTAAATTTGAGTGTAGGTAACCTATGCTGTAAAGCCAAAAAATGTTTTGCCACAGGCTTATCTGTAGACCCATCTCTAAAGGCAGTGGTAATATTAGACCTGTGGCCTCGGATCCTATCTCTAAGGGGTCGGTCGGTTTTTCCAACATAAGAGAGTCCGCAAGGACATGTAATTAAATACACCACAAACTCTGTGGTGCAAGTAATATGATGACGAATGGAAAAGATTTTTCCTGACCTAGGATGTGAAAAAGTTGAGCCAGGCTGCATATGGCTACACGTTACACAACTTGTGCATCTGAAGCAACCATGCCGAAGAGAGATAGAACTAGATGAATATGATTTAATTGGGTCTGTCTTGACCAACCAGTCACGAAGACTTCTGGACCTCCTATAACTTATTACAGGAGTGTTATGAAATTTAGAGGGCAAAGTACTATCGTATTTAAACATTTCCCATTGTCGATGTATATTTTGTGTGATTTTATGACTATAGGAATGATATGTCATAGGAAGGTACATCTTACTATTGGCCAAAGGATTTTCTATTTTCTTGGATGAAATTTTTTCACAAGCCTTCACAAAGGCTTGCTGAAGAACGTTGTCAGAATAACCTCTCTGTTTAAACCTATTATAGGTATCGGCTAATTGCAAAGTACAGCGTTCCTCATCACTATTGTTTCTTGTTATTCATCTAGTTCTATCTCTCTTCGGCATGGTTGCTTCAGATGCACAAGTTGTGTAACGTGTAGCCATATGCAGCCTGGCTCAACTTTTTCACATCCTAGGTCAGGAAAAATCTTTTCCATTCGTCATCATATTACTTGCACCTAGAGGTTTGAACGAATATATTTCCTTTACATCTTTTTTATCTCCCCGTTAAATCACTGACTTTACATTTAGAGGTTCATATTTTTTGGGTCAGTTGGTGTAAGAAGATTTTTGTTTCATTGCAATATTAGTTATAATATTCAGTCATTCATCTTTTGCTTTTAACTTTTTGTATTTTGTATCTTGTATTGTTATATATTTTTTTCTTAGTATTCAGTCCCATTATCAAGGTGTGTTGGCCCCCGCCCGTAATCTTGTTGATTCAGGATGGGGTGGGCAACTCATTAGTGAGATTTCTGACACATTGGTGAGTTAATTCATTCATTGGTTTGTTAGTATATAAAATGTGTTATTTGGTTGTTTGTTTATCTTGAAAAAGGCTCTGCGAGCCGAAACGTTGATGTCCATTGTGAGTTTTAAAATAAATTCTTTATATTCTATTTTGTTTGCAAGACCGTGAGTGCATCCTCTATTGCCTAATTCTATATACTTCAACTGGATTGCACCGCGGCAATGAATGGTAATATGGAGAGTGCTGTATGCAGGGATTTTTATATATATATATAATATATACACCCACAGACCTCAGACCATATATACACATAAGCACATGGGGGGGGTGGCATGTGGACAATCTCAACTAAATGTGCCCCCTTCCAATTTGGCTGATCCCTCCAGAAGAAATGTTGAACCCGACAGAGCAGAGAATATATATATTATTCTCTGCTCTATCGGGTTCAACATTTCTTCTGGAGGGATCAGTCAAATGGGGGGGGCAATTAGTTGCCAAAATGTGTGTGTAATACAAGTCTGGATATATATATTTGTAAGAATATAGATATATATTTATATATATATAAATAATCATACCTGCCCTTACCTTAACCTATAAATTTGCTAAAAATATACACACAAAAAAAAGCACTGCCTGAGACCCCGCACAGCCCACATGCCACCCCCCTCTACCTGGCTGAATGTATTTAATTATATATATTAGATACATTCAGCCAAGTAGGGAAAGAAAAAAAAAAGTTTTATTTTATGCTCCTGGGGACATTTAAAAATGTCCTCGGATTTTATTTTTTTTAGAAATGTGTCGCCTTACCTTACCCTGGTGGTCAGTGGGGGCTCCCGGGATCCTGGTTGTGGGGGGTCGGCCGTGGCCGCAGGTGCAGTGTCTCCCTCCCTGCGCTGCCTGTCTCTGCCACATGCACCCAGGCGGCTAGCCCGCAGTCGCAGCTCTGTCATCTGGCGGCCGCATGCTCCTCAAGGGGATCCTTGGGAGGCCCCTGCAGGCTGCCCTCTACAGTGCCTGATTAGAGGGCCGTGTCTGCCAGATGTTTTAGTAACAAGAATGTTTTATCCCATAGGCTTCAATGTTAAAAATATTCCCGTTTTAATTCAATATCTAATAAACCGTTGCTTATAATATTCTGCAGTAAAGAGTCTCTTTGTTTCTAGATTTTATTAGTATTTTTTAAGCATTTTTTATACTTCTTTCAATTTTTTATTTTTTTTTAACTTTTGGCGAACGTCCCAAAAAGTTCGAAGTTCGAACTGTCGAACGGCCGATGTTGGATGCGAACTCCGAACAGATCGAACCAAACAGCTCATCCCTACTCAGTAGACCTGCAACATATGGTCACACATACTACTAACCACGGCCATCTAGCTCCTTGTCTTTGGTTATTTGACTCGCTTTATTACCACAAGTGACAAACCATCGTGGGGCAAAGAAATTATTATTATATTATATCCCTTGGGAATATGGTTAGGGAGCTGTAATAAGTGTGACTTGCTATACCAAACCCATGAAAATACCCTGCAATTAATATTACAGCTAGTACCAATATACCCAACTCGGGGCAATTCTGAGGAATGAACTAAGTACATGTACAAGGTGTTCACAATTGTGTTTTTAAACACATTTTAATTGTTCTCAAGATTCAATAAAGAATGTTATGAAATTTTGGAATTATAATTGTATGCATGTGGTCATCCGACACCGACAGTGAACTCATTTTGGTCTCACGGAAGGTTGCTGTTCTTTTTTCATACCGCAAAGAATATAACACAGCAATTAACAAAGAAAAGGGGAGACACAAGAAAAGGGCTTAACGGAGGCAACAGAAAAAAACTGAGATTAGTGGGAGTAGTGGTTGGGAGAACAAGATACTAACAAGAGCAAGCAGCACAATTATAAACTGGAGAAAGGACCTAGAAACAAGAGAAACAAAAAGCATTTAAGAGGACTGAATAGACACAGAACTACAGTCAGGTCCAGAAATATTGGGACATCGACACAATTCTAACAACTTTGGCTCTATACACCACCACAACGGAGTTGGAATGAAACTAACACAATGTGCTTTAACTGCAGACTATCAGCTTTAATTTGAGGGTATGTACATCCAACTCAGGTGAACGGTGTAGGACTTACAGCAATAGAAAAAATGGCGTTGCGCCCATACTCACCGGAGCGGAAGCAACTGCCAGGAGTAACAGCCAAGTTAATGTATAAAACATAACAAGGAAAAAAATGTCATCTGCGCTCGTTTCTATGTATTCCATGTACAACAAAACACTATGAGGTTTTTGTTTGTTTCAATGGCCATTGCAACGTAAGCTCACTCGCCACTTCAAGGCACCTCTTTAGAGTGAGTACCTAACAAATGTGACCAAAAAGGCCGCTCTACTGAACTGTCTCTCCTTGGCTGAAAAGCAGCAGGAGGGGCTTGGAGCTACTCAGTAGTGCGGCCTTTTTGGTCACATTTGTTAGGTACTCACTCTAAAGAGGTGCCTTGAAGTGGCGAGTGAGCTTACGTTGCAATGGCCATTGAAACAAACAAAAACCTCATAGTGTTTTGTTGTACATGGAATACATAGAAACGAGCGCAGATGACATTTTTTTCCTTGTTAGGACTTACAGCAGTTTGCAGATGTGCCTCCCACTTGTTAAGGGACCAAAGGTAATGGGCCAGAATAATAATCATAAATCAAACTTTCCCTTCTTAATACTTGGTTGCAAATCCTTTGCAGTCAATCACAGCCTGAAGTCTGTGTTAAGGGGCCAAAGGTAATGGGACAATTGGCTCCTCAGCTGTTCCATTGCCAGGTGTGTGATATTCCCTCATTACCCCAATTACAATGTGCAGATAAAAGGCCCAGAGTTCATTTCAAGTGTGCTATTTGCATTTGGAATCTGTTGCTGTCAACTCTCAAGATGATCCATCTCCAACTCCATTGTGGTGGTGTATAGAGCCAAAGATGTTAGAATTGTGTCAATGTCCCAATATTTCTGGACCTGACTGTATATAATTTTAAAAGGGCCAACTTTAGTAAAATAAAGGAAGCTCTCAATGTCATTGACTTGCAGAAACTATTTCATGGGAAAAACCGAGGATAAGTGGTATATCTTTAAATGAACACTCCCAATATATTCCACTGGGTAATACATATAAAAGAAACAGACTGAAACCAATGTGGCTCACTAGGAAGGCAACCAAGGAAATGAAAAATAAAAAGAAGGCATTTAAAGTTTTTAAATCTGATAAATCTGAGGCATCCTATAAAGAATAAAAGCAGCCAATAAAGCATGTAAAAAAGCAATTAGATGGGCTAAACTAGAAAATGAAAAAGAGATAGCCAAAGAGAGCAAGACCAACCCTAAAAGATTCTTTAGGTGCATAAATTCTGGAAAAAAACAAGAGTGAAAGTGTAGGTTAACTAAAATCTATGTCAGGGGTTTTATTAACTGAAGATCGAGATAAGGCAGACATTTTGAATGATTATTTTTCTTTAGTATCTATCAAAGAGAAACCTATAACAGGAGGCATGCAATTCATTGTTAAAAACTTACTAATAAAAAGTGACTGGTTGATTCAGGACAAGGTTTTGCAGCAATTAAACAATGTGAATGTGAATAAAGCCCAAGGGCCAGATGGAATTCTCCTGCGAGTACTGAGGGAGCTATGTATTGAAATATGTAAATCTCTGTTCTGAGGCTAAGGTCAGACGAAAGCAGTTTTAACATGCGTTTAACAGCACTAAATCACGGCCGTGCTAGCAGCAAATGACGTCCAATGCCGGGCAGCATACGAAGAACGTCCGCACAAAAGTGCGGCCGCGCAACGCAAGTGGAAAACGAACGCATTTTTTCGAGAACGTCAAACCGCTAGTACTGACGTACAGAGTGCACTGCGTCCGCATAGCGGCGTGTTTGCGTGATTGGGAGACGTCAGACGCTGCACACATCCGGCCAACATAACGTCTACAGACCAAACACTTCCGGTCTTGTCTGGGGGTAGCTGCAAGTTGCTGTAGACAATGCCTGGGGCTGACATCGACGTGGAGAGGCTGATCAATGCAGTGGCAGAGCATCCCGAGCTGTGGGACATGGCCTGCGACACCTACAAAGACCGACAGAAGAAGGCCAGTGCATGGGTTACAGTGTCCAGGGTGGTCGAGACGTGGTCTGATAAAGAGCAGAAGCTTCAGAGTGAGTAAATGATAATTTTATTCATAATTGCATAGAACATGAATGTAACATCAAACAAAATGACTTAACGAATTATTGTTGTCACATGTCAAATGCTGTCCATCTGCCAGGGCACCTGCCCTGCATTGCTAGTGAAATAATTAGACAGAGGATTGCGAAACCTGTTGCTGTATCTATTCACAGGTATTATGTCATCGTTAGCATACTCATCCAGACCCGTAACTGTGAGGGTATCATTGAAATTAACACCATCCCTTGCACGAACATAGTTATGTAGGATGCAGCAGCATTTTACTATATCCACACAGAAATCCACATTTATATCAAGTGGGCGATGAAAAATCCTCCACTTGTTGCTCAGTATGCCAAAGCTACACTCGACATACCGTCTTGCCCGCGACAGCCTGTAATTAAACACCCGCTTCTTCACAGTCAGGTGTGTCCCCGAGTATGGCCGCAGGAGATGTGTGGATAGGCCGAATGCCTCGTCACCCACGAAGGCATAGGGGACTGACACATCGCTGCCAGGCAAAGGTGCAGGTCTGGAGATGTGGAGGTTCCCACCCTCAATATCATTCCACAGTGTTGAGTTCCAGAACAGTGTGGAGTCAGAGTCCTTGCCGTATGATCAAACATCCACATACACAAAATTATAGTTGGCATCTGCCACCGCCAGTAGGCCAATTGAAAAATAATATTTATAATTTTGCTACAGTGAGCCACTGTGCAGTGGCTTCATAATGCGGACATGTTTGCCGTCCACAGCTCCCAGGCAGTTGGGATAGTTCGCTCTCTCCCAGAATCCTGCTGCAATTGCCAGCCATGCCTCTTCTGTGGGTGTTGGCAAACATTGGTCCTTCATGGTTTCCCATATTGTTTGGCAGACCTTGCGGACGATCTCACCAGCTGTCGATATGCCAATGCGGAAGTTGTAATGCAGATCCTTCAAACTGCATCCACTAGCGAGATACCTAGAACATGAAAGAAGCTGTGTTATGATCACATCATATGAACCTAACCTTATGTCACTCTCATCATGTTTTGCAGCACATGAAGCAATCAATAAATGGCGCACGGTGAGGGACAATCATACCCAGGTCCTGAAAAAGAAGGCTGAAGCTGCACGCTCTGGAGCTGGTGCAAAGAAGAGGCGCAGCTATTTGTATGCTGACCAACTGTCCTTCCTGAGGAAGAGCCAGGAGCCGCGCAACACCGTGAGCAGTATTGACCGGCCATCCACCTCTGGCTCACAAGAGCAAGACCTGCAGCCTGGAGGATCTGGCTGCTGCCAGGTGAAGGTCGAGCAGGGTGGTGCGGAGTCCCAGGTGGAGGATGTGGATCCCGAACAGGTGCCGGGTAACACCATCTGTCCCTGCTGTACATGATGACCCCAGTGCAGAAGGTGGATTATCGCCGCCGAAGCCTGGACCTCATACACGAGATACTGTCCCATCCACAAAAAGCACCTGTATATCACGGTGTCGTGCCACAATACCCCCATGGATATTCCCACCACTGCCAGGCGTTGCCTACCCACCCACCCATGTCCCCTGTTGCTGGGCCACCCCCGGAGCCAGAGTACCACTGCATCCATATGCACGGTCCTCATGACCCAGATGCTCCTCGGTATCATACCATGTGAAGTGTATCGTCTGTTCGTTTATGTTTGCCAGAGTTTGTTCATGTTGTTCCACTTTTTGTATTTTATTACCTTCATTGTACATGCAATAATATATGTGTTTAATATGTTATTGTTATCTTCTGTCATCTTATTTCGGACAATATAGTTTATTTAAATGGGTGTAGTGTCTGTATGGCGCCACTAGATGGCTCTATTGGCATAGGCAGGAAAATAAAAGGAAATGGACTGTATATAAAAAAACTAAAAATAAGTAGGAGACTCACTGCGTGAGAGGACTGTATTGACCAGAAATAGAATAAAAAAGGATAAAAATTATTATTAAGCAAAAAAATACATATGGAACCACAAAAAAATGTGACATCCGTGAACTTACAAAGGACGTGACTTAATAGTAAAATGTGTACTGCAAGAAAAAAAAGAAAAAAACACAAACAATAACATCAAACAGTGTTAAATGTAATGAACTCTGCAAAAATAGATGATTTGTAGGTAGCTCTAAAGCTAAAACACCATAGATATGGGCTGAACACAATCAGTGAGCAAGGTGCTCTATAAAGGGCGTGGTAATTTGTCCAGAAATTGGAAATAAGGCACAGTGCTTGATCCTTGTGCTGCAGTTAAAATACTAAGCAAAATACAATAAATAAGTGAAAAGAAAAAAAACCAAAAAACATTTATTCCTTTAAGTCCATAAAAACGAATAAAACAATTAAAAGGTGAAAAAATGAAGTGAACAGAAAAAATGGAATAAAAGATAGTGTGTATAAAAATAGTCCATACATAAAAAGAAAAAAAGCGGTTTATACTGGCCAGATTCGAGATGCAGCAGCCGGGCTGTCCAAACAAACGGCAAATCCCCAAAACCGTTTAGGTATAAAGATGCAGGTTACAGAGCTGGTGTCCGGCGCTAGCACTCACAATCTTCAGTTTCAATAAAAGATATTCAGCCAGGGATCGAGTCCTCAATGAAACAGTTGATGGAGGTGGAAGGAAAAAAAGGGAAAAAAATGCAAGGGAGGAATTAAGTGCAGACTGTATCGTCCCAGATAGGAGTTAAAAATAGGAGATATACTCACATATTCTGGTGCCGATTTAAATAAATGGGCACCAAACAGAAGGCAGATCGATGGATTTAATTCAAGGGGCACCGATTCCCCAACCTCAGGTCCACAAGGCAGGAAACCAGATCCTTAGAAAGATCTATTCAGGATGCCGAAGGAATAAATCACCCAGGATCATACAGGGTGGAAATTCACAATCGGCTTTATTAAAACAATAAATAAAATACACCGCAAACGCGTTTCGCTAGAAGTAGCTTCATCAGTGGGTGTAATCATAACAGTACAATGAATCACTATAAATAGCTGCGTTGCTCATATCAGTTCCCATAGCACAGCTTCCGGGTGATTAGCCTAATTGATTAATTTGAATATAGGCAGAGGAATAAATAAAGTTACATTGAGAAAAAATAAAAAATAAAAATCAATAGCAGCAAATAATAAATGATTTTAAACGAACATAAAAATGCAGGGGTACAATAAACAAGGCATACCGGTATCCTAATAAATAAAGGAATAAAGGAAGCAATGTGATCCTAAACACCTGTTGATAGGATCGTAGTGCGTGGAGAAAATGACAATCAGGGTAAAATATACAAACAGAAGGTCTCAAACAGCCTCCTTAATTTAAAACGTGGGGAGATAGTATAGTTCATTAATCATATACAGTGCCAAATAAGTGGCCAAGTTCAGCAATAAGAACAGAAAATGGATACGTATTAGGATTTAAAGTAAAAAGACTCAGTTAAAACGCATCTGAGAAGTAACCCTGTATAAAGCCGGGTAGCAAAGTAGGGTTATATAGCTCTAAAGATAGGACTAATAGGGTATATGGGATAAAAAATAAAAAAAATTGTAGAAGAGAAAGCAAAAGGATAATTAAAAATCATGCTTTCCTATCTGCTTTTATGTCCCATGTATATGGGTCTTTTGGCATTGGCACTTTATATTTATATCTACTCCTCTGTAATTTATATCTACTCCTCTGCACTTTATATGTATACTAGGTGGAAAGCCTGCCCAGAGGGCAGTCTATTGTTGTTGTCGCCAGCTCAGAATTCATGTCAACATATTTGGTTTTCAACGTCCTATCCAAGAGTATCTGTGTATATAAATGCGTTTGTAACGCGTCCGTCGCCATCCCATCCGCAACAGGAGGGCCAACTGAGCAGCTCTGATGGGTGCTCGCACAGCTGACAGCGCATTACAAAGGCATTTATATATTGGAGCAGGTTTCTCTTCCCTGTTAGATTGTAAACTCACGGGAGGGAACAGGACCCTCAGATTGTAAACTCACGGGAACAGGACCACTTAGATTTTAAGCTCGTGGGACCCCTTAGAATGTAAGCTTGTGGGACCACCTAGAATGTAAACTCATGGGACCCCTTAGATTGTAAACTCATGGGATACATTGTAAACTCATGGGATCCCTTAGATTGTAAGATCATGGGATAGATTGTAAACCCATGGGATAGATTGCAGTCTGCGTGTTAATATATATATATACATATATACAGACACACATTGGGGGGGTGGCATGTGGACAGCCTCAACTAAATGCTCCCCCCCCCATCCCTCCAGAAGAAATGTGGAACTTGACAGGGCAGTGAGTGAAAAAAAGGGGGCACTTCTCACATCGTGACCAGTGTGTAATTATATATACAGTTATATACATACACACACACTGGTCAGGATGTGAGAAGTGTCCCCTTTTTTTCACTCACTGCTCTGTCAAGTTTTCTTCTGGAGGGATGGGGGGGCATTTAGTTGAGGCTGTCCACATGCCACCCCCCCCCCAATGTGTGTGTGTGTGTGTGTGTGTAATATAATATATATCTTGCCTGCCCTTACCTTCCCCAATACATTTGCAGAGGGTACAAAAAAAAACCCCACTGCCTGAGACCCCGCGCAGCCCCCATGTCACCCCCTCTACCTGGATGTATATATGTATGATTTATGATTAGATACATACAGCCAGGTAGAAGGGGGCATATGTGCTGCGCAGGGTCTCAGACAGTGTTGTTTTTTTTACCCTCTGCAAATGTATTGGGAGCCCACATCAACCGAACCGCCGATAAACTCACCGCGCACAGATGCCACCCGGTGCCTGCTCTGACTGTAATAAAACTCTAGTTGGGTAGAACCAGGAAGTAAACGTCAAACAGAATCTAGCTGACCAAGAGCCAATCGCGAGTTTACTGTTGCGATCCAAGCCTCGCTGTGGGAGTCATACTTTCTTGCCATTCGATAAACGTTCCACCCAGTTCCCGTCCCTTCACAAAAATCCGACCAATGACAGGAATGGTCGCCCACAGATGGGGCGCAGGTCCGGCAGCGGGTGGCTCTCCCCTCCCCATGCTCTCCGGTCCGCTGGAGAAGACAGAGGGAAGTGCGGATGGAGCACTGCTGGTGGGAGGGACCAACAGGACTCGGCGCAAGTGCCGTGTGCTGCAGGTCCTGCCCCTCCCCTCAGCTCGCCGCTCCGCCGAGGGGAGTGTGTCTCAGGCTTTATGCCGGCACGCGCCGGCTGTGTAGCAGCAGTTTGATGCGCGCGCAGCCAACCGCCGCAGGTTGCGCACGCATGTGCAGAGGAGGCTTGGCGACGGACACGCCAAGCCTTACTCTTTTATAGTATAGATGGGTCTTATGGTATAGGCACTTTATATTTATATCTACCCCTCTACACTTTATATGTATATGGGTCTTATGGCATCGGCACTTTATATTTATATCTACCTCTTAGTATGGACTATTTATTATCCAGGTTAATACTACCCCCTTTTTATATAGTGCTCTCCTTTATTTCCCCATATTTATATCAGGCTAATTCTTCCCTGTTTATATTCTCTTTATATTCATTTTCTCTGCCCTGTTTTCACGAGTCTCTTTAGATTCATGCGGTTCATATGTTAGATCTACACATTTCACCATCTGCTCCCGATAAATTATACTTGCCCGCAGTAACCTGAACTAATTACTCATTATTTAATTATCCTAGGTGCTTTTTGCTTTCTCTTCTACAATTTATATTTCTATCCCATATACCCTATTAGTCCTATCTTTAGAGCTATATAACCCTACTTTGCTACCCGGCTTTATACAGGGTTACTTCTCAGATGCGTTTTAACTGAGTCTTTTTACTTTAAATCCTAATACGTATCCATTTTCTGTTCTTATTGCTGAACTTGGCCACTTATTTGGCACTGTATATGATTAATGAACTATACTATCTCCCCACGTTTTAAATTAGAGAGGCTGTTTGAGACCTTCTGTTTGTATATTTTACCCTGATTGTCATTTTCTCCACGCACTACGATCCTATCAACAGGTGTTTAGGATCACATTGCTTCCTTTATTCCTTTATTTATTAGGACTAGTTGTAAAGCCTGCCCAGAGGGCAGTCTATTGTGGATATACTGCCCCTGCTCATGGATACTGCCCCAGCTCGTGGATACTGCCCCCAGCTCTGGATACTGCCCTAGCACGTGGATATGCCCCAGCACGTGGATGGATACTGCCCAGCACGTGGATATTGCCCCAGCTCGTGGATACTGCCCCAGCTCGTGGATACTGCCCCAGCTCCTGGATATTGCCCCAGCACGTGGATACTGCCCCAGCACGTGGATATTGCCCCAGCACGTGGATATTGCCCCAGCACGTGGATACTGCCCCAGCACGTGGATATTGCCCCAGCACGTGGATACTGCCCCAGCACGTGGATACTGCCCAGCACGTGGATACTGCCCCAGCACGTGGATATTGCCCCAGCTCGTGGATACTGCCCCAGGTCGTGGATATTGCCCCAGCACATGGATACTGCCAGCACGTGGATATTGCCCCAGCACATGGATGGATACTGCCCCAGCACGTGGATACTGCCCCAGCACGTGGATACTGCCCCAGCACGTGGATGGATACTGCCCCAGCACGTGGATACTGCCCCAGCATGTGGATATTGCCCCAGCTCGTGGATACTGCCCCCAGCTCGTGGATATTGCCCCAGCACGTGGATACTGCCCCAGCACGTGGATACTGCCCCAGCACGTGGATATTGCCCCAGCACGTGGATATTGCCCCAGCTCGTGGATACTGCCCCAGCTCGTGGATACTGCCCCAGGTCGTGGATATTGCCCCAGCACATGGATACTGCCCAGCACGTGGATATTGCCCCAGCACGTGGATGGATACTGCCCCAGCACGTGGATACTGCCCCAGCACGTGGATACTGCCCCAGCACATGGATGGATACTGCCCCAGCACGTGGATACTGCCCCAGCACGTGGATATTGCCCCAGCTCGTGGATACTGCCCCAGCTCGTGGATATTGCCCCAGCACGTGGATACTGCCCCAGCACGTGGATACTGCCCCAGCACGTGGATATCGCCCCAGCACGTGGATATCGCCCCAGCACGTGGATACTGCCCCAGCTCGTGGATATCGCCCCAGCACGTGGATACTGCCCCAGCTCGTGGATATTGCCCCAGCTCGTTGATATTGCCCCAGCTCGTGGATACTGCCCCAGCACGTGGATATTGCCCCAGCTCGTGGATATTGCCCCAGCTCGTGGATACTGCCCCAGCTCGTGGATATTGCCCCAGCTCGTGGATATTGCCCCAGCACGTGGATACTGCCCCAACTCGTGGATATTGGCCCCCCAGCTCGTGGATACGGCCCCCCAGCTTGTGGATATTGGCCCCCCCGCTCGTGGATATACTCACCTACATCGGCCCTCCAGCGATGGCGGTCCCGCTTCCAGCATCCTCTCTCTCTCTCCGTTGGTCGCCGGGATGATGTCACGGAAGCCTTTGACCCCCAGGGTCAAAGGCTTTCGTGACGTCATTCCGGCGAACAACGGAGAGAGAGAGGATGCTGCAAGCGGGACCGCCATCGCAGGAGGGCCGATGTCGTGAGTATGTTTTGGGAACCTCGGCCCTGATCCCTAGCGGTGACCTCCTCCGGCTGCCGCTGGCAGCTCGGCGGGCCTCTAGGCTTAGGCGAGTCCCCGGCTCGGCTGGGCCTGTAGGCCCAAACCGAGCCGGGGGCTCGCCTAAGCCTAGAGGCCCGCCGAGCAGCCAGCGGCAGCCGGAGGAGGTCTCCGCTGGAGCTCAGGGCCGATTTTGGGGTGTATTTTTTGGGAACTTCGGCCCCGATCCTCCAGCGGTGACCTTCTCCGGCTGCCGCTGGCTGCTCGGCGGGCCTCTAGGCTTAGGCGAGTCCCCGGCTCAGCTGGGCCTGTAGGCCCAAACCGAGCCGGGGGTTCGCCTAAGCCTAGAGGCCCGCCGAGCAGCCAGCGGCAGCCGGAGGAGGTCTCCGCTGGAGCTCAGGGCCGATTTTGGGATGTATTTTTTTGGGAACTTCGGCCCCGATCCTCCAGCGGTGACCTTCTCCGGCTGCCGCTGGCTGCTCGGCGGGCCTCTAGGCTTAGGCGAGTCCCCAGCTCGGCTGGGCCTGTAGGCCCAAACCGAGCCGGGGGCTCGCCTAAGCCTAGAGGCGCCGAGCAGCCTGCGGCAGCCGGAGGAGGTCTCCGCTGGAGCTCAGGGCCGACTTATGGGTTATGTATGTTTTGGGAACTTCGGCCCCGATCCTCCAGCGTGACCGGCTGCCGGCGGCCTGCTCGGCGGACCTCTAGGCTTAGGCGAGTCCCCGGCTCGGCTGGGCCTGTAGGCCCAAACCGAGCGGGGGCTCGCCTGAGCCTGGAGGCCCGCCGGCAGCCGGAGGACGGTCACCGCTGGAGGATCGGGGCATCTGGCCGTGTAAACACACGGGTAGCTGTGCGCGGCTCGTGCGTTTTTTTTTTTTTTTTCACGCGGCCGGCACGCGCAGCTACCTGTGTGTTTTAACGGCCGCTTTCAAATGTCCGTCGCGCATGCGCAGACGGCTTTTGGCGACGGACAGTTTTTAGCTTACTCAATTATAGTATAGATACCGGTATGCCTTGTTTATTGTACGCCTGCATTTTTATGTTCGTTTAAAATCATTTATTATTTGCTGCTATTGATTTTTTTTTTTCTCAATGTAACTTTATTTATTCCACTGTCTATATTCAAATTAATCAATTAGGCTAATCACCCGGAAGCTGTGCTACGGGAACTGATATGAGCAACGCAGCTATTTATAGTGATTCATTGTACTGTTATGATTACACCCACTGATGTAGCTACTTCTAGCGAAACGCGTTTGCGGTTATATTTTATTTATTGTTTTAATAAAAACAATTGTGAATTTCCACCCTGTATGATCCTGGGTGATTTATTCCTTCGGCATCCTGAATAGATATTTCTAAGGATCTGGTTTCCTGCCTTGTGGACCTGAGGTTGAGGAATCGGTGCCCCTTGATTTAAATCCACCGATCTGCCTTCTGTTTGGTGCCCATTTATTTAAATCGGCACCAGAATATGTGAGTATATCTCCTATTTTTAACTCCTATCTGGGACGATACAGTCTGCACTTAATTCCTCCCTTGCATTTTTTTTCCCTTTTTTCCTTCCACCTCCATCAACTGTTTCATTGAGGACTCGATCCCTGGCTGAATAGCTTTTATTGAAACTGAAGATTGTGAGTGCTAGCGCCGGACACCAGCTCTGCAACCTGCAATATATTTTATTTGTTTCACATCGTTGTCAGTGTCCTTACTCTTTCGGTACGTGTTCTGGAAGGTGATGCATGCGTGTGTGTGGGCATGCATGTGCTAGTGGGCATATAACTACTGACCAACAATAGAGCCTCTGCACACCGAGCACATGTCTGATGACTGGCAGCGATGTCATGAAGGCAGGTGTTTGATAGTACTTACCGCAAAGTGATGACCAGCATCTCCTCCGGTGGTATGGCAGCCCTCATGTTGGTGTCCCTCTTGGTCAGCGGCTCACGCACCTTCATCAACAGTTCATCAAAGGTGTGGATGGACATCCGCAGGTAGTTGAAGAACTTCATGGGGTCCCTCTCTCGCAGTGGCCTGTACAGCGTCACAAAGTGGCCATGCGTGTGTCTGGCAGTGTTGATTGGATGAACCCATGTTCGCCGTTGTCTTTTCTTCTTCAGGTACAGGTAGCCCAGTGCAGCAAAAAGAAACACTTGGACTGCATCCATCTTGGAGAAATTACACCATTCCCAAAATGCCTTTTTATATCCTTTCCCTTTATTTGATTCATTCTGCAATTGATTTGGTTAATCATATCTCTCATTTTTTCCAGCTCCGTGCAAAATCACGCACAAAAATGCGCATCGTATGACCGCTATCGCGTATTCCGTGAAAAAATGCGTCCATTCATTCTAACGCACTTTTTCACGGACAACGCGAAAAATGCGTTAGTCTGACCCTAGCCTTAATCTTTCAAAATTCTTTTCTTTTAGGAATCGTTAGAAGTAATGAACCTACATGGTTCACAGTGACCTGGCGCTTTAATTTATGAGGATATATATATAACAATGAGCCGCTCTCCCTTACAGGCGTATCCTTCACCCTTATTAGAAATAGAGAGATGCACAACAAAGTGTGTTGGGGAGCGCTAAATAAATATGGTAGGTAATTTGCAAATCATAGGAAACTTATCTTATAGATGAAATATTCGGAATATGATTCCTCAATTTTGTTGGATATATCCTACAACAGAAAGAGGTACAAAACAATCACGCAATATATAGTAAAACAACGGGTTATTGTATGAGTATATGATGGCTTCACTCACAAATGAGGAGCCTAACTGGCTCGTGATATCCGCTTCCGGGCCTCTAAGGGGGGGCCACGCCCACCTTCACTCGGTGTTAGAGTATAAGTCTATTCCAAGGTTTGCAGTACGTCAAAATGGATAGTGGCAAAAATAGTGTATTACTGTAGACACAATTAAAATCTATATAAGCAGATGTCAACTTACATGGTTCAGAGCCTCCCAATAAAGTGGCTCTGTAAATGCGCATACGGATCGCTATAGAGGGGATCCCACCTCGTTTGGCATAGTCTGGACACCGATGGTAAATCAACAATGGTGAATGTAAAACTCTAACTTCAGAAGCAACATCCAAACAAGATAGTTATCTGCCACCTCCACTCCACAGGTCCTCTGCCACCCTCTGCCGCTTCCTCCCAACCACTGAGGAGGAAGTCAATTCCTTATTGTCCTCCTCACATCTCACCACCGTGCCCCCTGCTCGACCCCATTCCCTCACATCTAATTCCTCCCCTCTCCTCCTCCCTCACCCCTTTTCTCACACCAACATCTTCAACCTATCTCTCTCCACTGGCTCCTTTCCATCTGCCTTCAAACACGCGCTAGTTCCCCTTTACTAAGAACCATCCCTAGACACCAACTCTCCATCCAACTACCGCCTGTATCCCTGCTTCCCTTCACATCAAAGCTCTTAGAAAAACTAGTCTTCAACCGCCTCCCCTCTTCCTGTCCTCCATTCCCTACTTGACCCCCTGCAATCTGGCTTCCGTCGCTACACTCAACTGAAACTGCCCTCACCAAAGTCACCAACGACCTCCTAACTGCTAAAAAACACGGCCACTATTCTATTCTCATCCTGCTTGACCTCTCGGCTGCTTTTGACACTGTTGACCACCCCCTCCTTCTACAGACCCTCAACTCTCTGGGTCTCGGTGATACTGCACTTGCTTGGGTTGACTCCTATTTATCCAACAGGTCCTTCTGTGTGTCCTTTGCTGGTAACTCCTCCTCTTCATTGCCTCTATCTGTTGGTGTACCTCAAGGCTCTGTCCTTGGTCCTCTGCTTTTTCCATCTACACCTCCTCCCTGGGCAAAATCATCAACAGCTTTGGCTTTAATTACCACCTCTACGCTGATGACACTCAGATCTACCTCTCTACCCCTGATCTCTCTCCCCCTGTCCTTTCAAAGTCAGTGACTGTTTATCTGGCATCTCCTCCTGGATGGCCTCCCACCACCTAAAGATCAACATGTCAAAGACTGAGCTCCTACTTATTCCTCCCTCTAATGCCTCCCCACCTCCTGACTTCTCTATCACGGGTGAGGGTATCACCATCTCCCCATCAAACCAAGTTCGCTGTCTTGGAGTTATACTGGACTCTGCTCATTCCTTCATCCCCCACATCAAGTCTCTTTCCTCCTCCTGCCGATACCAACTGCGTAATATTTCCAGAATTCGGCCATTTCTTACCGCTGTCACCACAAAACAACTCATACACGCCCTGGTAATCTCCCGACTCGACTATTGCAATAATCTCTCTTATCTGGCTCCCTCTGTCCCGCCTCTCCCCCCTACAATCCATCCTGAACACCTCCGCCAGGCTAATTCACCTCACCCGCCGCTCTGTCTCTGCCGCTCCCCTCTGCGAGTCCCTTCACTGGCTCCCCATCCACTGCAGAATTAAGTTCAAAATCCTTATCCTTACCTACAAAACCCTCACTAATCAGCGCCCCACTACCTGTCCTCACTAATCACCAAATACACCCCAGCCCGCTCCCTAAGGTCAAACAGTGACCTGCGCCTAGCTTCTCCCCGCATCACCTCTTCCCATGATAGACTGCAGGATTTCTCACGCGCAGCCCCACTCTCTGGAACGCTCTCCCTCGTGCTGTCAGACTTTCCCCTAACTTCTCTTCCTTCAAACGCTCCTTAAAACATTCCTATTTAGGAAGCCTACCACCCAACTCACTGACGCAACCATCAATCACTCTCACCTTACAGTCTTCTCCTCCAGTTTCCAACCCCAACCCTCCTAGATTGTGAGTTCCTACGGGAATAGGGCCCTCATCTCCTCCTATACTGTTTGTCAAATGTTGTTCAATGTATTGTAACCCTGTCTGTACTGTGCTTATTGTACAGCGCTGCGGAATATGCTGGCGCTTTATAAATAAAGAATAATAAAATAAATAAAATGTCTTCAGGTAAGTATATATTCAACAGAAAGTATATATGGGTCTTGTAAAAATAAAAACATTTATTATAATTAAAACAAATAGAAATAAAAAACCGAGACGTGTTTCCCTTGCACACTGCAAGCTTCATCAGTCGGGAAAAAAGGTAAATGATGTTCGTATGTTTGTTCCTCCATTTTATAGTCTGATTAATGTCTTAGAGACACCTGAACGATACACTCATGCAGTACTTTAAACTCGCAGGCGGCTCAACGCTACTGTATATCGCACTTTAATTTTCTTCTTTTTTTTTATTATTCAAAGCAAAATGACATACATTATTATTATTATTGTCATCATTTATACAGCGCCAACAGTTTCCGCAGCGCTTTACAATAACCAAAGGGAACGAAATACATATAAATGGACATAGGATGGAAACAAGAGGTGTAGAGGGCCCTGCTCATAGGAGCTTACATCTAGAGGGATTGGGGTTGAGGAAGACAAGAGGAATTGCACTAGATAGCAGGATCATTAGTGCCAGTGGTTTGCGAATGGTGGGGCCATACAAACGGCTTCAATCAAGTGTGAGTAGGTGAGCAGAGGGATGAGTTACATCAGCGATGCGGTACACTAATCTGAAGAGATGGGTTTTGAGGAATTTCTTGAATGCCTGAAGGTCAGGGGAGAGTTTGAAAGGGCGAGGCAAGCCATTCCACTTCTTGGAGGCGAGAGTTGGCCGTGCATGTGTAGACCGATGACCGGTGCAGGTCACCTGCTGAACGGAGTTGTCTAGATGGGACGTGCTTGCAGAGTAATGAAGACATGTAGGGAGGGGTTGAGTTATTGAGTGATTTGAACGTGAGCATAAATATTTTAAACTGTATCCTGAAACGTACAGGAAGCCAATGGAGGAACCGGCAGAGGGGGGAGGTACGCGAGGTGCGTCTGGTGAGAAAAATAAGCCTGGCCCCTGCATTCATTACAGATTGCAAAGGGGTGATATGGGAGTTGGGGAGGCCAATAAGGAGCGAGTTGCAGTAGTCAAGTCGTGAAATGACAAGAGCATGAACCAGCACTTTTGTGGTATCTTGTGTCAGAAAGCGGCGGACACGGTCAATGTATTTGAGTTGAAAATAACAGCATTTGGTCACTGTCTGGATGTGGGAAGAGAATGTTAGATCATAGTCAAAAGTGACACCAAGGCAGCGAGCTTGGGGTGTTGTGCTAATGGGTGTTCCATTTACTCGTAGAGAGATAGGTGGTATTGGGTTCTTTCTGGAGGGAGGAATGACGAGAATTTCAGTTTTGACAAGAATGAGTTTAAGTAAGCGGGAAGCCATCCAATTTGAGACAGCGGAGAGACAGTCAGTGACTTGATCCAGGAGACATGGAGAGAGATCCGGGGAGGAGAGGTAAATTTGAGTGTCATCAGCGTATAGGTGGTACTGGAATCCAAAGGAGCTGATCAGTTTTCCTAGAGAGGCATGTAGACTGAAAAAAGTAGAGGGCCCAGTACTGAACCTTGGAGCACCCCAACAGAGACAGGCTGCCAGGAGGAGGTACTTCCAGCAAAGGAGACACTAAACGATTGTTGGGACAGGTAGGAAGCGAACCATGAAAGAACAGAACCTTGAAGGCCTATATCACTAAGAGTTTGAAGGAGGATTGAGTGGTCAACTGTATCAAAGGCAGCAGAGAGGTCAAGAAGGATCAGCAGTGAGTAGCACCCATTGGATTTAGTGGTTGCAAGGTCATTGGTCAGTTTCGCAAGAGCTGTTTCTGTTGAGTGCAGTGAGCGAAAGCCATATTTGCAGAGGGTCAAGGAGAGAGTCGGTGTTGAGGTAGTCAGACGGGCATACACAAGCTTTTCGAGGAGTTTGGAGGCAAAAGGGAGCAGGGAAACTGGGCGGTAGTTGGAGGGAGCAGTCGGATCCAGAGATGTTTTTTTTAGGTTCTGGACTACTGTGGCATGTTTGAGGGGAGTAGGAAAGACCCCAGAGGTTAAAGACAGATTAAAGGTGTGGGTCAAGGATGGTACAAGCGTAACAGAAAGTGTAACAGAAAGTGTTTTGGCAAGATGTGAGGGAACGGAGTTGAGGGGGCAGGTAGTGGGATGAGAGGATCGTAGTATTTTAAGGTCCTCTTGTTCAGTAGCTGAAGGGAACGCGTTAAACATGTGAGGATAGACATGGTTAGCATCTTCCTGCATGGGTGAAGATGGCATTGTGGAGATTTCAGTTCTTATCTGGTCAATTTTTGCTGTGAAAAAGCATGCTAGGTCTTCGGCTTTGAGGTCAGTGTGAGGAACAGCCACCGCAGGACGGAGAAGGGAGTTGAAGGTGGTGAACAGACGTTTTGGGTTCCGGGAGTTGGTGTGTATGAGGGCTGTAAAATATGACTGCTTGGCTAGGAAAAGCGCAGAGCTGTAGGACTGGAGCATAAATTTATAGTGAAGAAAGTTGGAGAGGGAGCGGGTCTTTCTCCAATAGCGTTCATCAGTTCTAGAACATCTTTGGAGATGCCGGGTCAATTTATTGTGCCAGGGCTGCAAGTTTTGTCGCCTCATTGACCAGGGTTTTGACGGCACCAACTTATCAAGGGTGGAAGAAAGAGTAGAGTTGTAGCGGGTGATGGCTTCATCAGGACAGGAGAGAGATAGGACGGATGAGAGTGGTATGGATAGGTTGGCAGAGAATTGCTGTGGATCCAGAGAGTGGAGATTTCTGTGGGTCTGATAAAGTTTGGGTTCAGATGGAAGAACGAGGAGAGAAGATGATGGTCAGAGAGATGTAATAGTGAGTCAGAGATAGGGCACAAGTAGGAGAAGATAAGATCCAGAGTATTACCAGCTGTGTGTGTGGGGGAAATGCACCGCGGAGTAAGGCCAAATGAGGATGTAATGGAGAGAAGTCGCGAGGCAGCTGAGTTAGGCTAGGGTCAGACGAACGCATTTTTCGCGTCGACCGTGGAAAAGTGCGGTCGAACGAACGGACATATTTTTCACGGAATACGCGATAGCGGTCATACGATGCGCCTTTCGTCCGTGATTTTGTACGGATCAACAATAAAACACTTTTTCGTCTGGACGTTATGTTGGCCGGACATTAGCAGCGTCTGAAGTCTCCCAATCACGCAAACACGCCGCTATGCGGCCGCAGCGCACTCTGTACGTCAGTAGTAGCGGTTTGACGTTCTCGAAAAAATGCGTTCGTTTGCCACTTGCGTTGCGCGGACGAACTTTCGTGCGGCCGTACTTCGTGTGTTCCCCGGCATTGGACGTCATTTGCTGCTAGCACGGCCGTGATTTTGTGCGGCTAAACGCACGTTAAAACTGCGTTCGTCTGACCCTAGCCTTATGTGGCGAGTCAACAGGGATGTTAAAGTTGCCAAGAATGAGGGATGGAATGTCAGAAGAGATGAAATCTTGGAGCCAAGAAGAGAACTGGTCAAGGAAGAGAAGAGGTTGGCCAGGGGGTCGGTAGATAACAGCAATACGAGCGGCTAGAGGCTTAAACAGGCGAATAGTACGGACCTCAAATGTGGCGAAAGTAAGGAGCATTGGGGAGAGAGTAAAAATTCCACACCGCCACCTTTTTTGTCACTCACTCTAGGGGAGTGTGTCAATTGAGACCGCCATGTGTTAGCGATGCAGGTATGGCAGTATAACATGGAGAGAGCCAGGTTTCGGTTAACGGCAGTAGATGTAGGGAGCGTGAGATGAAGAAGTTGTGGATGGCAGTAGATTTCTTCACATTACACACTGACCTAGCGTTCCAGAGTCCCAAGTGGAAGGTGGGAGTGGGGGTTGTGTTAATGTGTCTGAGGTTGGTTGAGTTTCTAGAGCTGGAGATTGAGTGGACGCCTGTATCACTGGGGGGCCCAGGGTTGGGGGAGACATCCCCTGCTGCAAGGAGAAGCGTGAGTATTGCAGTTTGCTGGCCTGGTGATTGGGGCTTTCTGTGCTAGGGGTAGAAAGGAAAAAAGGTGTTATATATGTTTAAAGTTAAAAGGGATGTACTGGGACACAAAGATAAGCAGGGATTGGTGAATCGGAAATTGAACGATACAAGTAGTCAACTCTGACATGGCGTATACAGCAGTGAACGTAATGAAATAATCAATAACATAAAACATGTTGATATATCTCTGCAAAACAAAGGCAGTGGAAATACACAGATACATCGTTTAAAACAAATGCCTCCGAACTTCTCGGTGTATCACTGGTAGTCGCATAGGGCAACAATGTTCAGAGGGGCTCAGGTCGTCAAGCAACATTGTGGCGGTCAGCTAATTGCGATGACCAGGACCCTAAAGGGGGTCCGACAAACGCGGAGGTCAAGGAGAGAGAATATTTGTAGCGGAAGTTGAGAGGGCGGGGTAGAAAAAGCCGGGGAAGAGCTGTAGGGGCAGGAGGAAAGAGTAACGGAAAGACTAAGAAGGGGAGGAAGAGAAAGTGGGAAGGGGGAGGTGAGATGGAGGAAGAAGAGGGGAGGGAGGGGAAGAAAAAAAAGAAAGAAGAGGAGAAAAAAAGGGGGCAGGGATAATTTGGGGGGGGGAGGATGGTTGGCAACTAAGTCGTGATTAAGCAGTGCATCAGCAAGGAGAGGGGGAATCGCGGCGGCCGGACAGGTGGTGGCAGCGGCCACCGTAGGGTGAGGACATCTTTTGGGGTTCAGCCGAGGTAATGAATAGGTGGGAGGGGGGATAGCCTCAGCTTCAAGGTCCGGATCGGCTGCGACAGGCGGACGAGAGCAGGTAAGGTGGTACCATTTATGTAGGTTTGTCTCCAAGGTACCCTCCGTCCTCGCAACCAGGTTCTCTTGGTTCCGCACCTCCTCCATCCGCGCCAGCCAGTCACGGTATGTGGGGGGTAGCGCTGATCTCCACGAGCGGGCAACAAGGAGGAGCACCGTCATGAGCATGGGCATCGCCACTGACTTCTTAAAAGTGCCTACCGGATAAGGCGTATGGGTAAGGAGCAGTGTCTAAGGTGTAAACGGCTACTATACAGAGCATTTTATATTTTGCTTAGTGTACAATTTTTATTATGCTACATTTTTAGATTAAAGCTTTTTTAAAATTCAACTTGGTCCTTGCTGTCCTGGAATCTGAGGTTTTTGTGGATTTGACCCACTCAACAAATCCACTGGTATTACCACCTAGAGCTTGGCCATAAGCTCCATCTAATGTGAGTTGATACTATAATTATTTAATTATATGTATATTGGTGGATCTGCACAAGAAGGTCTCTCTTCTGTTTTTTATGTCTTCTTCAACACCCAATGAGTGAAAGAAAAATATCAATTTTGAAGGGAGTGGGTCTCCTCCAAAATTATATAAGAAGGCAAAGGACCCGGATGCTTGCAATCACTCAGAGCCAGTGAAGGGGCTCTCCGCTTGTGAGTGTAACAGTTCTTTGTCATCTATTCCATCGTTATCTGTACATCCTGCACTATTATATGTATTTTGTGCTTTTTTTTATATAATCCATATTGGACGTTTATGATGTATACCATGAGAACCACCTGAACACCAAGAAGCGATCCTTATCGCGCCACCAGATACGTATTTTTCTACTTGTCGCTACATTGGTTTGGGGGAAACCTCTATAGATCTGGTTTGGCATTGGGATACTGGTGGAGGCACATTTTGGGCGCTGACTATCCTTTTTTGTGTGCTCCCAGATATGTTTGAAAGATAGGGGATCCGGGTGTAACGGGCGCTGCGGCGCTCACACAGGAGTAGCGAGGTTGAGATCTTATTGGACAGAATTATCTGCTCGACCGTAACAAAATAAACAGTATTTTTAGACTTATACTCCAAAGCCAAGGAGTATGACAAGAGAACTGAACTGCTACTAAGTTCTAAAGGTTTCGAGATCAACTGACAACTTAGAGCACACAACAATACAGAGAGCTGCAAGACTGGAGTGGGTGTACTAAGGTAGTTAGTATGACAGTTAACAAATTGTGCAGACTGCAGTCAGGGCCGGCCCGACAATGGTGCAGAGCGGAGCAGCGGCACCAGGCGGGAGAAATTCGGGGGCGGCAAATTTCAGCCACCGGGCCGCTGCTGTGCTCTGCACTATTTTTTTTATGCGGCGACGGCAGATCGTGCAGCCGCCGCGTTCGTTCCTTCAACGAGCGGCAGCCGCATGAGTATCTGCCTCTCGCCTGAGATCCAGCCTCCAGCCTGCCGCGATCGAGATCATGTGATCTCGCGAGATCGCTGCAGGCTGGAGGGTGGATCCCAGGCTAGCGGCAGATACTCAGGAACGTGGTGGCCACACGATCCGCCCCTTGGAGGGGCCTGGCAAAGGTGAGCCTGGGGGCATATATATCCATGAGTGAACCTGGGGCAAATATATCCATGAGTGAGCCTGGGGACAAATATATCCATGAGTGAGCCTGGTGACAAATATATCCATGTGTAAACCTGGGGGCAAATATATCCATGAGTGAGCCTGGGGGCAAATATATCCATGAGTGAGCCTGGGGGCAAATATATCCATGAGGGCAAATATATCCATGAGTGAGCCTGGGGCAAATATATCCATGAGGGCAAATATATCCATGAGTGAGCCTGGGGCAAATATATCCATGAGGGCAAATATATCCATGAGTGAGCCTGGGGGCAAATATATCCATAAGGGCAAATATATCCATGAGTGAGCCTGGGGGAAAATATATCCATGAGTGACAAACACAGAAAAAATGGCGTGGCACCCATACTCACCGGAGCGGCAGCAACTGACAGGAGTAACAGCCCAGTTAATGTATAAAACATAACAAGGAAAAAAGGTGTCATCTGCGCTCGTTTCTATGTGTTCCATGTACAACAAAACTGAGGTTTTTGTTTGTTTCAATGGCCATTGCAACGTAAACTCACTCGCCACTTCATGGCACCTCTTTACAGAGTGAGTACCTACCTAACATGTACCAAAAGGCCGCTCTACTGAGCAGCTCCAAGCCCCTCCTGCTGCTTTTCAGCCAAGGAGAGGCAAAGATGGTGGGTTTTATTTATACACGCACCAAACACTTCCCATTTGGGATTAAAAACAAAAACATGGAAAGAGGAACAGCTGCAGAACGACGGACTTGTGTTACAAGCATGATATATACACAAACACAGAAAAAATGGCGTTGCGCCCATACTCACCGGAGCGGCAGCAACTGCCAGGAGTAACAGCCCAGTTAATGTATAAAACATAACAAGGAAAAAAGGTGTCATCTGCGCTCGTTTCTATGTGTTCCATGTACAACAAAACTGAGGTTTTTGTTTGTTTCAATGGCCATTGCAACGTAAACTCACTCGCCACTTCATGGCACCTCTTTACAGAGTGAGTACCTACCTAACATGTACCAAAAGGCCGCTCTACTGAGCAGCTCCAAGCCCCTCCTGCTGCTTTTCAGCCAAGGAGAGGCAAAGATGGTGGGTTTTATTTATACACGCACCAAACACTTCCCATTTGGGATTAAAAACAAAAACATGGAAAGAGGAACAGCTGCAGAACGACGGACTTGTGTTACAAGCATGATATACACAAACACAGAAAAAATGGCGTTGCGCCCATACTCACCGGAGCGGCAGCAACTGCCAGGAGTAACAGCCCAGTTAATGTATAAAACATAACAAGGAAAAAAGGTGTCATCTGCGCTCATTTCTATGTGTTCCATGTACAACAAAACTGAGGTTTTTTTTGTTTCAATGGCGATTGCAACGTAAGCTCACTCGCCACTTCACGGCACCTCTTTACAGAGTGAGTACCTACCTAACATGTACCAAATGTACATGGAACACATAGAAACGAGCGCAGATGACACCTTTTTTCCTTGTTATGTTTTATACATTAACTGGGCTGTTACTCCTGGCAGTTGCTGCCGCTCCGGTGAGTATGGGCGCAACGCCATTTTTTCTGTGTTTGTGTAGATCATGCTTGTAACACCAGTCCGTCGTTCTGCAGCTGTTCCTCTTTCCATGTTTTTGTTTTTAATCCCAAATCTGTTTGGTGCGTGTATAAATAAAACCCACCATCTTTGCCTCTCCTTGGCTGAAAAGCAGCAGGAGGGGCTTGGAGCTGCTCAGTAGAGCGGCCTTTTGGTACATGTTAGGTAGGTACTCACTCTGTAAAGAGGTGCCGTGAAGTGGCGAGTGAGCTTACATTGCAATGGCCATTGAAACAAACAAAAACCTCAGTTTTGTTGTACAGGGAACACATAGAAACGAGCGCAGATGACACCTTTTTTCCTTGTTATGTTTTATCCATGAGTGAGCCTGGGGCAAATATATCCATGTGTGTGCCTGGGGTCAAATATTTCCATGTGTGAGCCTGGGGGAAAATATTTCCATGTCTGAGCCTGGGGGTAAATATATCCATGTGTGAGCCTGGAGGCAAATATATCCATGAGTGAGCCTGGGGCAAATATATCCATGCGTGAGCTGGGGCAATATACCCATGTGTGGGCACTGCTGGGTATGTGACGCTGGGCACTCTGGGCTCAGTTATACACACCTCACATTACTGTATCACAGAGCTTCACAGCTAGAAAATTCTAATGTACAGTGTGTATGAGTGTTTGAATTTTATTGCTGTGGCGTACTGTGATACGCTCCTACACGCTGCATTGTTTGTTTGTTTTTGGGGGGGCAGCATTTCATCCTTCGCTCCAGGCAGCACAATGTCTTGGGCCAGCCCTGACTGCAGGGCAGTCAATGACCAGACCAACTTAGCGTTTTCCGTGAAACCAAAACGGGTATGTTGTACCTTATAATCACCAGGGTCTATTGACACATATAACTGCGTAAGGATAGTACAAGCCCGGGTACACTTGGCAAATTGAGCAAGATGAACATAAGTAGAAAACAAGCGGTATTTCGTTACTGCAGATTGTACAAGCGTGCACGATCGTATGTCAGGAACCTTGGACCTGGAGCAGAACCCCGATAAGGCTATATATGGTACACCAGAGCAAGATGGGAATTTTCCCAAGAGGCAAGTAAAACCCCAAGCAGCCTGCATAGGGTTAAACCAACAACGCACAGCACTAGCAACCGCTATAGCATGTAACATGAGAATAGTCAAAGACCAGCCGGGTCAAAATCAGGAGCAGGAATCGTAGACGTGAATGGGTCGGCAACGTAAACAGCAATGAGAATCAATAGGAAGCGATGCGAGAATGAACTCCACGTCAGGGCAACGAGGCAACTCCTCGTGCCCTGCTTTAAACCCGGTGGCTCCTCGTGACCACGCCAGGCCCCGCCCCCTCGGACACCGCTCAGCCATTACATGGTGCTGGCACTCGACCAGCCAGTGGCACTGAACCATGCCCAGACCCCTCAGGAAGCACAGCAGGGGCTGAGGATGTAACACCGGGGATGTCTGCAAAAGACTGTAGATAATCGAGATGCTGTGGCTCAACGGGCACCTGGCAAGGCAGAGCGCTTCAAAAGGCGTAGTGGATCGAATCAGTCGGTGACGAGCGGGAAGGGAGAGCAGGTATTGCAAGATCTGGGCAAAGTTGAACCTCTCCAGGGGCGTAGGGTTAGGCGTCTGGTTTGGCCGGTCCCAGGGGGGAGTAAATCCGGTCCCGAAAGGAAGTGTGTGGCCCTGGGGTTAATCACCGGAGCCAGTCGCCGGAGACAGGGTTGCAGGCCCACTAGAAAATCTGGATTATCAGAGAGCGGGAGCATTGGAGACGGATATGAGGAAAAGGAACAGCGGTGGAGGACTGAATTCCAGACTTGAAGTGTGGCGCCCACGAATGGGTTGTGGGACGAAAAGGGGGAGCGGTGACTCGGGGCAATCCAAGGCAGTACCATAAGAGGGTGAGGTGTGGCGCCCCATTCCAGATCCTGCCACAGTGCTTGTCTACCCCCCGTCATCCACTCCACCACCCGGACCAGGTGCGAGGCCTGGTAATAAAGGGTGAAGTCCAGTAGGGGATGTGGACGGGTAGGGTTTGGAAAAGATAGAGAAGGCGTGGCAGGATGTTCATCTTAAGGATACTTATTTTCCCAAACCAGGACACCTTCAACGGCTTCCAGCTCACCATGTCTCAGCAGAGAGCCGCCCATAACGGCAAGAAATTTTCCTTAAAGAGATCCTGCATGGATCTCGTAAGCCAGAGCCCTAGGTATTTCATTTGCGCGGGGCACCAGACAAAGGGAAGCGTGTGTAGGAGCGTGCGTTCCGTCGCCTCTGGAATGTTCAAGTTCAGAATTTCAGAATTATCATGTTTAGTTTAAGGTTGGCCAGCCGGCCGTAAATCTGAAACTCGTCGACTATTGCAGGTAGGGCCGTTGACGGTTCGGAAACATAAAACAGGAGGTCGTCAGCGTAAGCCGACATCTTTTGTGTGTGAGCTCTGCCCTTCAGACCCGGGATAGAGGCATTCTTCCGTATGGACTCCAGGAAGGGTTCCAGGGACAGTGCGAAGAGGAGTGGTGACAGGGGACAGCCCTGTCTAGTCCCATTTCAGATCTGAAAAGGCTCAGAAAAGACCCCGTTTACCCTGACCCTGGCATTGGGGGTACTGTAGAGGGCAGCTGTCCACTTAACATACTCCACCAGTAAGCTCGCAGCGTTGAGAACATAAAGGGCCACAAGACTCTGTCAAACGCCTTTTCGGCGTCTGTGGACAGCAGCAACATGGGGGTTTTTTAGATCGTTGCGCTTCATGTAGCACATTCAGGGTCTGAATCGTGCTGTCTCTAGTCTCACGAGCCGGGATGAACCCCACTCGGTCCCTCTTCACGAGGGAGGGGAGTACCTGGCGAAGGCGGTTTGCTAGGATCGCAGCAAAGATTTTAAGGTCGTTATTGAGGAGTGAGATGGGCCTAAAGCTGGAGCACATTTGGGGATCTTTACCCTCCTTGGGTATCACCACTATCGTATTGGAGAGGGAATGGGGGTGGAAGGGTTTATCAGAAAGCAATGCATTAAAGGTCCCTGCCATATGGGGGTCAAGAACGTCCCGAACTGTTTGTAAAAAGAGCAGGGAAACTGTCTGGGCCAGGGGCTTTGCCATTCTTCTGTCGTTTAATGGCTTGGGAGATCTAATCCGGGGAGATGGGGAGCCGGAGCAGCGAACTTTGCTTGGCCCTGAGATGGTGAGGTATCTGTGACGCCAGATAGTCATCAATAAAGGTGCAAAGGGAGCGGACCGACAGCATCAACCGAGTGGTACAGGGAGGAATAGTAGTCCCGAAAGGCCCGGACAATTTGGGTCGGGTCTGGTGTCGGGTGCCAGAGGCGGGTCGGATCGACGGGACGTAAACTTGTCGTCTCTTCTGCTTCAAGAGGCGGGATAAGAGACGGCCCAGCTTATCTTTATGTAGCGCAAAGTAACACTTTGTAGCATCGCCCGTTGCACTTGGGGGTTAAGTGTAACGGGTGCTATGGCACTCATCCTGTGTAATTAGGATCTTAATGGACAGATTTTTCTGATATAAAAGTTCAAAGCAACAAGGACTATAGTACCTAGAATCCCAAGCCAGGGAGGTAATACATGATCCTGAATACCACTTAAGCCCAAGAGGCTGCTTAGTGAAAACACACAGACGCTATTCACATAGATACCTAGCCTGGAGACTTAAGCATGACTTGGTATGATAGCAGCGTAATCAATTGTAGATTTGTTTTCAAGCAAGTAGTATGCGCGGTTGGTTAATTGAGCAGCCTGCAGGGAAGTCACCAAATCAGCGAACCTGTGGTTAATGCTGCAACCAGAAGGGGCATACAATAGACAACTGGAGCAATGATTTGGTCTCATGACCTGGAGGTTAGACACACAATCGGACGCCTTGTGATTAGGACTCAAACCATATTGTGTAGTTAAGAGACCTTGGGCGCGCAATGGGTTTACCAAACAGGCGGGCAGACCTCCAAACAACAAACATGCGGTTAAACCAAAACATGAATACTGAACTGCACAGACGAAACACCAAGGGAGTATGCAAGAGAATGTCAAAGGGAATAGCCGGGTCAGAACATATACAGGGTCCTCGTACAAGCAAGTCAGCAACTGGTTAATCAATCAGCAATGATATAGACAGCAGGCGATGTGGGAACTTTACTCCACGTCAGGGCGACGAGCAATATCTTGCGCCCTGCTTTAAACCCGGCGGCTCCTCGTGACCATGCCAGGCCCCGCCCCCTCAGACGCCGATTGGCCATTACCAACTACTGGAACTCGACCAGCCAGCGACACCACTGGGCTCCCAAACCCCCCAGGCAGCGTTGCGGGGGCTGAGGATGTAACATAACCCCCCGGTCGGCCTCAGGATAACCCCCAGGCGCAGAAGGATTAGCCACATGGAATTGACAAACCAAACGAGGCGTATGGATTTCGCTGGCTGGCAACCATTACTTATCCTCAGGACCATAACCCTCCCAATCTACAAGGTATTGGACAACACGGAACTTCAGGATGGCACGGACCTCATACACCTCCTCACCCTGGGACTGAATAGGTGAAGGAGGCACAGTAACTCTCGTGTACCTATTATAGGTAAGAGGTTTAAGGAGGCTAACATCAAATACGTAGATATGAGGGTAATGCCAAAGCATAGGATGCTGGATTGACTCGGCGTAAAACTTTGTAAGGACCTATAAATCTGGGGGCCATTTTCATGGATGGAACTAGGAGTATTATGTTCCTAGTAGAAACTCTATCCCTACCCGTATACACGGGGGCAGGACTTCTCCGTTTGTATGCTTTTTCTTTTTGTTTAGTAATATTGGCCTCCATAATTTCTTTTACTTTCTCCCATGTTTCCTTTAGGGAGTCTAATTGTTCATTCAAGGCAGGCAACACAGTTCCTTGAAATTTAGAGGGGAGCATGGGAGGATCATATCCATACACGGTATGAAAGGGTGAGTGACCTGTCGTTTCACTGACTGAGTTGTTTATGGCAACCTCAGCCCATGGCAAAAGATCTGACCACTCATTTTGTTTTTCAGAGACGAAACATCTCAAGTATTGTTCAACATTTTGGTTGGCCCTCTCTGCTGCACCATTAGTCTGAGGATGGTAAGCAGAGGAGAAACTCAATTCAATACCCAGGTTCGCACAAAACCCTCTCCTGAATTGAGACACGGACTGGATCCCTCTGTCGGACACAATTCCCAGATAGACCCCATGAAGCCTGACCATGTTCTGGACGAAGACTGGTACCAACTCACTGGCTGATGGTAGCTTGGCAAGAGGCACGAAGTGCACCATTTTGGAGAACCTGTCTACAACGGTAAGGATCATGGTGTGACCCTGGGACACTGGTAAGTCTGTGATAAAGTCCATAGATAGGTGGGTCTTTCAGGTACCGGTAATGGTTGCAACAGACCAATTGGTAAGGACCTGGGATTTTTGCTTCTACAGCACACTTCACAAGTAGCTATGTAGTCTTTAACATCCCTTCGCATACCTGCCCACCAGAACTTCTTTTCAATTGTAGCCAGAGTTTTTGTTATACCCTTATGCCCGAAGGGCTTGGAATCATGAAATATCATCAGAATCTGTGTTCTCTCCTCCTCAGGCACAAAGAGTTTACCAGGAGGCCTTTCTGTGGGAGTGGTACCTTGAACGGCCTGAATTCTTTTCAATAATGGAGAAGATACAGTGAGAAGAGTGGTACCCAAGATCCTCTCTTGAGGAATGATGGGACTTTGGTTGAACGTGTGTTGTTCATAAGACTCAAATTGTCTAGACAAAGCATCAGCTTTGGTGTTCTTGGAACCTGGGTGATATGTCAGCAAGAAGTTAAAGCTGGACAGGAACAAGGACCACCTTGCCTGTCTAGTGTAACCAATGTAAATAGATGTGTGTCTCTTTAAGAGTGTTAATTCCCCTAATATCCCCCATTTTAGTGAAACTTCTATAGTATTGTAAATGTCTCACCCTAAGGAATCTTTTGTGTTGTTTTTATTGTTAATTTGAGATGGGGATTCTAATATGCTAATGAGGTATGACCTCATCCCCTGTCAGCCCGGGCTTATCTCCAGAGCACGAGGAACTGCTTGGGAGGTAGGAGGTGTTTATGTGAAGGCTCTCTGATTCACATTCCTTAGAGGTTTAAACTAGGGATGCACCCAGTGGCGTAGCGTGGGTTGTCAGCGCCCGGGGCCAGCCAAGAATTGTGCGCCCCCACCTGTGGACACGTTATCGATATTGCCCCAGCTCTCACATGGATTTGCCCCAGCTCATGGATTTGCCCCCAGCTCATGGATTTGCCCAGCTCATGGATTTGCCCCAGCTCATGGATTTGCCCCAGCTCACACATGGATTTGCCCCAGCTCACACATGGATTTGCCCAGCTCATGGATTTGCCCCAGCTCACACATGGATTTGCCCCAGCTCACACATGGATTTGCCCCCAGCTCACACATGGATTTGCCCCCAGCTCACACATGGATTTGCCCCAGCTCACACATGGATTTGCCCAAACTCATGGATTTGCCCCAGCTCATGGATTTGCCCAGCTCATGGATTTGCCCCAGCTCATGGATTTGCCCCAGCTCACACATGGATTTGCCCCAGCTCACACATGGATTTGCCCAGATCATGGATTTTCCCCAGCTCATGGATTTGCCCCCAGCTCATGGATTTGCCCAGCTCATGGATTTGCCTCCAGCTCATGGATTTGCCCCCAGCTCATGGATTTGCCCAGCTCATGGATTTGCCCCCAGCTCATGGATTTGCCCAGCTCATGGATTTGCCCCCAGCTCATGGATTTGCCCCCAGCTCATGGATTTGCCCAGCTCATGGATTTGCCCCCAGCTCATGGATTTGCCCCAGCTCATGGATTTGCCCCCAGCTCATGGATTTGCCCAGCTCATGGATTTGCCCCCAGCTCATGGATTTGCCCCCAGCTCATGGATTTGCCCCAAGCTCATGGATTTGCCCAACTCATGGATTTGCCCAACTCATGGATTTGCCCCCAGCTCATGGATTTGCCCCAGCTCATGGATTTGCCCAGCTCATGGATTTGCCCAGCTTATGGATTTGCCCCCAGCTCATGGATTTGCCCCAAGCTCATGGATTTGCCCAACTCATGGATTTGCCCAACTCATGGATTTGCCCCAGCTCATGGATTTGCCCCCAGCTCATGGATTTGCCCCAGCTCATGGATTTGCCCAGCTCATGGATTTGCCCAGCTTATGGATTTGCCCCCAGCTCATGGATTTGCCCCCAGGTCATGGATTTGCCCCCAGCTCATGGATTTGCCCAGCTCATAGATTTGCCCAGCTCATGGATTTGTCCCCAGGTCATGGATTTGCCCAGCTCATGGATTTGCCCAGCTCATAGATTTGCCCAGCTCATGGATTTGTCCCCAGGTCATGGATTTGCCCAGCTCATGGATTTGTCCCCAGCTCATGGATTTGCCCAGCTCATGGATTTGCCCCAGCTCATGGATTTGCCCCCAGCTCATGGATTTGCCCCAGCTCACACATGGATTTGCCCAGCTTACACATGGATTTGCCCCCAGCTCACACATGGATTTGCCCCCAGCTCATGGATTTGCCCCAGCTCATGGATTTGCCCCAGCTCATGGATTTGCCCCAGCTCATGGATTTGCCCAGTTTACACATGGATTTGCCCAGCTTACACATGGATTTGCCCAGCTCTCACCTGGATATTGCTCCAGCTCCGGCAGGGGTTGAGAGGACCCAGATGCCGGGCAGCGGGAGTGCCTGCCCGGTCCTGAAGAGTCCGTCCTGTTGAAGGTGATGCGGCTGCGTGCGTGCGCAGGTCACGCGGTCCGGCCAGTCAGGTGGTACAGAGACTCAGTACCACCTGATTAGCCGGACCACGTGACCGGCTGCGCCTGCATGCAGCCGCTTCCCTTTAACAGGACGGACTCTTCAGGACCGGGCAGGCACTCCCGCGCTGCCCGGCATCTGGGTCCCCTCAACCCCGGGCCAGTTTTAGGGGCGCAAATGCACCCCTAACAAAACTGTGCCCGGGGCCACGGCCCCCCCAGCCACCCCCCACGCTACGCCACTGGATGCACCGATACCACTTTTTTAAGACCGAGTACGAGTAGCGATACTTTTTTTCAAGTACTCACCGATATCGAGTACCGATACTTTTATTTTATGTCATGTGAATGCTTTTCAACAAGAACAGACCTCATATAAAAATGCCCCCAGCTCACATGTATATATCCCCCCGAGTTATATATATACACAGAATGCCCCCAACTCACATGTAGCTTGCCCCAAGCTCACATGGATATATAGCTTGCCCCCAGCTCATATGGATATATAGCTTGCCACCAGCTCACATGGAGATTGCCCCAGCTGACATGGATATTGCCCCCAGCTCTCGTGGATATGCCCCCAGCTCTCCTGGATATGCCCCCAGCTCACATGGATATGCCCCAGCTCACATGGATATGCCCCCAGCTCTCATGGAGATTGCCCCCAGCTCACATGGATATGCCCCCAGCTCTCATGGATATGCCCCAGCTCTCATGGATATGCCCCAGCTCTCATGGATATGCCCCAGCTCTCATGGATATGCCCCCAGCTCACATGGATATGCCCCCAGCTCACATGGATTTGCCCCCAGCTCACATGGATATGCCCCAGCTCTCATGGATATGCCCCCAGCTCGAACGCTGGGGAAGCTGGCCAGTTGCATGAAAAGCACGCGGCCAGCATTCCCCTCCGGCGGCAGCGATACTCACTCGTCTGAAGGTCCAGGTGCGCTGCTGTGAGGCGATCATGTGGCTACTGGGCGCATTTGTGACGCTGCCTCCAGCCGAGAAGCAGCATCACAGATGCGCCCGGCGGCCACGTGAACGCATCACAGCACCGCGACCGGACCTTTAGATGGGTGAGTATCGCTGCCGCCGGAGGGGAAAGCTGGCCGCGTGCTTTTCATGCACGAGGCCAGCTTCCCCAGCCCCACAGACACCGGCAAGCCGGCCCAGCGCTGGCTTCCTGTATCGGGGGTGTGTATCAGTCTTTTGCACGAGTACCAAGTACTCGTGCACACAGCAATAACGGCACCGATACTAGTATCGGTATCGGTGCATCCCTAGTTTAAACCTATGTAATAGTTCTCAAACGGTTTCCATGTTTTAGTTTTAACCATATATATGTGTAGTTGTCATGTTAGTTCTCAAGGATATTCATGAATCTTAATATATGTTTAGTTTGCAATCATTCAGGGTAAAACAGCTCTTTTGTATAGCACAGGGCTCTAATGGGAAAATATCAGGAAGGAAAGTGCTAAACCTGTGCTAATCCTATGCTTGATCTGTGCAGGTGGAAGTTGCAGAGGACGTTTTCATGCCGTGTTATTTATATGTGTTTTACCCAGGTATGATAGATTTGTTTTATCCTCATTTTTATGATTTATTTGTATTTTCTTTTTGTATATATTTATTTTAGTTCATTGTATTGTAAAGCGACTATATCACCCAGTATCCTGAGAGCACGAGGAGCGGCTTGGAGGTGGAAGTTGCAGAGGATGTTTTCATGCCGTGTTATTTATATGTGTTTTACCCAGATTAAAAACCGAATGTTCCCAGCGATCCAGTTGCCGGTCTCATCCTTGGTGCACAACAAAACACAACGCAGAGTCCATACGAACGGGCAGCGAGGGTGTAGGCCGGTAACAGTGGTGCCGTGACCCAGATGTAGATCAGATCAGTCTGCCGTGTGGATCTTCATCTAAGGATCAATGTCGTTTGATCGCCGATGGGAGCTGCACTTCAGTACAGGTTCCAAAGAACTGTTAAAGTGGTGGCACATTTTTATGCACAGGACACTTTGCCATATATTTAATGCCATCAAGTTTTTTTTTACTCTCGTGAGATTCCTTGGAGTTGGTTACAGTGGTTACAGTGGTGCCTCGTAAAAGTTTTTGTGTTATTTAATGATAAATTCGTTTTTTGTAATTGCACGTTATAAGGAATCATGGCACATGGTCAGAGGCGGCTCTAGACTTTGTGAGGCCTTAGGCGAAACTTAAACACGAGGCCCCACTAACAGCCGCAATGGAAAAAAATTCAAACAATAGAGAGGAAATGCAAGTGTTTTAAAAAGGAACATTTGTAGAACATTAAAGAGAAATACAGAGCCAAAGTAATTTACCACAGGAGCGTATCTCCGAGCTCCACAGCAATAAAACTCTAAGGGCTCTATCACCTCCTTATAGCTAACACTAGCACTCACATAAATGAGCTTTAGTGATTCGGAGGTGATCTGTGCAGAGTGCTATCGGGTTAAAAAATCCGTTAGCGATTCGGTATTAGTGCTTTTTAGCGCAAGCTTACTGTACTTTGCACTCCCTATACCTAACATGGGGAGTGCAAAGAGTAAGCAGAGATTAACTGGTGTTAGGATCACAAAGTCTTAACACTAGTTACTGAGACCTGTCGCTAACTAAAATAAAAGTTAACACCCGCTCTGAGCTGCTGCGGATTCCGCTGCTGTCATGTGACCTGGCAGCAGAAGCCTCCATGAAGTCCATGGAGGGGATGCTCGGGACAGCGCTTTAGCCTCCAGCATCCGCAGTCCTAGTGGCTGCTACGGGGAAGACTGCTGGACTCAGCGCCTGCCCCGTTATCCGCTGGTGAAACCGGGATGCAAAAGGGAAGTTAGCAGACAGTAACACAAATTTTTCCCCTTAGCGTCCCGGTTTGAGCTCAGGGGACCCGATAGGGCCCTAAAAGGGTGAAAGCGCACAGAACTTGCAGCCGAATTGCACCAAATGGTATATGTCACCGTTTGGTGCAATTTTGTGGCAGTTTGTCTATTCAGAAAGCTGTCAATTCGCCAAATATTTGCGAATTGCCAGCGAAATACGCTACTGTTCACCACAGATTGCTGCAATTTGGTGACCTTTGGCGACAGTGAAATTCCCCCATAGAGAATGGTTAATCTATTCAGAGAACAACGAACAGCAGAGAAATGTCAGTGAAATTATAGTTAATAAATGTATATATTAATATGTAATTTAGTTAAATAGATACCTATACTATTAGAGTTATTTTAAATATTAAAATAAATTCTTATTCTTTAATAATTATATATATATATATATATATATACACACATTCTTTATTTATGAAGCGCCAGCATATTCCGCAGCACTGTACAATGGGCAGAGTATAGACAGGGTTACAATACATTGAACAACATTTGGCAAACAGTACAGGAGGAGATGAGGGCCCTATTCCTGTGGGATCTTACAATCTAGAAGGGTTGTGGGTGGAAACAGGAGGAGAGGACTGCAAGGTGAGGGCGACTGACTGCAAGGTGAGGGCGACTGACTGCAAGGTGAGGGCGACTGACTGCAAGGTGAGGGCGACGGACTGCAAGGTGAGGGCGACGGACTGCAAGGTGAGGGCGACGGACTGCAAGGTGAGGGCGACGGACTGCAAGGTGAGGGCGACGGAATGCAAGGTGAGAGCGACGGACTGCAAGGTGAGAGCGACGGACTGCAAGGTGAGAGCGAAGGGCTGAAGGTGATAGCGAAGGGCTGCAAGGTGATAGCGATGGACTGCAAGGTGATAGCGATGGACTGCAAGGTGATAGTGATGGACTGCAAGGTGAGAGTGATGGAATGGTTGGGGCATTGAGGTGTATTAGTGAGTCCAGTGGTCGGTTTGCCTGAATAGGCATGTTTTAAGGGAGCGTTTGAAGGAAGGAAAACTATGGGAAAGTCTGACAGTAAGAGGGAGAGCATTCCAGAGGATGGAGGCTGCGCGTGAGAAGTCATGCAGTCTATAATGGGAAGAGGTGATGCGGGGAGAAGCTAGGCGCAGGTCACTGTTTGATCTTAGGGAGCGGCTGGGGTGTATTTGGTGTTTAGTGAGAACAGGTAATGGGGAGCTGAGTTAGTGAGAGCTTTGTAGGTCAGGGTAAGGATTTTGAATTTAACTCTGCAGTGGATGGGGAGCCAGTGAAGGGACTCGCAGAGAGGAGCAGCAGAGACAGAGTGGCGGGTGAGGTGGATGGGGAGCCAGTGTAGGGATTCGCAGAGAGGAGCAGCAGAGACAGAGCGGCAGGTGAGGTGGATGGGGAGCCAGTGAAGGGACTTGCAGAGAGGAGCGGCAGAGACAGAGCAGCAGGTGAGGTGGATGAGCCTGGCACAGGCGTTCAGAATGGATTGTAGGGGGGGAGGCAGGAGAGAGGGAGCTAGCAATTAATAAACTATTACACCCCAACCCTCCTACACACTTACATATGTTATTTTGGCAGTGGAAGTAATCTATTTAGGGTTAACTGGGAGAATTTTATTTTTTCACATGAAAAAAAGAACAAGAAGTGAGTCAAATTTGACTACAGTTAGGTCAAAGTTAGGTTCGTGTGAAAAAAAACACAATTCCCCTGTTAACCCTAAATATATTACTTCCACTACCAAAAAAAAATAGTTGTGTGTATATTATGTGTATATGTATATTATATGCATACTTTCTGTGTAGCATTTTTCAAAGGCACCGCCACTTCCCAAATTCCAGGTTGAGACAGAGAGGGAATCTGTGAGTGAGGGATGGTGGTGCATGAGTGGCTACAGGCAGGGTGCGGCCGGCCGCAACTCCAGATGAGAATCGCCAGGACGGGGCATGGGTGGCAGACGTCCAGTGCGCCCTCTTTGACATCATCGAAGGGGGTCACCGGTCGGGCGCCATCTTGGATTCCCAGGCCGCCGGGCCTAGGTAGGCCGCAGTGCTGCCTGGAAAAAAAATGGCTGTCGTCTTAATGTGCAGCGGCTGGCCCAAGACATTGTGCTGTCTGGGTCAAAGGATGAAGTGTTGCCCCCCAAAACATAATGTAAAAACCCAAGGGCTGAATATAGAATATTTGATACAGTCCTAACCTCAACATCTGAGGAAAGGGATTTAGGGGTTATTATTTCAGAGGATCTAAGGGTAAGTAGTCAATGTAATAGAGCAGCAGGAAATGCTAGCAGAATGCTTGGTTGTGTAGGGAGAGGTATTAGCAGTGGGAAAAGGGAAGTGCTCATGCCACTGTACAGAGCACTGGTGAGACCTCACTTGGAGTACTGTGTGCAGTACTGGAGACCGTATCTCCAGAAGGATATAGACATCTTAGAGAGAGTTCAGAGAAGGGCTACTAAAATGGTGTACGGCTTGAAGGAGAAAAGTTACCAGGAAAGGCTTAATGATCTTAACATGTACAGCTTGGAAAAAAGACGAGACAGAGGAGATATGATAGAAACATTTAAATACGTAAAGGGAATCCACAAGGTAGAGGAAGGGAGTATATTAAAACGGAAACAAAGTAGCAAAACAAGAGGACATAGTCTTAGATTAGAGGGGCAAAGGTTTAAAAGTAACATCAGGAAACATTATTTTACTGAGAGGGTGGTGGATACATGGAACAGCCTTCCAGTTGAAGTGGTAGAGGCCAAAACAGTAATTGAATTTAAGCAAGCATGGGATAGGCATAAGGCTATCCTAAACAAAAGATAAATCCAGGTTAAGTATCCATGTAATTGGGCAGACTAGATGGGCCGAAAGGTTCTTATCTGCCGACATTTTTGTATGTTTGTATAACCACCCATATCATAGAGCTCCACTGCAATAAAACAAAATTTATTGTATATTATTAAACCAATTATATTTTAATATAAATGATATTTTTAAGAAATAATATTTAAACTTTAACATAAAAATATACGTTGAAATTATACTAAATTTAAATATTAAAATATTTAAATTACATAATTAAATTCATAATCTGAATAAATATGAAAATTAAATAGAATGCACTGTATTTAAATATTAAAATGAATATAGATTACAATATTAAATTGAAGTCTATTAAAATGTGTAATTAAAATAATTATACTAAAATAAAAGTGTAGTTAGACCGCACTAAGCTCCAAAACAAATTCTGTGCCCAGCTTTCCCATTTTCCCCATGAATCTTGCAAGAGGTACATACATAGAGACAGATGAAGACTGTCTGACAGCTATACAGATATAGAGAGGGATACAAACACAGATAGAGATAAAGACAGCCATACAGATAGATGCAGACTGTCCTATATATAGAGACCCACAGAAAGAAATACAGAAAGATTAAAATAATCCTGGAAACAAAGAGAATATTTTATGTTCACCTTGTCCCCTAGTGGGTCAGACTCACTTCAGCCTTGACATTCTCATATCTGGAGTCTCCCCTGCTGCTGCCCCCCCCTCCCCTGTGACTGCTGACAAGGAGCAAGCACAGCTCCTGGGTCAGGATGAGGTCAAGACTCTGCAAGACCAGCGACCATCAGATAATTTTATTAAAGTGTTTCTCCTGCTGCTGTTGATCTGGGTGTCATTAAGGGGGGTGCTCCCCCCAGCCTCCATTAACCCCCCCATTAGAAGGTGCAGAGCTGTGCATTAAAGACTCCCAGCCCGCACCTGCAATTATCACACAGCATGAGGCAGATTTCAAATAACTTACTCTGCTCAGGAGGAGGAAGCAGGGGTAGTGCTCCTACAGGACATGCTGCTGCTTCCAGACAGTTCCCAGGTAGGCACAGCACGGGAGCTCACTCACGTGGGCAGCTGCTCTCATTTCCGCCACAGAGTGACAGGGGGCGGAGCAGCTTCACATGCAGCAGGCCTATCTGCTCCCCTGCAACAAGCGGGGATTAAGGGGTTCCAATCGATTTACTGGCAGCCAGTGGCGTCACTAGGGTTGGTGTCACCCGGTGCGGTAATTTATGGTGTCACCCCCCCCCGAGTTTTACAGATTTTTTTTAACTACTCCTACTCCTAAATCAGTACTCCCATATAACACTGAATGCTCATACACACAGCGCACATTACTGTGAGGTTTATTGCTGTGGAGCTCTCTCATATGCTCACACAACTTTTTGCCAGCTGCCAGCAAGTACGTTGCCTGTTCGAAGGCAGTGAAAGCACACATGGATATATATTGCCCCCAGCAGCTCTGGATATATTGCCCCCAGCAGCTCTGGATATATATTGCCCCCAGCAGCTCACCCATGGATATATATTGCCCCCAGCTCACATATGGATATATTGCCCCAGTTAACAGTTATATATTGCCCCCAGCAGCTCACCCATGGATATATATTGCCCCAGCTCACATGGATATATTGTGCCTCAGCTCACATATGGATATATTGCTCCTCAGCTCACACATGGATATATTGCCCCAGACCAGCTCACACATGGATATATTGCCCCAGACCAGCTCACACATGGATATTGCCCCAGCTCTCATGGATACTGCCCCCAGCACACATGGATATGCCCAAGCTCCTCTCATGGATATTGCCCCAGCTCCTCTCATGGATACTGCCCCAGCTCCTCTCATGGATATACTGCCCCAGCCCCTCTCATGGATATACTGCCCCAGCTGTTCTCATGGATTTTGCCCCAGCTGCTCTCATGGATTTGGCCCCAGCTCATGGATATGCCCCAGCTCATGGATATACTGCCCCAGCTCATGGATATACTGCCCCAGCTCATGGATACTGCCCCACCTCATGGATATACCCCAGCACCTCATGGATATGCCCCAGCAGCTCATGGATATGCCCCAGAAGCTCATGGATATGCCCCAGCAGCTCATGGATATGCCCCAGCACCTCATTGATTTGCCCCAGCAGCTCATGGATATGCCCCAGCACCTCATGGATAAGCCCCAGCAGCTCATGGATATGCCCCAGCAGCTCATGGATATGCCCCAGCAGCTCATGGATACTGCCCCAGCAAATGGATATGCCCCAGCAGATGGATTACTGCCCCAGCAAATGGATATGTCCCAGCACCTCATGGATAATGCCCCAGCACCAGATGGATACTGCCCCAGCACCTCATGGATATGCCCCAGCAGCTCATGGATACTGCCCCAGCAGCTCATGGATATGCCCCAGCAGCTCATGGATATGCCCCAGCAGCTCATGGATTTGCCCCAGCACCTCATGGATACTGCCCCAGCAGCTCATGGATATGCCCCAGCACCAGATGGATACTGCCCCAGCACCTCATGGATATGCCCCAGCAGCTCATGGATACTGCCCCAGCACCTCATGGATATGCCCCAGCAGCTCATGGATATGCCCCAGCAGCTCATTGATATGTCCCAGCACCTCATGGATTTGCCCCAGCAGCTCATGGATATGCCCCAGCATCTCATGGATACGGCCCCAGCACCTCATGGATATGCCCCAGCAGCTCATGGATATGCCCCAGCACCTCATGGATTTGCCCCAGCACCTCATGGATTTGCCCCAGCACCTCATGGATACTGCCCCAGCACCTCATGGATATGCCCCAGCAGCTCATGGATATGCCCCAGCAGCTCATTGATATGTCCCAGCACCTCATGGATTTGCCCCAGCAGCTCATGGATATGCCCCAGCATCTCATGGATACGGCCCCAGCACCTCATGGATATGCCCCAGCAGCTCATGGATATGCCCCAGCACCTCATGGATTTGCGCCCCAGCACCTCATGGATTTGCCCCAGCACTCATGGATACTGCCCCAGCAGCTCATGGATATGCCCCAACACCTCATGGATATGCCCCAGCAGCTCATGGATATGCCCCAGCACCTCATGGATTTGCCCCAGCACCTCATGGATTTGCCCCAGCACCTCATGGATACTGCCCCAGCACCTCATGGATTTGCCCCAGCACCTCATAGATTTGCCCCAGCACCTCATGGATTTGCCCCAGCACCTCATGGATATGCCCCAGCAGCTCATGGATTTGCCCCAGCACCTCATGGATATGCCCCAGCACCTCATGGATTTACCCCAGCACCTCATGGATATGCCCCAGCAGCTCATGGATATGCCCCAGCACCTCATGGATATGCCCCAGCACCTCATGGATATGCCCCAGCAGATGGATACTGGCCCAGCTCCTCATAGATATGCCCCAGCACCTCATGGATATGCCCCAGCAGCTCATGGATTTGCCCAAGCACCTCATGGATATGCCCCAGCACCTCATGGATATGCCCCAGCACCTCATAGATTTGCCCCAGCACCTCATGGATATGCCCCAGCACCTCATGGATATGCCCCAGCACCTCATGGATATGCCCCAACACCTCATGGATATGCCCCAGCAGATGAATACTGGCCCTGCTCCTCATGGATATGCCCGCAGATGAATACTGGCCTGCTCCTCATGGATATGCCCCAGCAGATGAATACTGGCCCTGCTCCTCATGGATATGCCCCAGCAGATGGATACTGGCCCAGCTCCTCATGGATATGCCCCAGCACCTCATGGATATGCCCCAGCACCTCATGGATATGCCCCAGCACCTCATGGATTTGCCCCAGCAGCTCATGGATATGCCCCAGCACCTCATAGATTTGCCCCAGCACCTCATGGATACTGCCCCAGCAGCTCATGGATTTGCCCCAGCAGCTCATGGATTTGCCCCAGCAGCTCATGGATATGCCCCAGCACCTCATGGATTTGCCCCAGCACCTCATGGATACTGCCCCAGCAGCTCTTGGATATGCCCCAGCACATGGATATTGCCCCAGCTCATGGATATGCCCCAGCAGCTCATGGATACTGCCCCAGCACCTCATGGATATGCCCCAGCAGCTCATGGATATGCCCCAGCACCTCATGGATTTGCCCCAGCAGCTCATGGATATGCCCCAGCACCTCATGAATACTGCCCCAGCACCTCATGGATATGCCCCAGCACCTCTCATGGATACTGCCCCAGCTCCTCTCATGGATATACTGCCCCAGCTCCTCTCATGGATATACTGCCCCAGCTGTTCTCATGGATTTTGCCCCAGCTGCTCTCATGAATTTTGCCCCAGCTCATGGATATGCCCCAGCACATGGATATACTGCCCCAGCTCATGGATATACTGCCCCAGCACATGGATATTGCCCCAGCTCATGGATATTGCCCCAGCTCATGGATATACTGCCCCAGCTCATGGATATTGCTCCAGCTCATGGATACTGCCCCAGCTCATGGATACTGCCCCAGCTCATGGATATGCCCCAGCACCTCATGGATAATATGCCCCAGCACCTCATGGATTTGCCCCAGCACTCATGGATATGCCCAGCACCTCATGGATATGCCCCAGCAGCTCATGGATATGTCCCAGCACCTCATGGATAAGCCCCAGCAGCTCATGGATATGCCCCAGCAGCTCATGGATACTGCCCCAGCTCATGGATACTGCCCCAGCTCATGGATATGCCCCAGCACCTCATGGATAATATGCCCCAGCACCTCATGGATTTGCCCCAGCACCTCATGGATATGCCCCAGCACCTCATGGATATGCCCCAGCAGCTCATGGATATGCCCCAGCACCTCATGGATAAGCCCCAGCAGCTCATGGATATGCCCCAGCAGCTCATGGATATGCCCCAGCAGCTCATGGATACTGCCCCAGCAAATGGATATGCCCCAGCAGATGGATTACTGCCCCAGCAAATGGATATGTCCCAGCACCTCATGGATAATGCCCCAGCACCAGATGGATACTGCCCCAGCTCCTCATGGATATGCCCCAGCTCACCTCCGCCGCGTATTCGCTCCCTGCGAGCGTCCGAAGCATGCAGCTTGTATACTGCCCCAGCTCATGGATATACTGCCCCAGCTCAAGGATATACTGCCCCAGCTCAAGGATATACTGCCCCAACTGATCTAATTGATAATGCCCAAGCTCTTCTCATGGATTTTGCCCCAGCTCATGGATATGCCCCAGCTCATGGATATACTGCCCCAGCTCATGGATATGCCCCAGCACATGGATATACTGCCCCAGCTCATGGATATTGCCCCAGCTCATGGATATGCCCCAGCAGCTCATGGATATGCCCCAGCACCTCATGGATATGCCCCAGCACCTCATGGATATGCCCCAGCACCTCATGGATATGCCCCAGCACCTCATGGATTTGCCCCAGCAGCTCATGGATATGCCTCAGCAGCTCATGGATACTGCCCCAGCACCAGATGGATACTGCCCCAGCTCCTCATGGATATGCCCCAGCAGATGGATACTGCCCCAGCACCTCATGGATACTGCCCCAGCACCAGATGGATACTGCCCCAGCTCCTCATGGATATGCCCCAGCAGATGGATACTGCCCCAGCACCTCATGGATATGCCCCAGCAGCTCATGGATATGCCACAGCACCTCATGGATATGCCCCAGCACCTCATGGATATGCCCCAGCACCTCATGGATATGCCCCAGCACCTCATGGATATGCCCCAGCAGATGGATACTGGCCCTGCTCCTCATGGATATGCCCCAGCAGATGGATACTGGCCCAGCTCCTCATGGATTTGCCCCAGTACCTCATGGATATGCCCCAGCACCTCATGGATATGCCCCAGCACCAGATGGATACTGCCCCAGCACCTCATGGATATGCCCCAGCAGCTCATGGATACTGCCCCAGCACCTCATGGATATGCCCCAGCACCTCATGGATATGCCCCAGCTCATGGATATATGCCCCAGCTCATGGATATGCCCCAGCACATGGATATACTGCCCCAGCTCATGGATATTGCCCCAGCTCATGGATATGCCCCAGCAGCTCATGGATATGCCCCAGCGCCTCATGGATTTGCCCCAGCAGCTCATGGATATGCCTCAGCAGCTCATGGATACTGCCCCAGCACCAGATGGATACTGCCCCAGCTCCTCATGGATATGCCCCAGCAGATGGATACTGCCCCAGCACCTCATGGATATGCCCCCAGCACTCATGGATATGCCCCAGCACCTCATGGATATGCCCCAGCACCTCATGGATATGCCCCAGCACCTCATGGATATGCCCCAGCACCTCATGGATATGCCCCAGCACATGGATATTGCCCCAGCTCATGGATACTGCCCCAGCTCCTCATGGATATGCCCCAGCAGATGGATACTGGCCCAGCTCCTCATGGATTTGCCCCAGTACCTCATGGATATGCCCCAGCACCTCATGGATATGCCCCAGCACCAGATGGATACTGCCCCAGCACCTCATGGATATGCCCCAGCAGCTCATGGATACTGCCCCAGCACCTCATGGATATGCCCCAGCACCTCATGGATATTGCCCCAGCTCATGGATATACTGCCCCAGCTCATGGATATGCCCCAGCACATGGATATACTGCCCCAGCTCATGGATATTGCCCCAGCTCATGGATATGCCCCAGCAGCTCATGGATATGCCCCAGCGCCTCATGGATTTGCCCCAGCAGCTCATGGATATGCCTCAGCAGCTCATGGATACTGCCCCAGCACCAGATGGATACTGCCCCAGCTCCTCATGGATATGCCCCAGCAGATGGATACTGCCCCAGCACCTCATGGATACTGCCCCAGCACCTCGTGGATACTGCCCCAGCACCTCATGGATATGACCCAGCACCTCATGGATATGACCCAGCACCTCATGGATATGCCCCAGCACCTCATGGATTTGCCCCAGCACCTCATGGATATGCCCCAGCAGCTCATGGATTTGCCCCAGCACCTCATGGATTTGCCCCAGCACCTCATGGATATGCCCCAGCACCTCATGGATTGCCCCAGCACCTCATGGATATGCCCCAGCAGCTCATGGATTTGCCCCAGCAGCTCGTGGATATGCCCCAGCACCTCATGGATTTGCCCCAGCATCTCATGGATACTGCCCCAGCAGCTCTTGGATATGCCCCAGCACCAGATGGATATGCCCCAGCACCTCATGGATATGCCCCAGCAGCTCATGGATACTGCCCCAGCACCTCATGGATATGCCCCAGCACTCATGGATTTGCCCCAGCAGCTCATGGATATGTCCCAGCACCTCATGGATATGCCCCAGCACCTCATGGATTTGCCCCAGCACCTCATGGATACTGTCCCAGCAACTAATGGATTTGCCCCAGCACCTCATGGATACTGCCCCAGCACCTCATGGATATGCCCCAGCACCTCATGGATTTGCCCCAGCACCTCATGGATTTGCCCCAGCACCTCATGGATATGCCCCAGCACCTCATGGATTTGCCCCAGCACCTCATGGATACTGTCCCAGCACCTAATGGATTTGCCCCAGCACCTCATGGATTTGCCCCAGCACCTCATGGATATGCCCCAGCACCTCATGGATTTGCCCCAGCACCTCATGGATACTGTCCCAGCACCTAATGGATTTGCCCCAGCACCTCATGGATACTGCCCCAGCACCTCATGGATTTGCCCCAGCAGCTCATGGATTTGCCCCTCATGGATTTGCCCCAGCACCTCATGGATACTGCCCCGGCAGCTCATGGATTTGCCCCAGCACCTCATGGATTTGCCCCAGCACCTCATGGATTTGCCCCAGCAGCTCGTGGATTTGCTCCAGCAGCTCATGGATATGTCCCAGCACCTCATGGATTTGCCCCAGCACCTCATGGATTTGCCCCAGCACCTCATGGATTTGCCCCAGCACCTCATGGATACTGCCCCAGCACCTCATGGATTTGCCCCAGCACCTCATGGATATGCCCCAGCAGATGGATACTGGCCCAGCTCCTCATGGATATGCCCCAGCACCTCATGGATATGCCCCAGCACCTCGTGGATTTGCCCCAGCACCTCATGGATATGCCCCAGCAGCTCATGGATTTGCCCCAGCACCTCATGGATTTGCCCCAGCACCTCATGGATATGCCCCAGCAGCTCATGGATATGCCCCAGCACCTCATGGATATGCCCCAGCAGATGGATACTGGCCCAGCTCCTCATGGATATGCCCCAGCAGATGGATACTGGCCCAGCTCCTCATGGATATGCCCCAGCTCACCTCCGCTGTGTTTTTCGCCCCCTCAGAGTGTTCGGCGGCGGGCAGCTTGGGTGCTCGCCAGGGGGAGCCACGTGACCAGCCGCGATTGGCTGGTGACGTGTTTCCTCCAGGCGAGCGCCGAAGCTGCATGCTTCGGACGCTCGCAGGGAGCAAATACGCGGCAGAGGGTGAGACACCCGCCCTTAGGGTGACGGTGTCACCCTAAAGGCGGGTGTCACCTGGTGCGGGCCACACCCCCCGGCCCCACGTTACGACGCCATTGCTGGCAGCATCTTTGGGGAGCTGCTGAGGGCTCACAGAGAGGAGTGGAAAATGCCACCCGAAAGCAACGGCATGTGGAGCCAAGGAAACATGTACGGGACAGCCCTGCTTGTGGATTATGCAAATTAGGCGTCCGCGAGGCCCAGTAAGTGGGAGGCTTTAGGGGGCCGCCTTTTTTGCTTAAGTAAAGAGCCACCACTGCACATGGTTTCAGTGGGGATAATTTTAATGCAGACAGGAGCATGTCAGACCCAGGTTTGGGTAGGGGAAGATTGTTTGGTGATCAGCCATTTACACCTGTTGCAGTGGGGGCTTTAAGAACATCACCCCAGTTTTGTTCCACGAGTGTAGCTGTCAGGGTGGCACCTGGCATACGCCGTGGTGGGACCCAATTGCAGGTGGTTTGAGTCTTTAGCGCAGGGGTATTCAGAATGTACCTTAGGGTAGGCTGGCTGATGCAGGATGGAATCCATATCGTGGTACATGAGGGTAAACCAGGGAGAATAGTCAGACGTGCCGTGGGTCAGTCAGTGGCTGACAGCAAGGCGGCAAGGTCGGTGGGAAGCAGGGTTTGGTACACGGTATCAGCAGGTTATCAGAGTAGGTCAGAACAACACAGAGGATTGACTCTTAATGCGAAGTCAATGAGCATAGGTGGGAGTGACTCTTCTATTAGACAGACAGGAGGGTGTGGTGTATGTGTTTAGTGCTGGATAGGACTGAGGCAGCACTTTTCCTGGATGCACGCCTGCAGACATGGTTTCTGCGCACCCTCAGGTACTGATCCCTGACAGATCCCCCGGGCAAAGGGAGCTTCTCTGGGCGACCCAGAGCTGGCTGTAGGTTGGCATCAGTGGGCATGAGTCAATGTCCACAATTCCTTAATACATCTCCCCAGGTGGGTAAGGCATCCCTGGTGGCAACCCTTGGAAACCACTCTGAATCAGAGTCCTCAGAGCATGAAAATCTGGGAGGAATAAAGCCTGTCGCTGGGTTATAACGGGGAGCTGCAGCATGATGAGCCCCTCTGTGGGACGTATTAGGGATGGTGGTACCAAGGTACCCAGTAATCACACTTGGGGGTCCTCTGGAATGCCAGGCTGTTTCAAGTGGTGGTTCCTCATCAGAGGACATGGTGTCCCATTCTTCTTCTTCAGAATCAGGTGGAGAGCAGCAGTTTCCATAAGGCAATGGATCTTGCTGGCTGGGAGCGATGGGAGTCAGTCAGCGTCACCTGGGCAGTCTTGGGCATTTTAAGCTTGCCTGATGTTCAACGCCTCCTCGAACCTCGCCAGGTCTTCTTTATGCACCACCATGCCAATGGATGCGTAGACACAGCCTGGTGGAACAGGGTCTGGGGAACAGGTGGTTACAGCAGCGAATTGTTCTTTGTGTACAGGTTCTGGGGTGGTAGGAGAAAGTTCCCTGTACGCAATATGGAACTTCTGCCTTAGGTGCGGTGTTCTTCCTGGGTGCTGGTTTCGGGGTACCAGCAGCACTGGTCATAAGGTGCTGTCTGGGAGCGATGGGAGTCGTACCGGGGTCTGCATGGTCATAATGTCCATAGGAATAGGAAGGTTAGACTCCTCAGGTATTGATGTTTTGTAGTCCTCACAGGTGTTCCACTCATGATCAGACTCCTCACTGGGTGGATTGAGGTTACGCCAAGCTCTCAAATGGGGTGAGGTAGTGGCAGCCTCCACCCCATCCTCCCAGGTTGGTAAACTGTCCCAGGTGGTAGCCCTTGGTACCTGCTCTAGGGCTAAATAATCAGAGGATAGGCGGCCAAATGGCAAGAAATCACAGAGTCATAACCAGCACCGTCCACTTCACAGATGGCCGGGTCTTGCTGGCGGAGAGTGGCGAGAGATGTGGTTGCACCTGGAATCTGTATGCACATAACTTCCATAGGGAGCGGAGGTTCTGTTTCCGCAGGTGTACTTTGAAAGTCCATAGGGATAGGAAGGTCAGACTCCTCAGGTATAGAGGTCTCCTACTCCATGGGCAGTTTGGGTTCTTCCTCCTCTGCATAGTCCACCAGAGACTCCCTACCCCTGGGTACAGTGGGCTTGACTCTTCTGGGCACAGGCTTAGGTGTAGGAGGTTTTCTGGGCATAGGCTTGGGAACTGGAGGCCTTCTAGGAACAGGCTTGGGTGCCTGAGATCTCCTGGGAGCAGATTTGGATTCAGGTGCAGTGAACTCAGGTTGGGGTGCACTTCTGGACACCGGAGTTTTTCTTGGTGCAGACATTGTTATTGGGGTTTGCCATGAAACTGTAGCTGGCTCGGGTATGGGAGCTAGCCTTCTTTGGGGTCTCACGGAACAGTTCACCAAGAAATTAGAGGAATCCCCGCAGTACCATAGGTTCTGGTTCATTCTCCTGGTACGCTCCTCTAGAGTCAGCGGGCCTCTAGGTTTCTTCCTGGGGGAACACACACTTTAGGAAGGGTGCTTCTTAGGGAGGCATTAACAGCCCATAGCTCCTCCACTACAACGCATAACAGGTGGGCCAGATCTTCCAGGGCTGGTAGCATCCCTGCGGGCTCAGTTGGTGGACTTCGCATTCTGTCAAGGTGGCACCTGGCATACGCTGTGGTGAGACCCAATTGCAGGTGGTTTGAGCCTTTATCGCAGGGATATTCAGAATGTACCTTAGGGTAGGCTGGCTGATGCCGGATGGAATCCATATCGTGGTACATGAGGGTAAAGCAGAGAGAATAGTCAGACGTGCCGTGGGTCAGTGGCTGGCAGCAAGGAGGCAAGGTCGGTGGGAAGCAGGGTTTGGTACACGGTATCAGCAGGTTGTCAGAGTAGGCCAGAGCAACACAGAGGATTGACTCTTAATGTGAAGTCAATGAGCATAGGTGGGAGCGACTCTTTTATTAGACAGACAGGAGGGTGTGGTGTATGTGTTTGGTGTTTCACTTGGGATTAACCCATATCAGTGCTGGATAAGACTGAGGCAGCACTTTTCCTGGATGCACGCCTGCAGACATGGTTTCTGCGCACCCTTAGGTACTGATCCCTGACAGTAGCTGAGCAAACGCCCAGCAGGCCATGGGTTAACTCATTACCGAACAGCCTAGATGTTACACAGGGCAGAGTAAGCATGTGCCTACAGGCACCTGCCACAAGGGGGCGCCTTGCTCTGTGTGTAAAAAAATATATATATTTTTTTTGCAATAATTTAGACCACTGTATCTCCAGAGCCCCAAGGGCTAGATGGACATATGAGGTACCATTGGAAAGGTCAACTTATAGCCTTTGCAGTGACAACAAATATAACCAGGTTAGATTTATGTAAAAATAAAATATCAAAATAATATTTTTAAATTTTTTTTTCTAACACGGCACTATTATTCAGTTTACAATTATAAAGTGAACAGTGATGCTGCACTAACTCGCCTCATTTACCATACTGCCAGCAAGTGTGTATCTGGTGAAGCAACGCATTGTTTAATTCACAACCTAGACCGTGGCGCTGCAGTGAGGAGGGACAGGAGGACTTTGGAACCTGCATCCCTGAATTGTACACCGCACAAGGTTAAGTGAGGTGTCATTGGAAAGGTCAGAGTCTAGTCTTTACTATGATACCAAACATGACCATGTAATGTGTAAAAATGAAAAAAGTAAATGCAAAATATTTTTTTTCTGTTCTACAGCAGAGGCAATATATGCTTTTACATATAAAACAAACAATGCTGCTGCATTCACTGCCCTCTTCCTTTACCATTCTACTCCACTGACTCCCTCACTCCCTGCCCCCTCTTCTACTATGTCTTCCTTTTCTCCGGTCTCGTAGGAGGATGTAACCTGACTCCTCATGTTCTCCTGCCTGACTACTTGACCCTGTCCACTCACACCTTATTCGGCCTGTCCTATCACTGTCCCTGCTTTGACTCATTTTTAACCTCTCCCCTGGAATCTTCTCTGTATTCAAACATGCTTTGATCACCCCAGTCTAAAAAAGCCATCTCTTGATCCTACCTCCATCCCTCTACTGTCCCATCTCTCTGCTTCCCTTTGCCTCCAAAATCGTAGAAAGTCTGGTCTATAACCAGCTCACCAGTTTTCTTGCTGCTAACTCTCTACTTGATCCGCACCAGTCCGGATTTCACCAAGGTGACCAATGATTTAGCTGCCACTGAAACCGAAGGTCACTTCTCCCTCATTCTTCTTGACCTTTCCGCTGCATTCAACACTGGTGATCGCCCTCTCCTGCTCCTCACGCAGCGTCAACTTGGCCTCAGTGACATTACTCTCTCCTGGTCCTATTCCTGTGTCTCTTTTCACTCCTTCAGTGTCTCCTTTGCTGGTGTCTCTTCCCCACCAGTTCCTCTTTCAGTTGGGGTACCTCAAGGCTCTGTTCTGGGTCCCCTACTCTTCTCGATCTATACTGCCTCTTTGGACAACCTCATCTCTTCCTATGGATTCCAATATCACCTCTATGCTGATGACACCCAAATCTACCTTTCCTCTCTCGATCTCTCTCCTCCAGTGTTGGACCATGTTACAGCCTGCCTATCGACTGTCTCCGACTGGATGACTTACCGTTTCCTAAAGCTCAACCTCTCAAAAACTGAACTTCTTATTGTCCCTCCCTCTAAGACCTCGATTACTGCGCCCATTTCCCTTCAGGTGAATGGTGCCACCATTACTTCTACCTCTCAAGCTCCATTGCCTCAGGGTCCTCTTGGACTCCAGTCTATCCTTTACTCCTAACATTCAGTCTCTAACCAAATCCTGCTACTTCCACCTAAAAAACATTGCCCGCATCCACCCCTTTCTTAATCCAGACTCTACTAAAATGCTCATCCAAGCTCTTATTATCACCAGCCTTGACTACTGTAACCTCCTTCTCTCTGGCCTTAAGAGATCCCAGATTCTCCCTCAGCAGTGCGTAAAGAACTCCTGTGCCAGACTCCTACACCTCATGCACCTCTCACACCTCATCTCCTGCACCTCTCACACCTCACCTCTCTGTCAATCTCTACACTGGCTCTTGTTTCCTTTAGAATCCAATTCATTATATTGGTCACATACAAAGCTCTCCATAACCTCGCTGCTGCCTATATATCCTCCATTATTAGCAGGTACATCACATCCCCACAACTTCGCTCAGCCAATGATCTGATGCTATCAGTTCCTCTTACCCACATCGACCAAATTTCGCCTTCAGGACGTCACTTGAGCTGCCCCCTTTCTATGGAACTTCCTCCCCGCAATATCAGACTCTCCCTGTTCTCCAGTCCTTCAAGAAGTCTCTGAAAATTCATTACTATAGAGAAGCCTATCAGCTCACTCCATAATCCCCACTGTCATTTCCTGCTCCTCTTCCCATTCAGTCCTCCTGCATCCCGCTACTTTAAATACCCCTCTCTTAGATTGTAAGATCTCGAGCAGGGTCCTCCCTCCTTCTGTTCCGTGTGTGTAACATATAGACCTGTGCATTCGTTTTACCACTAAAACGATTTAGTCCGAATTTTGGGATAATTTAGTTTTCGTATGACTCAAGAGATACGAAACTGCTCGGTCCAATAAACTAAAGAAACTAAAGGAAAATGCATTACATTTTAGTTTCAGTCCTTTTTGTAATATTACATTGATGAGTGAAGGAGACCAGCAATGAGGAGCGCAACATCGCAAAGCTACAGAAAAAGTTTGTATGTGTAATCCTTCCTGACCCCTACCCGAAAATCTGACAGTGATAGAGCTCCAGAATACTCACTCGCAGCACAGACAACCAGCACAGGAGAGAAAACCTTTACTTAACCCTTGCATGTCTATGAGACAGACGATATGAAAAAAGAAGCTGGAGAGGGAAAACATTAAAATAAATCACACTGAAAGCTAATGACAGAGTATAACAGGGAGGGCTGGATAGTAATAACCCTGTAATAACAAGCAGCACTGGGAAAAGGGAGAGACTTTATAATACTTGTGTTATCTCCCCTCCCGCAGTGCATAATAGGTGCTTAGGTCTGATACATTTTATATTATACAGGATCACTATCCCCTTTCCTCATCTATAATACACATTTTCTATAAGGTCCCTCTCCTCTCCCAGTGCTGCATGTTATAAATGGGATTTTACGTCTGATACATTTAGTATCCAGCTCTCCCAGTTACACTACTATGAGCCTTCACTGTAATTTAGTTGAATGTTTTACCTGGATTTAAAGTGTTTTATTTTATAAAAAAAAATTATTTGTGCCAGTCATCTCTTCTCTGAGCTTTCAGACTGATTTACGTTAATATTTTCCCTCTCCCCTGCTTTATAATCCTGTCCGTCTCCCCCACAGAGATACAAAGTTTAAGTAAAAGTTTCCTCTCCTGTGCTGGATAAGCATTGCTTTCCAAAGTTCTGCACCCTCCACATGCCAATGCAGAAGAATGTTCTATATAGAGGGGCATTAATTAATGCAGGAGGATGTCCCTCTCTGTATATAACACCTTACTGCATTAATATATACAGAGCATGGTATAAAATTGAGGAGGATGTTCTATACAGAGAGGGACATTAATTCAGGAGGATGTTCTATACATTATACAGAGAGGGGTATTAATGCAGGTGGATGTTATATACATTATACAGGAGGGTATTAATTAATGTAGGAGGATGGTCTATACATTATACAGAGATGGGTATTAATTAATGCAGGAGGATGTTTTATACATTATACAGAGAGGAGCATTTTTTTAAGCCCTTTAAATCCAGTGGCTGTGACGCTGAGATCGGCTGCTTGTTACATTATCTCTCAGTACAATGTATCAGTCTCAGCTGTTACAGTAACTGCTGCTCATCACAGCGCTCAGAGTTTCAGTAAAAAACAAGGAAATATTGATATAACCTCTTATATATAGAAATATTATTTACTAGTTTTACTGAAACTCTGAGCGCTGTGATGAGCAGCAGTCACTGTAACAGATTTGCCTGATACATTGTACTGAGAGTGAAAGATACTGTAACAAGCAGCCAATCTCAGCCCTCTGAGGAGCCACTACTACAATAGTAATTGTATCCGCTGGTTTTCGGATGAATGAAATTCGTTTTCATACTTAAGAACTGAAAATGAATTTCTTTAGCAATTAAATAAATTGGATTTTAGGACTAATGCATTCGTTCAAAACAAAATTTTGTGCTGTGCACATGTCTAATTAACCCTTTCAATGCGGTGGATGCGCTCAGCGCATCCACCCGCATTTCTACTTCGCTGCGGAGGACGCGCTGAGCGTCCGGTATTACGGCCGATCGCACGGCCCCCTGGAGCGGGCTGACATCATCGATGTCTCTCCCCCTCCCCTTCCCCGCGGGCCAGCGATTAAAGGCAGGCACCGCCTGGAAGGGCACAGCCTGCCCTTCCAAGCGGCGGCTGTCTTTAACCCCTAGGGGGCTGGATCGCGATATGGTGCTAACATGTGCCGTATCATGGTCCCCTCCCGGAGCTGGCCGACATCTTGGATGTCGGCCAAGCTTCCAGGATATCCCCCTAATGACTGGCATCATTGCACAGAGCGCGATGGCGCCAGTTTCTAAATTAACCCCTTGCTGCCACCTATGGTGGATATAGGGGGTTCCAATGAACCCCATATCTCCCGATCCGTGACAGCTAGAGGTTAATGTTTGCCATCATTGGAACGGCCAGAGCGTGGCCTTTCCAATGATACCAAACATGGCCATGTAAAAATGTAAAAAAGAAGATTACAAATTTAAAAAAAATTAAAAAATGTTTTTTTTTTTTGTTTTATTAGTGCAACAATATTGTTCCCATTTCAATTATAATGTGAACAATGATGCTGCACTAATGATTTTTTCTATGGGGGGCGTTTGCTAAAAAACACATAATTTTCCCCAAAAAAAGTAACGATTCCCCATTTCTAATTTTTTTAACAAGCGCACCCCATAGAAAATATAAGCGCAAACGCTCGCATGTTAAAATGTGAAAAAAAACACTTTACACATTGTAAATTATTGGAAATTCAAATTTTATTGCATTTTTTGTTCTAATATACAGACAGGACATAACGTATACATCTAATAATGACATATTATGAATCTGCCGAGTCTGCCAGAAAGAATGATATATAATATGTCTGGGTCATATATTAAAATAAGGCTTCAAAACGCGGTTAAACATGATGAGCGAAACCGGCAAAAATGAGCTCAGCACAGAGGTGTGAAAAGGCTCAGCAGCGAAATTTACAGAAACCGAAATGGGAGTGTTACAGAACGGTTTGACCTTCTGTCTTACTCCAAATGTGGACACGTTTAAACTAAGGATAGATCTAGAAAAGTTGTTTAGAAATGTGAAATTGAAAGTTTTCTTTGAAGCCCAGAACGGGAAGTTGTAACTGATAGTGTAAGGGACTCAGGCCAGAGGATGACCGCCATCTTGAGCCAGGCTGCCATCTTGTTCAGAACATTGGTTCGCGCGAATGTAGATAGTAAATATTAGCTCGATTTAGGATTTAGCTTGCATAGATTCCTAGGAATGTGTTAAACTAACGAGAACCGGGCAGATGCTGGCACGAAATGACAGGATGAGAAAGTAGTTACTTCAATGTCAGAAAGCTAGGCCTGAACAAAGAGAGATGTGAAAACCAGACGAGGCCTTATCTAGAATAAACAATAAACAAGCCCAAGGGAGGTAGGCATGAGCAGGATCCCAAAGAGTGTTAAATTCTCAATGACCAATGTATGGAATGTCTTTGTATTCAGCCAAGGGAGGTACAGACCCACATGGGGTGAGATAGTGTCACCGTGGGGTGGGCTAATTGGGATGTACCTAATTATGTATTCGGGGTATAAAACCCCATGTTTCAATGTACTCGGGGCTCAGTCCTAGCGATTCAATCTGGACTGAGTGGTGACTTCACAATAAAGTTTGCCTTTCCTGAAGAGACTCATGTCCAGTCAATCCTTGTCTGTGCCGGCCCGGCCTACTCCCAAGTGAACCAGGTGGATTCCGGTAACATTTTTGGGGGCTCGTCCGGGATCCGGCCGCTTCCGGTACGGCAATGGCTGCTGGACACCGTAGCAGTTGACTGCAGGTGCGAGTGATCCCGCTGGTTGGGCGTCCGTGAAGGGGAGCTGACATCTGCAGGCGTCAAGCAGAATTTCCTGTTCAGTGGACCTCGACTCGTCCCAAACGGACCCCCGGCCCGGGAAGCTGAGACACCACCGAGTCCGAGGAAACAAAGAGCAGCGCGGCGATAGGTAATTGGAAACCAGTATTGATTAGCGTCCGACCATAGTTGGGCAAGGAGACCCGCGTACACGGTCTCGTTGGTAGTATTACCGAACCGCGCCGAAAGCTCGGAGCCAGAGAGTGGTTAGCGCATTCTGGACCCGGATAAGATATTGACTTGGTGTTCTGAATTTGAGGGAGAGGTGGCCACGTGGCGCAGTGTTGATGTTCTGGGTTTTAGAACTGCTGCACGTGGGCAAGAGAGGAGGAGGGATTCTTGGACTGGGCTGAGAGCCCTGAGTCAGCTCTATTGTGTTTTAGTGAATAGGGGCTAAGAGGAGCTTTAAGCTCGAAGGGCCAGTGGTAGCTGCAGTTGAGTGGTAAGAAAGAGATCATGGTGCAGAGATCATTCAGATCGGGTACATGTAGGCCCCTTTTTATAGATTGCACTCACAGATAGACCACTCCTTTTGGATTAGTACAGCCAGACCAAACACCTGCCGTCACAGGAATAAGAGCCAGAAGCCGGTTCAGTGGTAGTGTAAAAGGATTTTAATTAAAATATAAAAGCCAACGCGTTTCATCCAGACATACAGTGGACTTCATCAGGGCAAAAGTAAATGAATATTGTGGACTTTCGCCCTGATGAAGTCCACTGTATGTCTGGACGAAACGCGTTGGCTTTTATATTTTAATTAAAATCCTTTTACACTACCACTGGAACCGGCTTCTGGCTCTTATCTCCTGTGACGGCAGGGTGTTTTGGCTGTACTAATCCAAAGGAGTGGTAACTAAGATATAGCGCAAATAACCTTTATACTATCTGTGAGTGCAATCTATAAAAAGGGGGCCTACATGTACCCGATCTGAATGATTCTCTGCACCATGATCTGCTTTCTTGTCTCTCCTTAGATTCCATCCCCATTTTTTCTGTTTTATCCATTGTATTTGTTGGCGCCACTGGGAAGAGACGCCTGGGGAAGAGAGACTCTCTAAAAAGATTTTAAGTTATGTATTATCATTTTGTGTGATCACACGTTTGTGTTTTCTTGTTGCAGTTGAGTGGTACCTGGTGGGCAATGTGCCTTTGGTAATTTGGAATAGCAGACGTGTTGCCTGTGGAAAAGGATACACATAGCTAAAAACAGACAAGAGTAGAGAAAAATAATTGATTGGGTATAGGGAGCCGGCTGGGACAACATACACCTGGCAGTTGCCTGCTAGGTTGGTGCGCCCTTGGCAACAGAAAGAGTAGAATTGTTTTTGTATTGTTTTGTGCTGGATGTATCTGGTACAGTACGTACTGTGATTGCTGAGAGTGCTGTGAGTGAGTGTGCGCCTACTTGCTTAGCAAGGAAGCAAATCTGAGAGTGGACTCTGGCGGTACGTTTCCAGCTCAGGCGACTGCAGTTGGCTACCAAAGGAGGAAGCAAATACAACACGAGTGAACTGTTGATTGAAGTACCAGACAGTCGATTTAAAGTGACCTTGCTGAAAGTAATATCTGTATTGTGAAGAAGTTACTGTTAAAAAGAGTAACCATGGGTAACGGGTCATCTAAACCCAAGAAAGCGAGAGATGGTGAAACACCCCTAGAATATATGGTGTGCAATTTCGAAGCATTATATGAAACACATCACTATGGTGTGGAATTGAGTAAGGAGAAATTAAAACATTTATGCACAATAGTCTGGCCAATGTTAGTCCCCAAATGGCCAGAAAAGGGATCTATGGATCCAGAATTAATACAGAAGATGCACTCCCAAATCACTGAGAGATATGGCCACCCTGATCAGTACCCGTACATAGATATCTGGAGGTACTGTGTGAGGGACAAGAGTCATTTTATTATGATGGCAGGGCAGAATAAGAAGCAGGGACCCCCACCTGATGAGAAAAAGGGTAAACCGGTGTTGATAGAACACCCGGAGGAGTCCGATTCCCTCCCGTCGCTCTACCCGTCCTGCTACGGGGCAGCAAGGGAGGCTTTGGGTGCCGCGGTTGCACGGGCGGAGAGGAGGGGGCAGGCTGCTGCTATTTTTTCGCCTGCTCCCTCGGCTCCGGCTCGTGATGTCACGGAGGAGGAACGTCCCGCAGATAAAATTGAGATGGCTGACGGGGCCGTATATATAAGCTAGTGACCCCTCAGGAAAGTGGGGATGGGGATGTAGATCCTAGAGCTACAACACGCGCTGCCAATAATATATATAAACCCCGGAATGTATATCAACACAACCCTGGTAAGAGTAAATTGCAGCTCCCCTTAAGGGAGGTGCCAGGTCCCCCTCTAGAGAACAGAGAGCCAGGGCCAGTACAATTCACATATGTCCCCCTCACAACAACAGATTTATTTAATTGGAAAACACATACACCATTTTCCTCCACGAATCCCGCAGCGGTGGCCAGTATGATAGAATCAGTTATGCTCACACATAATCCCACCTGGGCAGATTGTCAGCAACTATTGCTGACCATGTTCACGATGGAGGAGAGAGCCCATATAAACAGCAACGCTCGGAAAATTCTTTTAGCCCAGGCAGTTGAAGATAGTAAACCCAATCCAGAAGCGTGGGCAGAAGAGCATTACCCCAAAACAGATCCCAAATGGCCGTACAATACTGAAGTAGGCATAGCTCACCTCCAAACATATCAAACGGCAGTAATGATGGGAGTTAAAGCGGGAGGGAAAAAGCCTACAAACATGGGTAAAATAGCGGATATAGTGCAAGACCCTAAAGAAACCCCAAGTGCATTTTAGAGAGATTACTAGATGCATATCGAATGTATAGTCCAATAGACCCAGAGGCAGCGGAGAATCAGCGGTTAGTTAACTCCTCCTTTGTGAGCCAGTCACAGAGGGATATACGTAATAAGATAGAGGTTAGACGGTTTCTTGGGTAAAGGAATTAGTGAATTAGTGGAGATTGCAAATAAGGTATATCACAACCGGGATTTAGAAGAAAAGCAGGAGGAGATATGAAACCAGAGAGGGCAGACTGGTGTAGTTGCCTACATGGGAAATGGGAGAGGTGCACATGGAGGGAGAGCAAGGGGTAGAGGGGGAAGAGGTAGGGGAGCCCCTAGGACACCCCTAGGGCCCAATCAGTGCGCATTTTGTTGGGGTGAAGGTCACTGGAAAAACGAGTGCCCCGTATTATTAGATAAAAATGGGGGACAAAGGTACCTCGGGAGGTCATGCATCAAATGGTCAGGTGACCAATGGCAGATATGAACGGAATGATGCTGCCGGGTCAGGTTTTGTGGGATTGGCGGGAACGTCATTTGAAGGGCAAGTTATATATTGACACGGACCTGGGCCCATCCCACTCGGGAATCACGAGCCCACGGTCACAGTAAGGGTGGGAGACAAAGACGACATTTTTATGGTTGACACTGGCGCCGAATATTCTGTTGTAACACAGCAAATTGCACCACCAATGGGAAATGAGGTTGATATAATGGGAGCAATGGGGGTATCTGCTAAGTATCCTTTTCTTGCTTCACGAAAATGTAGTTTGGGAGGGCACAATGTAGAACATGAATTTTTGTATATGCCCGAATGTCCTATCCAAGTCCTAGGGCGGGATATTCTTTGCAAATTGCAAGCCCAAATTACGTTTCTCCCCGGGGGTCACGCTAGACTAGACCTGCCGGAGAATGGCAGCTCTGTTCGGCAGCATAACTCAGCCAGCAACGAGACTCAACCTGTAAAAATTGCAGTAATCATGCCTAGAGAAGAAGAATGGCGGACGGCACCAACCCCGCTGTCGTACCAGACCCATATACTCTACTACTGGGCGTCCCTGGAGTGTGGGCGGAAGATAATTCGCCTGGTTTAGCTGTAAATATTCCTCCAGTGTATGTAGATCTGAAGCCTGGCGCAATGCCTGTGGCTCTAAGACAATACCACATTCCACAGAAAGCCAAACAAAATATTCAGACACATTTACAGAGACTTAAAGATCACGGGATATTGAAATTCTGTGTGTCATCGTGGAATACACCACTATTGCCAGTTCAGAAAGAAGGTACACAAGAATACCGCCCAGTCCAAGATCTAAGGGCCGTTAATGAAGCCACGGTGACCCTACACCCTGTGGTTCCCAACCCATACAATTTATTGGCATTAATTCCTGGTGATACAAAATATTACACCGTGCTTGATTTAAAAGACGCTCTCTTTTGCATCCGCCTTGCTCCCGCAAGCCAGACCCTTTTTGCATTTCAGTGGGAGGAATCTACAATGGGAGCGCGCCATCAGATGACGTGGACACGGCTCCCTCGAGGTTTCAAAAATTCGCCCACAATTTTTGGTTGCGCGCTCAGTCAGGACCTCCTGTCCTTCAACGCTCAGCCAGACAAAGTTGTTCTACTACAATATGTAGATGATTTATTACTAGCTTCCCCACAGATAAAGACTGTCTCTCTGCTACAAAAGCACTGCTATACCTGCTGTGTCAAGCAGGATATAAAGTTTCCAGAAAGAAAGCACAAATATGCAACAAAGTGTAAAGTATCTAGGTTTTCAATTAACAGGTACTAAACGTGTCCTGGGAGCTGAAAGGAAGGAGGCAGTCTGCCGTATACCTCAGCCAAAGACAAGAAGACAAGTCCGTGAATTTCTAGGGGCCGCAGGCTTCTGCCGTCTGTGGATCTCCAATTTTGCTGAAATCGCTAAACCCCTCCATCAAGCTACCAAGGGGGGGATCATGACCCATTCCTATGGGAAGAAGAACAGGCGGCTGCCTTTCTGAAATTAAAAACCCTGTTGATAGAAGCCCCAGCGCTAGGATTGCCAGACCATAGCAAACCCTTCCAGCTATATGTGCATGACCATAACCAAACAGTTACAGGAGTGCTGATCCAGAACTTTGGCTCATGGCCAAGGCCTGTGGCCTACCTCTCCAAGCAACTTGACCCTGTGGCCTGTGTTCCTACCCCCATGCCTGAAAGCAGTGGCAGCTACCGCAATGCTACCGCTGAAGCTGACAAGTTGACCCTCGGACAAGTGCTTCATGTCAAGGTGCCACATGCGGTGAAAGCCCTGCTTGATGTAAAAGGCAGTTACTGGTTCAGCAATAGCCGGATGACGAAATACCAAGCAATGATGTGTGAGAATCCATGGGTTCATCTGGACCTCATCGCTACCTTGAACCTTGCTACGCTACTGCCTGACTGTGAAGATGATCCAGATCATGAATGCCTCCAAGTCATGGAAGAAGTATTCAGTAGCAGACCAGATCTGAAAGACATACCCCTAGACAAATACGACCTACAACTTTTCACTGATGGTAGCAGTTATATGGATGATGGAAAGAAGGTCTCCGACTACGCAGTTGTCACAACAGAAGAAGTCCTTGAAGCAAACCCCTTACCAGGCCACACGTCAGCACAATTGGCTGAAATTCTGGCCTTGACAAGAGCACTGGAAATGTCCGAGGGTAAAAGAGTAAACATCTATACTGACTCCAAATATGCCTTCATGACTGTCCACGCACATGGTGCCCTCTACAAGGAGAGAGGCCTACTTTCTTCCTCAGGACAACAAGTCAAATATGCAGCTGAAATCGCAGCTCTTTTAGAAGCTGTGTGGAAACCAAAGGCTGTTAGTATTATGCACTGCTGTGGTCACCAGAAGGGTCACGACCAAATTCGCAAGGGTAACAGACGAGCAGACCAAGCTGCAAAGACTGCTGCAAAACCATTGTTACCACCTTGTCAAGCATCCAAGGTCCTCCTCTGCAAGCAAGATGACCAAGTGCGAATGCCAAATTATGAATTCTATATGAATAATGGAAAGTTTGAGCCAAATGTTGAATTCATCGAGACTATTCTGCAAAGATGGAATGCCAACTTTGAATTACTCGAGGACAACCATGATTACATCCAATGGCTCTTCCCTACTCTAGAACAAGGCTGAAATTTTTACTCCACCCCGTTGAACCCCCATGAGAAGTTCCTGATGTGTAACACCTCATAAATTCAGCAGAGGCTCCTTCGAGCATACAAGATGATGCTGAAGTTCTTCGGCGTAAAATTAATGGGGGAGGATGGAGGAGAAGACACAAAAGTAACTGAAGTTGAACGAGGGGAAAATTTAGTTGACCGATTCCACAATCTGACAATCAACCCTCAGAACAATTTAAGAATTACCTGTGTCCTGTTGAGCCTGGAAGAATTAGTAGCTGAAGAATATCAAGCCCCACTGGTGAAGTTTCTCCTCCTTATCGAGCACAACCTGCCAAGAATGGAGAAAAGTGCAATGAACTTCTTTGTGCCAGCGGTGAGAAATGTGCAGAAGAGGCAAGACCTGCTGTACTTCGCCTGGCGACAATACCAACCAAAAGAAGAATTCATCTGGGGAAAACAGGAGGAACTTGAAAGATACAAGGCCACACCAACAGTGGTAGCCCCACTATTACCGGCTCCATTGAGTGAATGGACACCTGTGTACTCGGAGAAGGAGTGACTATCAGAAGAACCAGGAGAATATGGAGAAGACGGATGGTTCCAGTTGGTCAGCAGACAAATAGTCCTACCTGCAACATTTGCTCCTGAGATCGTGAGAGCACTCCATGCAAGCACTCACGGAGGAAGAGAAATGATGGAACAACAGTTGGAGCCACATTTCTATGTACCAGGACTGTCAGTGGTCTGTAAGGCCATAGCCCAGCAGTGTGTGACATGTGCCAAGAATAACCCGAGAACAGGTCCGTCACAGCCTCCAGGAAAACAGCCTATTGGGCTGTCCCCAATGGCATCATTACAGATAGACTTCATGGTGCTACCGCCCTGCAAAGGATACAAATATCTGCTTGTATTGGTGTGCACTCTAACGGGGTGGGTTGAGGCCTTCCCCACAAGAACTGAGAAGACAGCAGAAGTAGTGAGAAGCCTAATGAGAGAAATTATACCACGCGATGGACTTCCTCTCAAAATTGGGTCAGACAATGGCCTAGCTTTTGTACAGAACTGTTTGCAGCAGCTTGCCCGCCTTTTGGGCATAACCTGGAAGCTACACACAGCCTACAGGCCCCAAAGCTCGGGAAAAGTCGAGTGTATGAACAGAACACTAAAGACTTTAATGTCAAAACTGTGCCAAGAAACGTAACTGGGCTGGTTGGAGGTGCTGCCAATAGTTTTATTGCATATTAGATGCAGGCCAACCCCCCCAATTGAAGCTAAGTCCGTACAAACTCACGTTCGGACGGCCTACCCCTCTGATTAATGAGCTAAGCGGGGACCTTCAGGCAATAGGTGAAACTAAATTGAATGAATAAGTATTGTTGTGGGGTCAAGCAATGCAGAAATTGAATACTTGGGTCATTGATAATTTATCTCACCTTTTGTATCCATTATTGTATAAGTGTTGTCCAGGTAATTCGTTGTGGATGAAGGTGTGGAAGATTGGCCCACTAGGCCCAAAATGGAGGGGTCTTCACCTTGCTCCAGTATTCACCACCACAGCAGTGAAGGTGGTCGAGGGGGGTTTTGTGGATACACTGCTCCAGACTCAGACTGGTGACAGTAGCCACAGAGTCCTAGTGGGGACTAATTGCCAGTGACTGATTTGTTCAAGGTATTTTTCATCCTAATCCAAATACTTGCCCAGACCAGCAAGTAGGTGTTTTGATGGCCATAATAATGCCTGACCACCTGCCAACGATGGAAAACCGGGAAACCCAGAGGGTAGCCCGTGAACCCATTATTGTTACTATAATATTGAAGTGTGTACGTATCAAAAGTTGTAAAATGATATGATTTCGAAACAAATCAATGCTGTTTTAAATGGTTTACGTGAAATGACAATGTATTATCCAAACTTCAACTGAAGAAGTTCCTGACTATTACCAGGTAATCCAGGGTCACCAAGTAAAAGGTTTTCCAGCTACAGAACAAGGCTAGGCAGATTGTGGTGGAAGGCTGGAACCCTTTTCGAGGGTTCGGGTCATTCGGAGATGGGTTCGGATCAATCCTGGGATTCATCTCACGGATCGGATCCATGATAATGATGATAGTGATCCTGGTGGTAGGGATACTGCTGTACCGCATAGCATTATGCCTATGGCCATTGTGCAGATCGTATTTTCCAGCCATTTGCGAAGTCATGCAAATCATTTATTTTGGATACATCAGATGTTGTGAGGAGGTTGGAGGGCATGCAATTTTCAGGTTCAGAAATTTTGCTTACTTGGGATGTGGTTAGCCTCTATACCTCCATACCAAATGATGGAGGCTATAAAAGAGGTGTTGGAGGGTGGTTCTTTTTCCCATGAACAGGTAGCTTTCATTCTTCAGTTGTTGGAGTTAACATTGAAACGTAATTTCTTTCACTTTGGTGATAATCTTTATCAACAACAGTGTGGGATGACCATGGGTTCTAATATGGCCCCCCCCATATGCCAATCTGTTCATGGATTGTTTTGAGAGATAGTAAATTATTCGATATGATGGAAATAATGGTATTTCTAGAAAGTCCATTTAATGGCGGGAAAAACGGTGTATAATATGTGTGGGTTGAATAAACGAGTAAGAGTAAAATTTGACCTAAACACTAACAGCGCAGAAATGTAAAAACAGCAGCGGTCACTAAAGGACGAATTTGTGTAAAACCGCCCGGTCACTAAGGGGTTAAGTCTTAATGGAGACTCATCCAAAGTACTAATTATCTCTGGTATTCCCAGATGCTCAGAGACACATTACATACTCCATCCATAATCAAACATCTCCATAGAGATCAAATAGCAACACTTTATACATGTCACGGCCCCCCCTAATATGTAGATGCTGGTCGCTGTACACAGATCCCTATCTAACCCTCCGATCCTTTAATGGTCGGTAAACTTCCCTGAAGGGAAACAACCAGCAATGGTTAACAGGCCCCAGAAATGTAGTAGCGTCTTGGCCTGTTCAGAAAACCCCACAAAGCAGTGGGGTACAGACAGGACAGGGTTAACAGGAGTGACCAGAGTAATATGCAAATCAGGTTAGAAAGTAATCATCGAGTCAGTACACAAGCCGTGGTTCTCAGACAAAGCAGAAACGATAAACAAATCAGGGTAGTCAGTAATCGTCAAATCAATACATATCCATGTTTGAGCTACTGGGGCAAATATATTCATATTTGAGCTACTGGGGGCAAATATATTCATGTTTGAGCTACTGGGGGCAAATATATTCATGTTTGAGCTACTGGGGCAAATATATCCTGTTTTACACTCTGCAGTCAAGTCATTATGCCGCGCCACGCCTCCTGACCATCCACACGACCTCCCTGAGCCGGTGCAGCGCCTTGCACCCGGCCAGCCAGCATCGCAGACGGCGCTGCTGGGTGCCAGGACTCCCCCGGAGCGGCCCGAGATCCCCCAGGAGTGCCAGACATGACATAACTCCTTCCGTACGGATCTGACACGACCACCAGGTGCAGAGGGATGTGAGAAATGGAACTGATGCACCAAACAAGGCGCATGGACTTCTACAGCCGGCAACCTATCCTCGGGACCATAACCCTACCAATCGACCAGATATTGCAAGACACCCGTGGAGACACGTGAGTTTAGGATGGCACAGATTTTGTACTCCTTACCAGTGCTTTTTTTCTGGAAAAAATAGGTGGGGGGTACTCTCACGTCATGACTATTTTCATGTCCTAATAAACAATAGTTGTAGCTCACTTAAAGCCCGCGCCATGCAGGACGGCATGGTACGCCCCGTGTCATTAAGGGGTTAACGCCGCAGGACGGCATAGTACGCCCCGTGGCGTTTCCTTGTTCTGGGCGCGAAAAACAGCCCGCCTCCCTTCCCACAATGCTGATCGCAGGCTGGGGGTCTGCCTGACAACCGGGCAGACCCTCCCAGCTGGCGATCGGCATTGTGGGATGGGAGGCGGGCCGTTTCCCTCGTGGAAACGGCAAGGCAGCCAATCCGGCACTTGGACATGAGGTTGCAGCGGTGACCAGCTGTCACCTCTGCAACTGTCAGAATGTCTTAGCCAATGATTGTTGCATTGGCTGAGACATTGCCCCTTTCTCCTGTTCCTCATTGCGATCTGAGGAGCGAGAGAGAGAGAGGCAGAGAGAGCGGAGCAGAGCTGAGCAGAGCTGAAAAAAAAAAAAGCTGAAAAAAAACCTAAAAACCACTGGCACAGTACCCCTGGCACTGTACCCCCTGGCACAGTACCCTCCTGGCAGGCACTAAACCCCCTGGCACAGTACCTGGCTGAAAAGAAAAAAAAACCCAGGCACACTACCTCCTGGCACAGTACCCCCTGGCAGGCACTAAACCCCCTGGCACAGTACCTGGCTGAAAAGAAAAAAAAAACCTGAAAAAAACCCCAGGCAAAGTACCCCCTGGCAGGCACTGTACCCCTGGCACAGTACCCTCCTGGCAGGCACTAAACCCCCTGGCACAGTACCTGGCTGAAAAGAAAAAAAAAAAACAGGCACAGTACCTCCTGGCACAGTACCCCCTGGCAGGCACTAACCCCCTGGCACAGTACCTGGCTGAAAAGAAAAAAAACCTGAAAAAAACCCCATGCAAAGTACCCCCTGGCAGGCACTGTACCCCTGGCACAGTACCCTCCTGGCAGGCACTAAACCCCCTGGCACAGTACCTGGCTGAAAAGAAAAAAAAACCCAGGCACACTACCCCCTGGCACAGCACCCCCTGGCAGGCACTGTACATCCTGGTAGGCACTAAACCCCCTGGCACAGTACCTGGCTGAAAAGAAAAAAAAAACCCAGGCACAGTACCCCCTGGCACAGTACCCCCTGGCAGGCACTAAACCCCTGTCACAGTACCTGGCTGAAAAGAAAAAAAAAATGGAAAAAAAAACCCAGGCACAGTACCCCTGGCAGGCACTGTAACCCCTGGCACAGTACCCCATGGCACAGTACCCTCCTGGCAGGCACTGTACCCCCTGGCACAGTACCTGGCTGAAAAGAAAAAAAAACTAAAAACCCCAGGCACAGTACCCCCTGGCACATTACCCCCTGGCACAGTACCCTCCTGGCACAGTACCCTCCTGGCAAGCACTGTACCCCCTGGCCCAGTACCCCCTGGCCTGCAGTGTACCCCTGATTGGCAGTGTACCCCCGATTGTGAACCCGCATTGGCATACGACCCTTTGGCATTTCTGACTACCCGCATTGGCATACGACCCCGTGGCATTCCTGACTACCCGCATTGGCATACGACCCCCCTTGGAATATTCTTACCTTGTCTAGATAGATAGAAGTACCGGCCACTACAAGGACCGGGAGGGCTTAGTTTAGGTGTTCTAATACTTGACCCCATCAGTTCCCCGACCTCCCATTTAATTAGTTATAACAAGATCCACATAAAAATGTCCTCCCGCTTTTATTCCCCAGAAGAGGCATATGAGATCCTGGCCGCCTCTGAGAGTGACGCTCTCGCCGACAGTGACACCCTCACAGCCTCTGATATAGAGCCCCGTAGTGAACCCTCCAGTGATGGTGACCCCCCACCATATACTGGGAGGCGCGAAAGCAATTGGGTACCCCCAAATATGGCTGCCCCAGAAATACTCCCATTTATAGCGACTCCTGGCATCACATTAAGGGTAGAGGACTGTGAGCCAGTGAGCTTTTTTAATCTCTTTATGTCGGACGACGTATTCGAGATGGTGGTTGAGCAAACCAACCTGTTTGCCAACCAGTATCTTGATGCGCATCCGGATTCACATCGCCACAGACGTAACAAGTGGCACCCAACGGATGTGATAGAGTTAAAAAAAATTTGGGCTCTAACCCTCGTAATGGGAATAGTAAAGAAGCCAAGTATCCGGTCTTACTGGCACAAAAACCCCATCCTGGCTACCCCACTATTCCCAAGGGTTATGAAGAGGGAGAGATACGAAAATCTCATGCGATTCCTCCATTTTAATGACAACGCACTGTGCCCACCAAGAAACGACCCAATGCATGACCGCCTCTATAAAATTCGGCCCCTTATCAGTCTTATGTCTGCCAAATTCACAGATAATTATGTTCCCGACCAAAATATATCTGTAGACGAGTCCTTTATGAAATTTAAAGGCAGACTGCTCTTCAAGCAGTATATCCCAAGCAAGCGATCCCGGTATGGCGTCAAATTTTATAACTTGTGTGAGTCCACAACAGGCTACACATGGGCGTTTAGGATATATGAAGGGAAAGATAGCCACCTTGACCCCCCAGGATGCCCCGATTCTATTGGCACCAGTGGAAAAATTGTGTGGGATCTGGTCTATCCCCTCTTCAACAAGGGCTATCATTTATGGGTCGATCACTATTACACCAGTATCGACCTATTTAAAAATTTATATTGTTTCAAGACCCTTGCGTGTGGCACAGTGCGGAAGAATCGCAGAGGTTTTCCCCAAATCCTGACAGCAGGCAAAAGAAGTAGAGGCTCCTCTTCAGCTCTACGTCAGGAAGAAGTGCTAGCCCTTCAGTTCACCGATAAGAAGGATGTATACATGCTATCTACAGTGCACGACGAAAGTACAGTGCCAGTGTCTGTGAGAGGGAGAACTGAGACACTGGAAAAGCCGAAGTGCATTGTAGATTACAGCAAGTTTATGGGGGGAGTAGACTTGGCTGATCAATGTATACAGCCTTATCTGGTGAACCGAAAGACTAGGGCATGGTACAACTAGATTTCCATCTATTTGACTGAGATTGCAATTTTCAATGCGTACGTGCTCTACAAGCAGGCAGCAGTACAAAAGCCATATCCCTTCCTGGAATTCATGCTTGAGATCATATCCCAACTTATCCTAACCCCGGCCCCCGTTACATCTGCTTTGGAATCAGGAGATCTCCAAAGATTAAGTGGCAGACACTTTCCTTCCCGAGTCCCTCCCACCCGCTGTAAAAAGTCCCCCCAGAAAAAGTGTCGTGTCTGCCGCAAGAAAGGAATCCGAAAGGATTCTAGTTATTATTGCCCTACCTGCCCATCTCTACCTGGCCTCTGCATAACCGAGTGCTTCAAAATTTATCACACAGAGCTAAATTACTAAATCCCCTTTTCTAGTTTGTCCCGATTACCCTTTGCTGCCTGTACCAACTCATTGCCTTGTTATACCGACTACTCTTTGTTTGCTGCCTGTACCAACTCATTGGCTTATTATAACGACTACTCTGACTTCTGGAATCCCCTGAATTTGGCCTGTCCCTGTTTACGTTAAGCCCAGCTATTCTAAAGTGGCTGCACCAAACAACTCAAAATACTAATTTAGAATCATTGGCACGTCATCTTTGGTGCAATATTCTTTGTTGGCGTGCCATGTTCTCTCAAAGTCGACATAAATCCTGAAAATCACTTGTCAAATTACGAAAAAACTAAATAAAAATGCTACATGTGGGGTACCGTTGAATTCGTAACACATTGCCGAACACAAATATCAATGTTTTAGGCCAGTAAAAGGTTGACTGAGCATGATATTAGCAGCAAAATAACAGTTTTCGTGTAAAACAAATGCAAAACACAATCATGAAGATTAAGTGTGGCCAGGGCTTGTGACTAAGTGGCTAATATACAAAACTGGACATACCCCATTTTCAACACTCTGTGTTGTCTACTTCTCAAAATGATATGCCATGATGGGGTACTTTTCATACCTGGGCTGCCATACCCTCTCAAATTCAACCTTGGCCCAGCAAACCAATCTGGCAAACTCTACATTTGACTGTGTAACTTTCCAAAAAGCAAAATAAAAATGCAACATGGGGGTACCGTTGAACTCGTAACACATTGCCGACCACAAATATCAATGTTGTAGGCCAGTAAAGGGTTGACTGAGCATGATATTATCAGCAAAATAACAGTTTTCGTGTAAAAAATGAAAAACACAAACATGAAGACTAAGTTTGGCCAGGGTTTGTGACTAAGTGGCTACTATAAAAAACTGGCCATACCCCATTTTGAATAGCCTGGGTTGTCTACTTTTCAAAATGGTATGACATGTTGGGGTACTTTTCATACCTGGGCTGCCATAACCTCTCAAAGTCAACATAGGGCCAGGAAACCAATCTGGCAAATTTCAAGTTGTAAAACCTGAAATGGGCAAACTCTATATTTGACCCTGTAACTTTCCAAAACCTCATAAAACCTCTACATAGGGGGTACCGTTGAACTCGTAAGACATTGCCGACCAGAAATATATGTATTATATTTCATTTAATGCTAAGCGTACAATGTCATTCACACTAAAAATACAATGCAGAACTTTGAAAATAGCAAAATTTCCTTTTTTCTCATAGTTTAGGTTTTTTTTCATACTAGAATATATTTTATATATAAATCTTTGATGGAAAATAAAAGCCCTATTTCTCCTGAACAAAATGATATATAATAAGGGTGGGTACACTTAATATGTTAAGAGGTAAATTATGGTTGAACAGCAAATAGCTGAAATTCTACTTTTAGAAGTGTTCAAAAGTGTTCCAAACTTGTAAAATTACTCCCGTCCTTAAGGGGTTAAAGGAAGACACTATAAAGGGAACCATATTTTTTAATACTGTGTTCCTTTAAATGAACTACAACTATTGGTGTAACCCTATGGGGGTTATCCAGTAAGTGCCTCTGCTGCAAGAAAAGTCTGTATTGCGGTGCAGTTATTTGTTTTTTGTTTTTGCAATGCTGGCACTGAGTGGATAATCCCCTAGCATTTGTGAGCACCAAAGCAATGAAACTCACAGTAATGCCGAGTATGTATGAGCTCCACAGCAATGAAACTAGCAGTAATGCGCAGTGTGTATGAGCTACACAGCAATGAAACTCCACTATCCACCAAGTACTGTTTGAATAATATTGGGGGAGTCCATTGAGAAGGTGTTTGACCTTGAACACCCCCACATGGTGGTAACAGCAGGACCAGGTGAACATACCTGTGTTGCCAGAGCTGATATTTTTAAATACTTGTCCTTAAATAGAGGTGACTTCCCTAATATTTGAATTCGGAAATCCATAGCAGCTGTGCACCGCCAGTGTAATAGGTCCTCATTACCGTCTCCTGACAGGAGATCCCGGGCTATGTCACACAGGCCCGCCAACAGCCCCGTCTGCCATTGCTTAGCAACCAGATATGCACGCTCCTGTTACTTGGGGAATCTGTGTCATCGGGAGATGCGTGTCTATACGATTGGCTGCAGATGGGGCCGTGGGTGGGCCTGTGTGACGTAGCCCGGGATCTCCTGTTGGGATGTGGTAAAGAGGACGTATTACGCTGGCGGTGCACAGCTGGTATGGATTTCCGAACTCGAATATTTAGGGAAGTCACCTCTTTTTAAGGACGAGCGACCAGGGGGATGACCTCTCTTGATAAAGCTGCAGTTGGTGAGCGGAGAAACGTGAGTGCAGTCGCCCTGAGCGCAGCCACGAGCAACCACTCGATGGAGTCCATAGGACTCCATTGAGCCAGACGCCGGTGGTCACATGACCTGCCGGATCTCGCCTCGCGATACGCAGGGGGAGACTGAGGAACTTTTTCCCCCCAGTCTCTCCCTGCTCCCGCCGGACGGAGAAGGTGGGCAGAGCAGCGGTCCTCACGGGACAGGAGGGGAGTAAACGATTTGATTTTAATTTTTTTTGGCTGGTGTTAACGGATTCTGCAGAAGTGGAATCCGTTAACACCAAGTCCTGGCTCTAGTTAACTTTCCGCTAACCAGAGCCGGACGTTAATCAGCATTAGGATTACAAACGCTGATTAACACTTTGCGCTCCCATGTTAAGTATAGGGAGTAGGGATGGGGGTTCGGTTCGATGCGTTCGAGACTTCGCATCGAACATTACATGTTCGATAGTTCGCGAACATTTCCGCGTGTTCATCTCGAGTTCGCCCACAATGCACCACTATGGACCACAATGCACTTTTCCACTTCCCTGAAGCTTGTAATTGGCTAGAGCCTCGGACCTGACAACAAGACAGGTGCAAGACTATGCCAATCATGGCTCAGAGTCCTGATTGGGCAAATTTTGCCCAATCATGGGCTCACAGAGCTAAGTCCCGTAGCACACTATATAAGGCTTTCAACCCAGCCCTGCCAGCACGTGTTTTTCTGCAGCAGTGAGAGGAGATTGTTCTGTCAGTGTGTCTTCTCACTGCCAGTGACAGCTTTTGGGGGGGTCTCACTTGTTGCAGATATCTGGGAATTGGTGGAAAGTGTGTCTTCTCAGTCAGTGACAGCAGCAATTTGGGGGGCTCACTTGTTGCAGATATCTTGGAATTGGTGGAAAGTGTGTCTTCTCAGTCAGTGACAGCAGCAATTTTGGGGGCTCACTTGTTGCAGATATCTGGGAATTGGTGGTGGAAAGTGTGTCTTCTCAGTCACTGACAGTCAGCTATCAGGGGGTGTCACATACTTCCATAAAATTTCTGTGAATTGTAATCCGTTTCTTCTCAGTCAATGACAGTCAGCTATCGGGGGTGTCACATATTTCCATAAAATGTCTGTGAATTTTAATCCGTGTCTTCTCAGTGCCAGCTATTGGGGTCTCACTTCTAGCAAATATCTTGGAATTGTTGTAATCTGTGTCTTGTCACTGCTGCCAGCTATCAGGGTGTCTCGCTGAGTTATAGCAGAGTTCTGCATATCTCCAATCTTTGGAGACGCTCCCAGACACAGATAAGAGGGCAAGCAGCCTCTGTGTCGGAAGGCAGTGCCCCTGGTCGTCGTGGATGTGGTGCATCCTATGCAGAGGCAAGCTTGTCCTTTCTAACTGGTGTTGGCCGTATTATGCAGCAGCAACATACAGAGGATTTGGTGGATTGGCTAACCAGGCCATCCGAGTCCTCCGAGTCCTCTGCCAGCCATGCTTGTAGTTGTTCACAGTCAGAGCTCGAGTGCAGCGGGAACGCGGCGGAACGGCGTCCCCGCACTTTTCCCGCAGCGGGAACGCTGCGGGAACGCATCACATAAATCTAATGGACCCGGGCTCCGGCCGGGCACACTGCTGGGGTGTTGCGCTGCAGCGGAGGAGCTCTCGGGACAAGCACAGCACCATCGCAGCCTCTCCCGGCTGACTCACACGCTTCTGCGTGTAGTTGGTCATGGGCCAAGTCACATGCCCGGATGGGCCAAGTCACATGCCCGGATGCCGGCGGAGGCCTAGACCCAGTCACGTGCCCGGATGCCGGCCGCAGGCATGTGACACGTGTGCGCTGTGTGAGGTCACACAGCGCAACTTCACTTGCCACAGGAGGACTGCTGCCAGCCTGTGTCCCCCCAGTGGAAAGAATTGAAAAGACAAGAGCCGTGCTGAAGGTGAAGGAGCCACTCCAGCTGCTGGACCAGTGTCTGTGTGTGAGTGCCACTGCCACCCCAACTGCAGGGACCTGTGTCACCCAACTGAAAAAAAGGTAAAAATATAACGTAAAAAATGTATTTAATTTATCATAAATTAAATAAATACATTTTACATTATATTTTTACCTTTTCTTTGTTCTCTGCCTCTTCAGCTGGACTTGGGGTGGCACAGGTCTCTGCAGCTGGACTCGAAAAAAAATCTGGTACATTATACATGTTATTATAAATATATAATTACATAAATAAAATAATTACATATTATTTATGTAATTATATATTTATAATAACATGTATAATGTACCAGATTTTTTTTCGAGTCCAGCTGCAGCGACCTGTGCCACCCCAAGTCCAGCTGAAGAGGCAGAGAACAAAGAAAAAGTTAAAATATTATGTAAAATGTATTTATTTAATGTAATATATTATTTATGTATAAATTATTTATATATTTATTTATAAAAAAAATTACCGGCTTTTTTTTTTTCCAGTCCAGCTGCAGAGACCTGTGCTACCCCAAGTCCAGCTGAAGAGCCAGAGAACAAAAATAAGGTAAAAATGTTATTTAAAATGTATGTAATGTAATATATTATTTATGTATTAATTTTTTTTTTCACTGAACTTTGGCAAATCCATTTCGCCAAAAATACTGTGAATTCACTATCAAATGATCACTGTATTTTGCCGAAGTGGAGTCGCTTAACCGCTTGCCGCCTCGGGACATACTATGCTGTCCTCGCGGCAGGAGGGCTTTGAAGACGCAGGGCGTGCATGTACTCCTCGCTGTCTTCAAAGGGCCGACTCAGCCCCTCCCCGCAGCAGGTACGCACTGCATGCTATTGGCTGCAGTGGGACGGCCTGACAGGCCGTCCCCCTGCAGCCAATGTCGCAAGCCGCATGCCCACTGTCTTAAAATACAAAAAGGTGTTCAAAACAAATAGAGAGGGTTTTTGATGAAAAGATATTTAAAAAAAAATAAAAAATTTAAAAATAATATTACGGAGGTGATTACCTGGAATGTGTAATTTTATTTTTATATGTATATATACACACACACACACGCATTCTGTTGTCACAACAGGGGCTCTATCACCTCCTTCAAGCTAACGCTAGTGCTCACGTTAGCGCTAGCTTAAAGGCGGTCACAGCACACTGCACAGATCGCCTCCGATTTGCTAATGGGTTAATAAACCTATTAGCGCTCGTTAATTGCGCTTTTTTGCACTTGCTTACTGTACTTTGTGCTCCCTAAACCTAACATGGGGAGCGCAAAGTGATAGCACAGAGTAACTAGCGGTGGGATCACTTGGTCCTAACGCTAGTTAATAAGAGCTGGCGCTAATGATAAAGTTAACACTAGCTTTGAGCTTCTGCAGAATAAGTTAGCTGCAGCTCAAAACCCCCCAAAAATCACATACTCACCTCTTATCCCGCGTCGAACGGCGGCCTGATCCGCTGCTTCTGGCCGCCGGTAGCCGATGGAGACTGGGAATAAAAGTCCCTGTTCTTCCTCTGTGATCACTCCCCGGACCAGCAGGATCTCGCGAGAGGCGAGATCCTGGCAGTCATGTCCTATGGACTCCATGAGAGGATGCTTGGGATGGCACGTTAGCGCTGCCCCCAGCATCTACGAGCCTAGCGACCACTATGGGGCAGACTGTTGGACTCAGTGTCTGCCCCATAATCTGCTAGTGAAACCTGGACGCAAAGGGGAAATTGGCAATGGCTAGTTTTCCTCCTTAGCGTCCCGGTTTTAGCTACAGGCACACAATAGTGCCCCACTATCTGTCTGGTACTTATTTTTTAATATAGTACATTTTTTTCTGCAAATAAAATTTGATCTTTTAAAAATTACATTAGGTCCAACGTTTCGGCTCGTCCTGAGCCTTTATCAAGGTAAATTTTATATAAATCCCTAACATAAGGGGTTAATCAGAAAGCAGTGAAATTTCGGTGCTTTCTCGTTCAGTGCGCTTTGGCGATTCTGGTTTGCGGTCCCTGTGGTGAATTCATTATTCACCGCAGGGTCCCCGAAGTGCACCAAACATAAAGCTGCCGATCAGACCACCGAACGCAGCCGAAGACCGCCGATCAGCCAGCTGAATGCCGCCGAAGACCTTTGATCCGACTGCCGAAGAGTGTTGACCTGGGAAAAAAAGTACTCTGCTATACTTCTACAAAGGGGTTTAAACCAATAAAAATGCATGAAAATGTCTGTGAATAATAAAAAAAGTTCTATAAAACATAATAAACGGTCTGTTACAGAATAAAAAAAAAAGATGATTTGCTAAAAATGAAATGAATAAATGGTTAAATAAAAAAAATTATAGTTTTACATCAAATCCTATGGGACTTTCCTTTGTTGTCGTGCATCATTCTTCAGACCTCTTAGATTGTAAGCTCTTGAGCAGGGTCCGCTCTCCTTCTGTTCTGTATGTGTGTAACGTGTATGTATATTTGTTATTCTGTCTCTCCCATTTTACACCGCTACGGGACTTGTTGGCGCTTAATAAATCCTGTTGTAACTGTAACATCCATTGTTTCCGTGCATGATGCTTCAGATCTTCCATTGTTCCCTTGCATGATTCTTCAGATCTTCCATTGTTCCATGCATGATTCTTCAGATCTTCCATTGTTCCCATGCATGATTCTTCAGATCTTCCATTGTTCCTGTGCATGATTCTTCAGATCTTCCATTGTTCCAATGCATGATTCTTCAGATCTTCCTTTGTTCCCATGCATGATTCTTCAGATCTTCCATTGTTCCTGTGCATGATTCTTCAGATCTTCCATTGTTCCCATGCATGATTCTTCAGATCTTCCATTGTTCCCATGCACGATTCTTCAGACCTTCCTTTGTTCCCATGCATGATTCTTCAGACCTTCCTTTGTTCCCATGCATGATTCTTCAGACCTTCCTTTGTTCCCATGCATGATTCTTCAGATCTTCCATTGTTCCCTTGCATGATTCTTCAGATCTTCCATTGTTCCTGCGCATGATTCTTCAGATCTTCCATTGTTCCCATGCATTCTTCTTCAGATCTTCCTTTGTTCCCATGCATGATTCTTCAGATCTTCCATTGTTCCCATGCATGATTCTTCAGATCTTCCTTTGTTCCCATGCATGATTCTTCAGATCTTCCATTGTTCCTGTGCATGATTCTTCAGATCTTCCATTGTTCCCATGCATGATTCTTCAGATCTTCCATTGTTCCCATGCATGATTCTTCAGACCTTCCTTTGTTCCCATGCATGATTCTTCAGACCTTCCTTTGTTCCCATGCATGATTCTTCAGATCTTCCATTGTTCCCTTGCATGATTCTTCAGATCTTCCATTGTTCCTGTGCATGATTCTTCAGATCTTCCATTGTTCCCATGCATGATTCTTCAGACCTTCCTTTGTTCCCATGCATGATTCTTCAGACCTTCCTTTGTTCCCATGCATGATTCTTCATATCTTCCATTGTTCCCATGCATGATTCTTCAGATCTTCCTTTGTTCCCATGCAGTGGCGTAGCGTGGGGGGGCAGGGGGGCCGTGGCCCCGGGCGCAGTTTTGTTAGGGGCGCATAATTTCTTTTGAAATTATGCGCCCCTAAAACTTGTGGCCCGACTGACCCGCCGGGCCCTCGGGTGCCGCCCAAGGGCCCGCGGGTTGAGGGGACCCAGATGCCGGGCAGCGAGAGTGCCTGCCGGCTGCCCGGTCCTGAACAGTGAGTCTGTCCTGTTGATTGAAGGGGAGGCGGCTGCGTGCAGGCGCAGGTCACGTGGTCCGTCTAATCAGGTGGTACTGAGTCTCTGTACCACCTGACTGGCCGGACCGCGTGACCTGCGCATGCAGCCGCCTCCCCTTCAACAGGACGGACTCGAGTCGCACGCTGTTCAGAACCGGGGAGGGCAGGCACTCCCGCTGCCTGGGAGCTGGGGCAATATCCAGGTGAGAGCTGGGGAATATCCATGAGCTGGGGCAAATCCATGAGCTGGGGCAAATCCATGAGATAGGGCATATCCATGTGCTGGGGCATATCCATGTGCTGGGGCAAATCCATGAGCTGGGGGGCAAATCCATGAGCTGGGGCAAATCCATGAGCTGGGGGGGCAAATCCATGTGCTGGGGCATATCCATGTGCTGGGGCATATCCATGTGCTGGGGCAAATCCATGAGCTGGGGGGGCAAATCCATGAGCTGGGGCAAATCCATGAGCTGGGGGGGCAAATCCATGAGCTGGGGCAAATCCATGTGCTGGGGCATATCCATGTGCTGGGGCATATCCATGTGCTGGGGAAAATCCATGAGCTGGGGCAAATCCATGAGCTGGGGCATATCCGTGTGCTGGGGCAAATCCATGTGCTGGGGCAAATCCATGTGTGAGCTGGGGCAAATCCATGTACTGGGGCATATCCATGTGCTGGGGCAAATCCATGAGCTTGGGCAAATCCATGAGCTGGGGGATATCCATGTGCTGGGGCATATCCATGCGCTGGGGCAAATCCATGAGCTGGGGCAAATCCATGAGCTGGGGCATATCCATGTGCTGGGGCATATCCATGTGCTGGGGCAAATCCATGAGCTGGGGCAAATCCATGAGCTGGGGCATATCCATGTGCTGGGGCATATCCATGTGCTGGGGTAAATCCATGAGCTGGGGCAAATCCATGAGCTGGGGCATATCCATGAGCTGGGGCAAATCCATGAGCTGGGGCAAATCCATGAGCTGGGGCAAATCCATGTGCTGGGGCATATCCATGAGCTGGGGCATATCCATGTGCTGGGGCAAATCCATGTGTGAGCTGGGGCAAATACATGAGCTGGGGCAAATCCATGTGCTGGGGCATATCCATGTGCTGGGGCATATCCATGAGCTGGGGCAAATCCATGAGCTGGGGCAAATCCATGTGCTGGGGCATATCCATGTGCTGGGGCAAATCCATGTGTGAGCTGGGGCAAATCCATGTGCTGGGGCATATCCATGTGCTGGGGCAAATCCATGAGCTGGGGCAAATCCATGAGCTGGGGCATATCCATGAGCTGGGGCATATCCATGTGCTGGGGCAAATCCATGAGCTGGGGCAAATCCATGTGTGAGCTGGGGCAATATTCATGTGTGAGCTGGCTGGGGCAAATCCATGTGTGAGCTGGGGCAATATTCATGTGTGAGCTGGCTGGGGCAAATCCATGTGTGAGCTGGGGCAATATTCATGTGTGAGCTGGCTGGGGCAAATCCATGTGTGAGCTGGGGCAATATTCATGTGTGAGCTGGCTGGGGCAAATCCATGTGTGAGCTGGGGCAATATTCATGTGTGAGCTGGCTGGGGAAAATCCATGTGTGAGCTGGGGCAATATTCATGTGTGAGCTGGCTGGGGCAAATCCATGTGTGAGCTGGGGCAATATCCATGTGAGAGCTGGGGCAAATCCATATGTGAGCTGGGGCAATATTCATGTGTGAGCTGGCTGGGGAAAATCCATGTGTGAGCTGGGGCAATATTCATGTGTGAGCTGGCTGGGGCAAATCCATGTGTGAGCTGGGGCAATATCCATGTGAGAGCTGGGGCAAATCCATATGTGAGCTGGGGCAATATTCATGTGTGAGCTGGCTGGGGCAAATCCATGTGAGAGCTGGGGCAAATCCATGTGTGAGCTGGGGCAATATTCATGTGTAAGCTGGCTGGGGCAATATCCATGTGAGAGCTGGGGCAATATCGATAACGTGTCCACAGGTTGGGGGGGCGCACAATTCTTGGCTGGCCCCGGGCGCTGACAACCCACGCTACGCCACTGTTCCCATGCATGATTCTTCAGATCTTCCATTGTTCCTGTGCATGATTCTTCAGATCGTCCATTGTTCCCATGCATGATTCTTCAGACTTTCCTTTGTTCCCATGCATAATTCTTCAGATCTTCCATTGTTCCCTTTCAGGATTCGTCAGATCTTCCATTGTTCCTTTGCATGATTCTTCAAATCTTACATTGTTCCCTTGCATGATTCTTCAGATCTTCCATTGTTCCTGTGCATAATGCTTCAGATCTTCCATTGTTCCCATGCATTCTTCTTCAGACCTTCCTTTCTTCCCGTGCATGATTCTTCAGACCTTCCTTGGGCCACTACCCTATGTCTCTTAATTTCATTGTGTTGGGAGAAATAGATCACTTTCCATTTATTCTTTCAGTAAAGGATTTACACAATTTTTTGTTTGTTATTTATACAGAAATGAGAAAAAACGAAAGGGCAGCATTCTGGATTTCTTCTCAAAGGCATCCAGTAAAAAATCACATGCTGATTCTGCAAGTTGCTCATCTCAGTCCGAGCCTGTGCCCCAGATGGATGACTCGGTCTCCGATGCAGAAACTACACCGGCCAGCGAATCAGATGTAGGTGACTTAGTCACTGATGTGGCTGAAGATGTGGCTGAAGATACCGCTGCTGATGTCCATGAGACTGTGCTTTTACCAGAATGCTGGGACCAGGATCAGTGGCTAGAATTTAAACAAAAATACCCTTGGCTGTTCTTAAAAAATGGTCTTTTAGGATGCAAAGTGTGTCATGAGGTTAAACACCTTGGAGTATCTGTATCACAGGGTGTATCCATTTCTAAAGAATTGAGTACTGGTATGATTACTCCATAGGGTAAAACAAAAAAAGATATGTTGACCTCATTGCGTAAAACAATCCATGTACATAAAACTTCTGAAGCACATGTAAAGGCAGGCGAAATCCAAGCGGTGTCTAGAAAGGAGGTAATGCAAACCAATATTGCAGACCAGCAGAAGCATAAGTTTGCATCCACAACAAAAGTCTTTCGCATTGCGTACTATTGTGCGAAGAAAAACCGTCCTTACACAGATTTCAGAGATCTTATTCGCTTGCAAGTTGTAAACGGTACAGACTTAGGACGTATTCTCCATAGTGAGTACACAGCTGCACAAATCATCAATTGCGTCGCTAGTGAGATGAGGAAAAAGCTTTGCAAGGCAATTGTTGAACAGGCTCCAAAGCTTTCAGTTTACATTGTGAGTCTACAACAGTTTCTTCACAATCAGTGTTAATTGTTTATATTCGTGCCTCTGTAAACGGAAAAGATCCAGTCACCTTCTTTCTCGATTTACTTCACTTGCCTAAAGCGGATGCCCAGTCTATTGAAGCCACCCTTACAACGTGTCTTTCTAAGCATGGCTTCAATAATGACTTTCTTGCTACAAACTGGATTGGGGTTTGTAGTGATGGTGCAAGTGTAATGCTTGGAAGAAAATCAGGTGTTCTAGAGCGACTTAGTGGAAAATATCCACAGCTTGTGAAATGGCACTGCTTGTGTCATAGGCTTGAATTGTCCATTTCTGATACAATCGATTCTGTTCCTGGTCTTCAACATGTCACATCATTTTTTGAGAAGCTGTATGCGGTGTACCATCAATCACCAAAAAATCTGAGGGAGCTCTTTGAATGTGCAAAATAATTAGAAGTGCAAATTCTTAAAATAGGTAAAGTTTTTACCGTTAGGTGGGTCGCTTCAAGCCAGAGAGCTATACGAGCGGTTTGGGAATCATACCCTGCACTACACAGCCATTTAGTAAAAGCAAGCACAAGTTCAGAGCATACCACCAAGCAGAAGTCTGTATTTAGTGGCCTTAACAAAGTCCTGACATCAGAGGAATATCTGTTAAACCTTGCAGGGGTTGCAGATGCTGTTCAGGAAATGGGCCTGTTATCTGAAGCCCTACAAAGAGATGACATCACACTTCCACGAGCCTATCAGTTGATTAATCGGTCAGTTCGTGCAATCGAGAAAATGAAAGACATGCCTGGCAAACATCTGAAAGAAGCCATGGAATCGCTGGAGAAGGGGAATTTCAAAGGTGTAACCATCAACCCGGAGAGCACAAAAGGCCAAGTGAGGATAAATCTCCCCCGATTCTATCAATGTTTGGTGGATAATTTGCGATCCAGACTCTATGCTTTAACTGCAAGCAACAGACCAGCAGCTTCATCACAGTCGGATGAATTTGAATCGCTCGTCTCAGAAATGGAGATCCTGAATTCACAACGTTGGCCAAACAATGTGGACAGTCCGTGGTTTGAAGGAGAAGTGAAGCTAGAGCAGCTGTGCAAAAGATTACGTCTCAACTTCACATCCATCTGTGAAGGCTTCAGAGACTACATTGACAACGCCGGCACAGAGATTCCAGAAAATCTGAAACCAGCTGTGACAGCAGTTAACAGTCTTCCAATGACATCAGGGGATTGTGAAAGAGGCTTCATCACCATGAATTTGGTGATGTCACCCATTAGGAGTGGACTTGGCATTGAACGCCTGTCTTCTCTTTTATTTATTAGTCTCATTGGCCCTCCTGCAGATCTATGGGATCCTTTACCATACGTGAGAAAATGGCTGTCCTCACATCGCAGCGCAGATGATAACAAATCCAGAAAAGTTGATCATCCTACCCAGCAAGAACAACGTTATTCCAGTTTGTGGAATGTTTTCTAATGTTCTGTGTATAGTTTTTTAAATACTATATTGCCAAAAGTATTCGCTCACCTGCCTTGACTCGCATATGGATCGGTGAGCGAATACTTTTGGCAATATAGTGTATGTTGCAGTTACTAGTTGTGAGGCAAAAGTTGTGTACGCATAAACCTCAGGTTTTAGAAATTCCCTGCCAGGGAAACATCATCGCACATTGTGGTGACTATTCTGTCAGTTTGATAAACAAGTTAACTTATTTTGTTGTTACATCTGTTCTATATTTATTTGTTTATTATGTGTTAATTTTGAAATGTTCTTGTAAACCTGCACTTTACAATAAATGTTGCACTCTGTTTTTCGAAAAAGGAGCAAATTCGAGTTTATTTAAATTTATTATATATATATATATAATAATAAAAATCTTGGGTGAGTTCCCTCACTTTTTTCCCCAGGACTTGACCCCTGTTCACAGTCCACCTCAGCTGCCAAAGCATCTAATGCAGTCTCCATGTCCACAGCTACTCCTGCCGTAGCCTCACCACCATACACGGAGGAGTCAGCTGAATTGTTTGACTACAATGACCGTGACATGCTGCATGAGGATGCGCAGCAACTCCAGTGCTCTGATTCAAAATCTGAGATTGAGGAAGGGAGTAAAATTAGCCTAGCGGGAGGGGGTGCCAGCAGTGACACACAAACAACTGGCACTCATGTTGCCACAGCAACTGCAGCATACTGCCAGGTTGGCTCCAGTGATGAGGAGATGGGGGTGATGACGATGATGAGGTCACTGACTCCACCTGGGTGCCTGATAGAACAGAGGAGTCAAGTGAGGAGGAGGAGGAAGCACAACAAAAACGAGGCACAATGACCTCTATGACCAACCGTAGCCAGTCCAAGGCATCAGATGTCCGAGCTGCTCAGGTGCAGAGCACTGTTGTCTTGCAGCCCACGTCTGGGTACTCTCCTGTCTGGGAGTTCTTCACGAAATGTGCAGCAAACCACAGCATTGCTATTTGTATGCTATGTGAGAAGAGGGTCAAGCGTGGGAAAGACTCTGGACGCTTGGGTACCACGTGCTTGAGGCAACATATGACCACCTGGCATGCATCCCGTAGGCGCAATACTTTGCGTAGATCCTCCTCACCTGTCTCTACCCCCACTATATGTCCTGCCATGTCATTGACTCCAACCTCCACTGACAGGGATGATGATACAGTAATGGATGTACCAGGTCCTCTGTCACAATCAGCCACAATGGCGGTACACGGCATGCGCCAAGTAGGGCCCTGGTATGAGTAAAATCCCCTATATGCAGAGATGCAGGACACAATAACCTTGGATACGTGAATATAACACAGGAGACACTGGGGACCTCTGCATGGCTATACCAAAGGAGCCCTATACTGATAGATCGGTCCTTAGAGTGGCCGAACCTGCACTAATAGAAAAAGGTTACCTAGTAGCCATACAGAGTCCCAGGGTGTACACAGAATACCTGAAGGAGTATTTACTCCACAACCTGCAGGAAAGGACTTCAATGACAAAAGTCTGGTCAACAGGGGCACACAACAAAATAATGAATCAATATGCACAGTACAGCTAGGGATGTCCAGAAGAGTCGTCAGTGAATAATCCAGAAGTCAAAACCAAAACGTTTACCTTAAATCAAAGCGGGGATACAGCACCAGAGAAAATGTGTCAGCCAGGCCAGAGGGTCAATACCAGGAAGTCAATCAGAACATGAAACTCAGACAATGGAGAAACACTGAAACTGATAACACGAAAACACAAGACATAAACTGGAACCTGGGGATACTAAAGAAACAACAGATGGATAAACAAAAGAAATAAGGTAAAACTTAAACATGAAATAGAACTTGGACAGAATAACAGGGAGCTCTCAGGAACAAATCTGTAGCTGAAGTGAACCAGATGCAAGAGCATGGTAATATGGGCTCATGGCTTAATATAGGGGAGTATACAGCCCATATCACCAGCAGAAGCTCAACGAGCAATTAACTAAACCGACAACTTAACCCCTGAGCTGCATCTCAGGGAAAGCAGCACAGGGAAACACATGGGAACACAAACATGAGTGATACAGAGGGCAGGGAGACAGGGTTGGAACGTGGGAACGTTACATCCTCCCTCAGAATGTGACAGCATCCCATCACCAGCTGCAAATTTACGCACTCAGATTTCGTTGCCCCAGCTGCTGCAGCGTAAGAAAAAATATAGTCCCAACCATCCACATGCACAGCGTCTAAATGCCAGCTTAGCAAAATTACTCGCATTACAGCTGCTGCCTTTCCAGGTGGTGGACTCTGCCTCCTTCCGTGAATTTGCAGAATGTGCTGTACCACAGTGGCACGTTCCAAAACGGCAGTACTTTTCACGGAAGGCCATTCCAGCACTATACCAGCATGTTGAAGACAATGTTATGGAGTCATTGGGAAAGGCAGTCAGCAGCAAGGTGCATGTGACTTTAGACATGTGGTCCAGCAAGCATGGAAAGGGCCGTTACATTTCCTTCACGGCACACTGGGTAACTCTGCTTGCAGCTAGTAGGGATCCAAGACGGGGCTCTGTGCTGGAGCTTACTCATCCACCACGCCTCCAGAAAGCTGCTTGTATGAGGTCTGTCTGTTCCACCACCTCTTCCTCCTCCTCCTCCTTCTCTGTCTCTGGAGAAGTGGCAGTTAAACCGACGCGTCGCAGGGGCTACGCAATGGCTCAAGCAAAAAGATGCCATACTACATTCCCAAAACCTCCACCACTGCACTCTTCCGCAATACCACAGAGGGGTTACTGTATAATGGCACTTGCTGGCCTGGCACCAAAGGCACAATATTTGGGTGCACTGACACCTTTACCAGATTCATATCTTTTTAATATAGGACTGCATGGTCCACCCCTGCACTCTTCCACAATACCACAGAGGGGTTACTGTATGATGGCACTTGCTGGCCTGCCACCAAAGGCACAATATTTGGCTGCACTGCCACTGACGCCTGTACCAGATTCATATCCTCAGAGGGGTTACTGTGTGTCGGCACTGTTGCCGACTCTAAAGGCCCAATTTTAAAGCCCCTATTGTTACTTACATCCAAAGCCTGCATAAGTTTCACAATAATTTAGCCAAAAAATCACTAAACTTGTTCTGCGTGTCCTAAAATGTCTCCTCTTTTAATATAGACTGCCGCCCCAAGCAGTTGTTTATGGATAGATTAAAGGAAAATCCTTTACTGTCATTTGAAATGTAATTTTTTGGTTTTTACATATTTCTATACATCCAAAAAATCCATCACTTCACGGGCAGGTTATGGGGACCTCCTAGGCATGATATTTGAAGGAATTTTTTGTTTTTATTTTTAACCCTTATTTCATGGAAAACTCACTGTTCCTTTAAAAACTTTTTTTTAAAACTTTTTTCCTTGTTTCCTGTCCCCCAGGGCACTACCCGGAGCCCCATACACCTTTTATGGCAAATATCTTGCATATATGCCCTCTTGGAGGGCACTCTAAAAAACAAACGTTCGAGTCCCATTGACTTGCATTGGATTCGAACTTTGGGTATTGTTCGGGTTCGACGGCGAATCGAACTCGAGCGAGTTTGCGCCCTTCAGCGCAAAGTACAGTAACCTCGCTCTGAAAAGTGCAAGGTACCAAGCGCAAACGGGTTACTTAACCTGTTAGCGTTTGGATTGTAATATGCGGTAGACAGACACCACGGCTAACGTTTCTGCTCACGTAGGTGAGTGCTAACGTTAGCAACAAGAGTGTAATGTGGCCCTTAGTGTTTTTGCTCCTATTCAATGACGGCGTTGTTAAGTATCTTACGTATATAGCATGGCTGAAGGCTTGCCTTGATACTATACCTCTTTGGGTGTTGTCTCTGCTGATTTCTGTTTTGTGATAGAACTGGGACTTTATACCTATTAATGAATAACTATTTAGAGCACCCCAATCAACCTCCTCCGCTTCTATATGCTTTAAGGAGGCACTGAAAGTGACACTACATATAGTTCTCATAAGAACAATATATATACTTTTCTTTGTCCTTCATCATATTACATCTTTGAATTTGCTATTAATGCGTGATTTAAATGGGATTTTCTATCCATGACTATTAAGGGACATAAATTGTACACCTTTAACTGCGGCGTGGTAACCTACCCTGTATAGGGAGGATCAATCATATTTCTCTTAATATTGTTTTTATATTTTGTGTTATAATGTACATGTCCAAAAAAGGTTTACTCAGGTAGCCCGTGTCTACCTTTGATTTATTTTTCTGTTAACTAGGGTCTAGCCCATTTAGACACTGGTTCCATTGATTCCCCAGTGTTTGTTTCAAGCTTTTTCTTCTTCTTTCAGGAGACAAACATGGAATACATTGTGTATCCTTAAATGTAGTGGTAATGCCAATGCATAAGACACAGGGTTCACCCTATTTACCACCTTATATGGACCAATGAATCTGGGAGCCATTTTCATAGAAGGAACCAGAAGTTTTATATGGCGTGTAGAGAGCCACACCCTGTCCCCAACAGTATGCACAGGAGCTTGTCTCCTATGTCTGTCAGCTTTTTCTTTTTGCTTCTGGGTGCTGTTCTCTATGGCCTATTACTTTCTCCCATGTCTCCCTCAGCGAGGCCAAATGCTCATCCAGAGCAGGCAGGGTGGTCTCCTGAAAGTGAGAAGGGAGCACAGGGGGATCGAAACCATAAACCGCATGAAAAGGAAAATGACCAGTAGTTTAGTTGACTAAGTTGTTTAAAGCATATTCAGCCCATGGCAAGAGTTCAGACCAATTGTCTTGTTTTTCAGACACGAAACACCTTAAGTATTGTTAAAGATTCTGATTTGCCCTCTCAGCTGCTCCATTCGTTTGAGAATGGTAGGCAGAACAGAAGGCCAGATTTATCCCCATGTTCTCACAGAAACCCCTCCATAACCTAGATATGAATTGAGTACCTGTGTCTGATACGATACCCAGAGGGATCCCATGAAGCCGGACAACATGTTGCACAAAGATGGGCACTAACACAGCAGCCGAAGGCAGTTTGGGAAGTGGCACGTAATGACACAATTGTGGATCGCGTCTCAAAAATTGAAGTATTACCATGTTCCCTTAAGATAAAATCCATAGATATTGTGCCCATGGTAGTTCGGGAATGGGTAATGGTTGGAGTAACCCAACTGGTAGGGTCTTGGGATTTTTGTTTCACGTACGTATCTCACATCCTTGGCATTGCGGACCACCAATATTGTTTTGGCAGAGTGAACATGGTTTTGGTTATACCCATATGACCTGAGTGTTTAGTATCATGGTATATTGACATCACTTGTTCTCTCTCTTTCAGGAACAAACATCCTACCAGGTGGCTTTTCCACAGGAGCAACACCCTGAGCAGCCTGAAACTTTTCCAGTAAGGGTGAAGATACAGTAATCATGGTGGTAGCTATTATTCATTCCTGGGGAACGATAGGATTTTGATCATAGACATGCTGCTCATAAGTCTCATGCTGTCTAGACAGGGCATCAGCTTTAATATTTCTAAACCCGGGTCTGTAAGTAAGAAAATAGTTAAAGCTGGACAGGAGCAAGACCACCTAGCTTGTCTGGAATTGAGCCGTTTGGCATCGCCAATATACACCAAGTTTTTGTGATCTATAATGATTATAACTGGATCTTTGGAACCTTCCAACAGATTTCTCCATTCTGTTAATGCTGATACTACAGCCAGTAATTCTCTGTTACCGATATCATAATTTTTCTCCACGGAAGACAATTTCTGCAAGTGAAATCCACAAGAATGCAATGGTTTGTCAGGGGTCTCTCTTTGACATCCAATCTCTGAGGCATCCACCTCTAACTGGAATGGCAAGCCTGGATCAGGATGTCGAAGTACTGGTGCAGTTGTGAATGCTTGTTTTAATGCTTCGAATGCTTGCATGGCCTAGGTGTTCCATTTCTGGAATTGGGCACCCTTTTTAGTCATGGCTGTTATAGGAGAGACTACTGTCAAAGTTTTTTTATGAATCTCCTATAATAGTTTGTGAACCCCAGAAAAAGCTGGATTGCCTTTAACCCCTGGGGTATAGGCCAATCCCTGATGGTGGACAGTTTCTGGGGGTCCATCTGAAACCCCTCGGGGTTAATGATGTAACCCAAGAAATGCACTGAGGTTATATCAAACAAGCATTTCTCTAGTTTGCAGTACAAACAATAATCTCTTTAACACGGTACGTACATGAACACGATAAGTTTCAAAATCTGGAGTATATATGAGAATATCGTCCAAGTACACAATTAGAAAGACTTGTAGGAAATCCCTGAGCACATCGTTAATGAAATCCTGAAAAACGGCAGGAGCATTACAGAGACCGAAGGGCATAACTATATAGTTGTAGTGCCCACTTCTCGTATTAGATGCTGTCTTCCACTTCCACTGCTGTCTAGCCTGATGTGAACCAAATTGTAAGCACCACGCAGATCTAGCTTGGTATATACCTTGGCACTTTTCAATCGATCAAAGAGTTCTGAAATCAATGGGATAGGATAGGCATTTCTCACCGTAATCCTATTAAGACCTCTATAGTCTATGACATGACCCTTTGGAGGCATAGTACCAGGGAGGAGGTATATTGCACAATCGTATGGACAATGAGGTGGCAGGATTTCTGACTTTTTCTTATCAAAGACCTCTTTGAGATCCATTAAGGTACCTCCGTAGAAAGAAGAGGTGCAGTAGCCACATTCAAGCTACCAACAATACTACTCATCCCCAGACACCTTGACCAACATTGTGAACTCCAAGAACCCAGTTCCCCATTTGCCCAATCAATTTTAGGATTGTGTTGTGCCATCCAAATAAAACCAAGCACAATGGGGGATGTAGGAGACTCTATTATCTGAAACTGGATGATGTCACTGTGTAAGATCCTAGTACATGGACAGTGGTATGGTTTCGTGAGTGACATGAGGATGAGTCAGGCTTCTGCCATCTATAGACTTACTATAATCAGGGGAGTATATTTCTCCACCAATGGTTTCAAATGTGTTGCTGCAAAACCTGAGTCAAGAAAATTGCCAGCAGCCACATATCAATGAATGCCTCAGTATCTAGCTTGAAATCCTGCCATGCCACATATACTGGTACAAATCCCCGGGTGTTTTTTTCTTATACATGAGAGACCCATAAGTCTTGCCTAGGACCTGTCTCTCATGAGATTCTAGACATGACAGTTTTCCGACACTGAGGAAGTACTTGGTCGCTTAAGGCATTGCAACCGAAAATGCACAGTACGAGCAAAGCCCCTCACATAACCTGTATAGTTTCTCCTCTCTAGAAATACCAGTCCTACCTAGTTGCATGGGTTCCGGTACTGGATGTTCAACCTTGGTCGATATAGAGGTAGCTAATACAGGAGTCCCAGAGGGTATTGTTGGCAGGACTCTGCGAGGCCTTTCCCAAGGAGGCCTTCTGTCACGAATCTGATCGTTCAAAGCAGTACAGAAGTCTATGAGTTCTTCTATCCCCTCCGGCAGAGACATAGGAGCAATTTCATACATTAGGTTATCACTCAACCCCTCAGTAAATGCTAACGTTAATGCCTCAGTCCATTGTACCTCAGAAGTGATAGTCTTAAATTCGATGGTATAGTCTTGAGACCCTACGGTTACCTTGCTTGATGTGAAAAAGAGCTCTCCCAGCTGTAGTTGTTCATCTGGTTTTCACTTGCAGCAAAGTATGTCTATTTAATAATTGTTTTAGGATTTGTTAAGCAATTTTCAGGATTTTTTGGTTAAATTTTAGGTTTCCTTATCTATTTTTAAAGCAACAAGGCTTTGTTGCCATAGGTTTCAATGTAAAAAATATTCCCTGGTTTTATTAAATATTTATTCAACCGTTTATTTTTTTCACTTGCAGCAAAAAGTCTCTTCATTTATTATTTTTTTAGGATTTTTTAGGCATTTATTGGGATTTTTTTGTGAAATTTTAGGTCAGTGAAATGTCATGATTTTCAGTGGTTAGTTCACCACGGTGCCGTTCAGTGCAGTTCGGCTGCAGTGAAATTCCCCATAGAGTAGTAGTGGTTAATCTATTCAGAGAACGCTGCGCAAACACCACTGACATGTCCGTGAAATGCCCTGATTTTCAGTGGTTCAGTTCAACAGGATTAAGGCTAATGTCAGACGAACGCAGTCTGAGCGCACTCTGCGTGCGTGCATAACAAACAGACGTACTGACGGAAGATACTGTAGACAGCACACATCTGTATTTTTGACGGACGTAGAAAAAAAGGGAATTATGGGAAACCAAATTAATATGAAAAATGATAAAAATCGGAAAATGATATGAAAAGACATTTTGTTCATCGAGTTGCTGGACGTCGCAAATGCGCCCCGTCTGACTTCGTGTCATCACGCACACAGAAAGCTATGCGGACGTGGCGCACTCTGCGCGTCCATCTAACGATTTTACGTTCTTGCCTAACTTGCGTCTATTTGCCACATGCGTTGTGAGTGCGCAGTTCGGTGCGCACGTACTTCGTGTGTGGGTCTCTATTGCTCATGATTCTATGCTGCGACGGACATTAAACAAAAAACAAAATGGGGATTTGTTTCTAACATTGAAACCTATAGGTTTCAATGTTAAAAAAAAACAGTTTTTATTTGTTTGGAATCATTTTGTTCAATTGCTTTTGTTCTGTTTTTTTCCATTTTTGGATCATTTTGTTCCGTTCTCCTTCGTTATGGGTCATTTTCGTTCCGTTTTTTTGGTTTCGGATCATTTTCGTTCCATTTTGTAGAGTTTCAGATCTTTTCGGATCATTTTGCCTCCCGATATTTCATTTAGTTGTTTTCATTTTGCTGCTGCGATTCTTATGTAGGCCGATTTATTTATTTTTCATTTTTCGGGAACGGAAAAAAAGACGAAAACAGGGATTTTCATCCAAGTTAAAATTCGAAACGAAATGCACATGTCTATTCAAAAAAAATCGGGTTCTTTATGATCATTATGCCTTGTAAGATGATTGTACAGAAGAAGCTTTAATAGTCATAACTGTAAACAAAATGCTATTACTTACGTGGAGAGTTGTTTCTGTGGGCATATGGATTGGGATAAGGAGAAGATCTGTGGTTTCTCAGTGAAGAGTATCTTTCACAGCCATGGTTTGAGGTAATACTTAAAGGACCTCCAAACTGCGAGTGATGATTTGCAGAAGAACAGAGTGAGCTAGATCCAGGTAGCAGCCAACTACCTACTAAAAAGAAAAGAATTGCAAAACAAGCAACAGATAAGTAGTTAGCTCGTGTTTATCGTCATAATACACTTTACTGTTTAAAAGGCAAGAAAAGTGATCCGAATAGACCAGTTAGCAAAAAATAAAAAAACACAAAATATATAACAGTACCTCCCAGTTCTATGAGACTATTGTTTTAGGCAAGCACCGTTTTTAAGAAGCTGCTCACACACAATATACAGAGAGAAAGTCCCAGAATATATATACTCCTATGAACCAGTGGAGAGCTAACACCATAGGGCACTATTCCATAATTGGTGCCAATGTAGTGTATCGACATGTAATTGTTGCCACTAGTAGGGATAAGCTGTACGGTTCGATCTGTTTGGTGTTTGATTCGAACATCGCCCATTCGGCTGTTCGAACTCCGAACATTTCCGCGTGTTCGCCGCATGTTCGCCCACAATGCACCACAATGGACCACAATGCACTTTTCCACTGGCCTGAAGCTTGTAATTGGCTACAGCCTTGCATCTGACCACAGGTCAGGTGCAAGACTATGCCAATCACGGCCCAGAGTCCTGATTGGGCAAATTTTGCTCAATCATGGGCTCACAGAGCTAAGTCCCGCAGCACACTATATAAGGCGTCCCTCGCAGCCCCAGCACATGTTTTTTGAGAGGAGATTGTTCTGTTAGCTGCTGGCACTGAGAAGACACACTATTGGGGGGTCTCACTTCTAGCAGATATCTGGGAATTGTTGTAATCTGTGTCTTATCAGTGCCAGCAGCTATTGGGGGGGTCTCACTTCTAGCAGATATTTGGGAATTGTAATTTGTGTCTTGTCACTGCCACCCATCAGGGGGTCTCACTGATTTATAAGAGGTTCCTGGGAATTGTAATTTGTGTCTTGTCACTGCCACCCATCAGGGGGTCTCACAGACTTGTAGCAGATATCTGGGAATTTTAATCTGTGTCTTGTCACTGCCACCCATCAGTGGGTCTCACTGATTTATAGGAGGTTCCTGGGAATTGTAATTTGGGTCTTGTCACTGCCACCCTTCAGGGGGTCTCAGAGATTTGTAGCAGATATCTGGGAATTGTAATCTGTGTCTTGTCACTGGCTGCCAGCTATCAGGGTGTCTCACTGAGTTATACCAGAGTTCTGGAAATCTTTAATCTAGATAACACAGTTGAATCAGAGTTCTGCATATCTCCAATTTTTATAACAGAGTTGAATCAGAGTTCTGTATATCTTTAATCTATATATCACTCACCATGTCAGAAAGACCAAAAAGGACAGGCAGACGCTCCCAGACACAGATCAAGAAGGCAACTAGCCTCTGTGTTGGGAGGCTGTGCCTCTGGTCATCGTGGACGTGGTGCATCCTCTGCAGGGACACGCTTGTCCTTTCTAACTGGTGCTGACCATCTTAAGCAGCAGCAACATACAGAGGATTTGGTGGATTGGACAACCAGGCCATCCGAGTCCTCCGAGTCCTCTGTCAGCCAGGCTTGTAGTGGTTTACAGTCCACCTCACCTGCCAAAGCATCTAATGCAGCCTCCATGTCCACAGCTACTCCTTCCGTAGCCTCACCAACATACACGGAGGAGTCAGCTGAATTGTTTGACTACAATGACAGTGACATGCTGCTTGAGGATGTGCAGCAACTACAGTGCTCTGATTCAAACTCTGAGGTTGAGGAAGGGAGTATAATCAACCTAGAGGGAGGGGGTGCCAGTGACACACAAATAACTGGCACTCATGTTGCCCCAGCAGCTGCAGCATACTGCCAAGTTGGCTCCAGTGACGAGGAGATAGGGGGTGATGACAATGATGATGATGTCACTGATTCCACCTGGGTGCCTGATCGAACAGAGGAGTCAAGTGAGGAGGAGGCACAAAAAACACGAGGCACAACGTCCTCTATGAGCAACCGTAGCCAGTCCAAGGCATCAGAAGTCACAGCTGCTCAGGTGCAGAGCGCTGTTGTCTCAAAGCACATGTACAGGAAGTCTGCTGTCTGGGAGTTCTTTAACCCTTTCGCTGCTGAGGCTTTTCCCGCCCCTGTGCTGAGGTCATTTTTTACCTGTTTTGCGTATCATGTTTAAACGTGTTTTAAAGGCTTATTTTAGTATATGACACCGACATATTATATATCGTTCTTTCCGTCAGACTCGGTAGATTCATAATATGTCATTATTATATGTATACGTTATGTCATGTTTGTATATATAACAAAAAATGCAATAAAATATGTATTTTCAATAATTTACAATGTGTAAAGTGTTTTTTTCCACATTTTAACATGCGAGCAATTGCGGTTATATTTTGTATGGGGTTCGCTTGTTAAAAAAATTAGAGATGGGGTCTCGTTACATTTTTTTTGGGGAAAATGACACCATTTTTAACAAACGCACCGCATACAAAAATCGTTAATGCAGCATCATTGTTCACATTATAATTGAAATGGGAACAATATTGCTGCATTAACAAACCAAAAAAAATAAAAAGTGTTTATTTATTTTTTTTTTAATTTTTTTTTTTTTTTTTTACAAATTTTTTTACTTTCATGTTTGGTATCGTTGGAACGGCCATGCTCTGGCCGATCCAACCATATCAAAATTTAACCCCTAACTGCCACGGATCGGGAGATAGGGAGTTCATTGGAACTCCCTATCTCCACAGTTCGTGGCAGTTAGGGGTTAATGCTAGGACTAGCGTCATCGTGCTACGCACGATGACGCCAGTCCTCTGGGGGAGTTCCCGGAAGCTTGGCCGACATCCAAGATGTCAGCCAGCTCCCGGGAAGGATGCGAATCGGCGCTTTTCAGCGCCGATTTGCGATCCAGCTCCCCAGGGGTTAATGTCAGGCATCATTTGGAAGGGCAGGCTGTGCCCTTCCAAATGATGCCTGGGTTAAGCCCCTGTGTGCCGCCGATCGGGAGGGAGAGAGGTCCGAAGGACCTCCCCCCCTCCCTTTCAGGCGGCTCCTCCGCACATGCGGGGGGGCGCCTGAATTAGGTGTCATCGCGGGGCGCGATGACACCTAATAATGGCGGCCGCTGCTCCGGATGCCGGGCTGACATCCAGGATGTCAGCCCGCACCGGAGGGGCCAGCGATCGGCCGGCTGAGCGCGTCCTTAGCATTGAACTGGTAAGAAATGTGAAGCAGACCACACCGTTGCTATTTGTAATCTATGTCAGATGAGGACTACATTTGCTCAATAAGAGCCATTTTCAGAGATCCAAACCACCAAAGTCCAAGTGGCTACAGAGTCCATTAAAAGGGACATATAAATGCGGTAGATGTAAGGCCTGTGCTTTTATTTCTAAAGAATCTAAAACCTTTCAAAACCATGATAACTCCAAATCTTTCATGGTCAACAAATTCGTCAATTGTAGAAGCAAGGGAGTTGTCTACCAGATAACATGCAGCTGTGGTAATACATTGGCAAGACAATAAGAGAATTTAGGATTCGAATTCTGGAACATATCAGATCAATTGGGTATCTAAGAGAGACACCTATCTCAAATTAGCACATGGAGGGAGAGCTTCTAATTTACAATTTAAGATCATAGACCAGGTTTACCCGGGGCCGCATAAGGGTAACCTGGACATTAAGCTCCGACAGAGAGAAGCATTTTGGATTCATCGGTTGGGTACCCTATTTCCTCAGGGGCTCAATGAGAGATTCACTTTTGCGCCGTTTATAGGTCAATAATTGAGTATTGTTATTATGGACCACTTAAATCATAATTCGGAATGAAGTACCACTAAATATATATCTTCTAAACGTCTTCCTTTTCCTTATCTCTTTTTCTTTTCACTCCCCTCTGGTAAAGCTTCTAATTCCTTCTAAGTATATAGAATAATTTCCCAAAGTTATGTATATAGCATGGTGAACCCTTATCTGTTCTGCTCTAACATAACGATGAGATAACTGTTGATATAGATAGCTTCTTTGTCTGTCTTATTAGTCCACTATACCACCTTGACCCGATGGTTTGTCTGCAGTATCCTTCTTTCTGGGACAGTGTTCCTTTAATTTAATTCCATCTGGATAGTACCTAGGGATTTTAGATACCCCCTATGGAGGATCCATTAAAAACTATCCACAGAATTAACAGCGCCAGTAATTGTCCCCCGTGATTTTTATAATACACCATTTATTAAGAATGGTTGATGTTAAGAATCAATCTCTTTAAGAACGTTGATTTGGGTCCATGTCACTCTTTTTAATTGACCCTTCATACAGGATGGGATTTTTCTACTGCAGACTGATCGACAGCTGAATATGGTGTCCATAGATGAGATATCTGCTGACAAACGGGGATTATTTACATTGGTGGCAGGCGCTGTAACTCGCTGAGTTTCTGCTGACACATGCGCAATATGGACATCTGGAAAGTAGACTCCGGCGAATACCGGAAGTCCCAATAATGGAACGCATAACGGATGTCTATAATGAGACGCACGCCACAATAGGTGTAACCAATGGAAATGGGCGCTATGGAAAATCAGCTGAAAATTATAAGGGCAAATTATATTTGTGCACCAGAGGGGAGAACATAAGGTAATCGCTCCTGATGAAGATAGCACTAAGCTATTGAAACGCGTTGAGCTACTGTCAATGTTCTTAACAGTTTATTCTTTGGGGAAGGTCTCCCATGGCGGGGTTTGGTGATTTAAATTTTTGACCATGATAGCTTTTTATACCGCGATATGGTTCTAGCATGAAGTGTATGACCTAGGTCATTTTGTTGTGGCGATTCAATAACAATTAGCCTTGGGCTCAGTCTGCACACAAGTGAAAGAAAGGGATTTCCATTTCAAATTGATTGATGATGGTATAATCCTGCGTTTGCAATTTATGTCTCTATGTATGATATGACTGTTATTTATAACAATAATTATTGAGTTGGCAAATTTTGTTGCCTTAATGAGATAATGTAACAATAACTCTTTACAACTTAGATTAATATTGTGCAGAATATGATATAGGCGTGGTAGCCAATTCCTGCTCAGACACTATTTAATGTGAAGGTATTCAAAATCTGTGGATATAATATCGAATATAATATTGGCTGTCTGAAGCTAATTGGCTTTGAGCCATTCGTCTGTAAACTCAATGTTAATTTTTGGGAAATGTTTTTTCAACAACAAATAACTGATTGATCCATTATTGAGCTGGCAAGTTTTGTGGCCTTAATGAGACAATGCAACAATAACTCTTTACAAATTGGATTAATATTGTGCAGAATATGATATAGGCGCGGTAGCCAATTCCTGCTCAGACACTATTGAATGTGAATGTATTCAAAATCTGTGGATATAATATCGAATATAATATTGGTTGTCTGAAGCTAATTGGCTTTGAGCCATTCGTCTGTAAACCCAATGTTCATTTTTGGGAAATGTTTTTTCCACAACTAATAACTGATTGATCCCTTAGCAGTGGAAACTAATATTGTAAACTGGCAATCATACCCTGTTTATTATGAACTACAAGACCCTTTAACTCTGAACTTTGAATGACTATGCTGTCAACATATATATTACCTTGATTAAGCAATGGATACACCGAATAGAACCTTAATAATTATTTGATTCTTTGGTTGGTTCAGACATTATTGAATGTGAATCTATTTAAAATCTGTGAATCCTATATCGGATGTCTGAAGCTACCTAGCTTTTGAGCCAATTGTCTATTAACCTATCTATTGTTTTTTGGAACACTCTATAACAGTGGTTCTCAACCTGTGGACACTCAGGACCCACAATTGTCCTTGTCATTAAGTCGCGACCCAAAAATAATTGCATTTCTGAAACATTATAATTTATTTCACAAAACAACGTGTGCAATATTCTACAATGTATGCACTTTGTAAACAATTTTGTAAACAAACAGGGATTCTTTCCAAAAAGGATAGTGCAGTAATCACAGAACTAGTGAAAACGAACGTGTTTCCTGTAAAATAAACTAATTGAAACATATGAAATTAATTAGAACTTGTGGGAAAAATGGGGATGCTTCTTGCTCTTAATAAGTCTCAAAGTCTAGGGTGATGGCAGACAAGGTAACTCTAATTGAAATCATTACTGAATGAATAAAATATTATAAAAATAACTTAAATTCACCTGCTCCGCGCTCCCCCACCATCTGTCTCTGCCGCTGCGCACATTATTTTTTCGCAGCAGCCTTCCCTCCCTGAGCCTACACAATTTGCGTAGCTGAACGCTACGCTAATCACATAAGCTCAGGCTGGCCAAGAGATTGATGTCTGCAGTGCGTGTCTGGCACTGCCTACTTCCTACACCTACTCTCTGCAGTGCCTCAGCGAGGGACTGAAGAACAATTGAATAGCTTGGACCAATGGGAAAACACCTCCATGGGAGGCTGACCTCCCATGAATTGATTGACGCAGACAGTCATGTGACTGTCCTTGTCTCGCACATTCAGTGGGTGCAGGGCTGTGCTCGGGGTGTGCCTGTTCACTGTGTCAGCACCTCCTCCCTGCAGATGGAGGGGGCAGTGTGCGGCTGCCTGGAGTGGACGATGCAGATCCTGGAGAGCACTGAGAGCAGCCAGTTCCTGGGGAGCACTGAGAGCAGCCAGATCCTGGGGAGCCCTGAGAGCAGACAGATCCTGGGGAGCCCTGAAAGCAGCCAGATCCTGGGGAGCACTGAACCTATATCTGGCTCTGATACAACACAAGCCACTGACCTCACCGCATGTCCCTGGTATGCAGGGAGGCTGGGATCAGGAAGCAGTGTGTGATTCTGCTGAGAATTCTCAGTCTACATTCTAGTTTTCTGCAGGGATTATCACATCGGGAGGAAGGCAGGAAAGGAAGAGGAGTGAGAGATTTATAGAGTAAAAGGGAGAGAATGAGAGAGATGAGGAGAATAAGAGAAATGGAGAGGAAGACATGGATACAAGGACAGATGGAAAAATACACAGAAGGACACACAGATATAAATGGACAGACAGAATAATGGATATTCAGAAAGAAGGATGCATAAATAGGTAAAAGGACACATTTAACAAAATGACAGAGAAAAACACAATCAAATAAACATAGGGAGTCCCCTCCTTTACCCAACAGCCTTTTGCTTCACTGAGATGTGTATTGTGCACAGTGTCTCCTGGTGTTGGGAGTACAGTACAGAGCTGCTGCCAGTCACTGAGTCCCACCCACAGCTTCCCATTACAGATCTCCCCACCTTGCAATTACAGAGTATCTTACCTGATGCAGTGGGCCCCAGGTAGCACCTGTGAACATTCAGAAGTAGCCGCGCTGCCTGGGCCCTGCTGCTGCAAGTGGGTCCCAGGCATTAGAGACACCTGGGGGCACTTGCCCTGCGACCCAGTCCGCCCCTGGTCACGACCCACTTTTGGGTCGCAACCCACCACTTGAGAAACACTGCTCTATAATAAGTGATCAATTATTTAACATCGTGAACTGATATTCAAACTTGGTAATTATACTCTGTTCACTACGAATTATAAGCCATTTTAACCTTGAATGACTATACTGTCAACACTTGTATCACCTTGATTGAGCAATAGTTATTCTGTATAGAGCTTTACATTATCTGGCTGCCTAGTTGGCTATATAATAACTAGTATTTTATACGATATGTCCATATATCTCTAGTTTGCATGGTGCAACTGCTAAGCACTGACGTGCTAGCGGCAGATCACTGTTGTCATTATCTAGGACCTTTCAATTGTACAATACCGATGTAGAAACATCATTAGAGATATACTGCTCTAGGAAGAATTCTAATGGGACATTTTGTTGGCCAGTACTAAATTGAGATAACCAATGTCTAAATAATACAATGTGGATTATGGACTTTTGGTCGGGTGACTCCAACAAATTTATCAGCTGAAATTGGTTTAAGACTACTCTATGAGTAGCTAGGGAAAGCATTTCATGACCATCATTACCTAACGGTTGCTGCTAGATCTCGATGTTATTGATCAATACCCGATTGGGGATATATGCAAGTTTTGATCATATACACCATATACCGCCTTTTATTACATGTTTGTATTTTTTAAACAATGTCTCATTTTTTGATAAATGTTTTTTTGTTCTTCTGAAATTACGGTTTCCTAATAAAGGTTTTTCATTTAGGTCCTTTTTGTATCTTATTTTCTCGTATTTCTATTACTAAGGGTTTAATCCCTATTTAAGTACCCATTAGCCTCAAATCCTCCTTTCCTTTTTTCAGATGAGGATCAAGCGTGGGAAAGACATCCCACGCTTGGGTATCACGTGCTTGAGGCGACATATGACCACCTGCCACGCATCCCGTTGGCACAACACTTTGCATAGGTCCTCCTCATCTGTCTCTACCCCCACTATATGTCCTGCCATGTCATTGCTTACAACCTCCACTGACAGGGATGATGCTACAGTAATGGGTGTACCAGGTCCTTCCCCAGAATGTGACAGCATCCCATCAGCTGAAGATTTACGCAGTCAGACTACGTTTCCCCAGCTGCTGCATCGTAAGAAAAAATATAGTCCCAACCATCCCCAAGCACAGCGTCTAAATGACAGCTTAGCAAAATTACTCGCATTACAGCTGTCGCCTTTCCAGCTGGTGGACTCTGCTTCCTTCCGTGAATTTGCTGAATGTGCTGTATCACAGTGGCAGGTTCCAAAACACCATTTATTTTCACGGAAGGTCATTCCAGCACTATACCAGCATGTGGAACACAATGTTATGGAGTCATTGGGAAAGGCAGTCAGCAGCAAGGTGCACATAACTTTAGACATGTGGTCCAGCAAGCATGGACAGGGCCGTTACATTTCCTTCACGGCACACTGGGTAACTCTGCTTGCAGCTGGAAGCGATCCAGGACGGGGCTCTGTGCTGGAGCTTGTTCATCCACCAAGCCTCCAGAAAGCTACTTGTATGAGGTCTGTCTGCTCCACCACCTCTTCCTCCTAAGTGGCAGTTAAACCGATGCGTGGCAGGGGCTACGCAATGGCTCAAGCAAAAAGATGCCATACTGTGCTTGAGCTGGTTTGTTTAGGGGACAGGAGCCACACCGGGTCAGAAATTCTGTTAGCTCTGCAGGGGCAGGTGCAGAGATGGTTATCACCATGCCAGCTTCAGCTGGGAATTGCCATCTGTGATAATGGCAGCAACCTTCTCTCCGCCCTATGCCAGGGTAAGTTGACGCATGTACCATGCCTAGCACACATCCTAAATCTGGTGGTACAGCGTTTCCTAACCAGGTACCCAGGGCTGGCACAGCTTCTCAGCCAGGCCAGAAAAGTCTGAAGTGTTCGCCTGGCAGAAATTCAAAGAGAATTCCACCTTCACACAAACAATCTGATCTGTGACATGCCCACCAGGTGGAACTCGACATTAGCAATGCTGCAGCGTCTGCACAAGCAGCAGAGGGCCATCAATGAGTACCTGTGTGAGTATGGCACAAAGACAGGTTCAGGTCAACTTGTTTTTTTTTCCCCCTGCAGTGGCTGATGATCAAGGATGCATGCACTGTACTGTCACCATTTTAGGAGGCAACGAGGATGGTGAGCAGGGTCAGTGCATGCATCAGTGACAAAATTCCTTTAGTGTTCCTGCTGGAGCGCACTCTGCGGGGAATTATAGATGTGGCACTAGAGGCAGAGCAGCGGGAGGAAGAGGAGGCCTTCCCTAGCTCTCAAGGCCCCAGTCTTTACACAGACAGCATTCCTGCGGGTCCTCAGATCAGACAGGAGGAGGATGAGGAGGAGGAGGAATATTTAAGTAGGGGGGCATTGAAGGTGGGGATTCCTCAAGGGAGGGTTTTATGTGCCCAGAAACCCAAGGACTAGTATGTGACTGGGAGGAGGAAGTGCACGATGAGGTCATCATCATTGACCAGGAAGACTCGGAAGCTAATGCCACCTCCAACCCACCCTGCATGGGCTCCCTTATCCTGCAAAGCCTGCTAAAGGACCCAGTGGCGTAGCGTGGGTTGTCAGCGCCCGGGGCCAGCAAAGAATTGTGCGCCCCCCCCAACCTGTGGACGTTATCGATATTGCCCCAGCTCACACATGGATTTGCCCCCAGCTCACACATGGATTTGCCCCCCAGCTCACACATGGATTTGCCCCCAGCTCATGGATTTGCCCCCAGCTCATGGATTTGCCCCCAGCTCATGGATTTGCCCCCCAGCTCATGGATTTGCCCCCAGCTCATGGATTTGCCCCCAGCTCATGGATTTGCCCCCAGCTCATGGATTTGCCCCCAGCTCATGGATTTGCCCCCAGCTCATGGATTTGCCCCCCAGCTCTCACATGGATTTGCCCCCAGCTCATGGATTTGCCCCCAGCTCATGGATTTGCCCCCAGCTCATGGATTTGCCCCCAGCTCATGGATTTGCCCCCAGCTCATGGATTTGCCCCCAGCTCATGGATTTGCCCCCCAGCTCATGGATTTGACCCCAGCTCATGGATTTGACCCCAGCTCATGGATTTGGCCCCCAGCTCACTCATGGATTTGCCCCCCAGCTCACTCATGGATTTGCCCCAGCTCTCACATGGATTTGCCTCAGCTCTCACATGGATTTGCCTCAGCTCTCACATGGATTTGCCCCCCAGCTCACTCATGGATTTGCCCCATCTCATGGATTTGCCCCCATCTCATGGATTTGCCCCCCAGCTCATGGATTGCCCCCCAGCTCACTCATGGATTTGCCCCCATCTCATGGACTTGCCCCCAGCTCACTCATGGATTTGCCCCAGCTCATGGATTTGCCCCAAGCTCATGGATTTGCCCCCCAGCTCACTCATGGATTTGCCCCAGCTCACTCATGGATTTGCCCCCCAGCTCACTCATGATTTGCCCCCCCTCATGGATTTGCCCCCCAGCTCACTCATGGATTTGCCCCCATCTCATGGATTTGCCCCCAGCTCATGGATTTGCCCCCAGCTCATGGATTTGCCCCCAGCTCATGGATTTGCCCCCAGCTCATGGATTTGCCCCCAGCTCATGGATTTGCCCCCCAGCTCTCACATGGATTTGCCCCCAGCTCATGGATTTGCCCCAGCTCATGGATTTGCCCCCCAGCTCATGGATTTGCCCCCAGCTCATGGATTTGCCCCCCAGCTCATGGATTTGACCCCAGCTCATGGATTTGACCCCAGCTCATGGATTTGCCCCCCAGCTCACTCATGGATTTGCCCCCCAGCTCACTCATGGATTTGCCCCAGCTCTCACATGGATTTGCCTCAGCTCTCACATGGATTTGCCTCAGCTCTCACATGGATTTGCCCCCCAGCTCACTCATGGATTTGCCCCATCTCATGGATTTGCCCCCATCTCATGGATTTGCCCCCATCTCATGGATTTGCCCCCAGCTCATGGATTTGCCCCCCAGCTCACTCATGGATTTGCCCCCATCTCATGGACTTGCCCCCAGCTCACTCATGGATTTGCCCCCCAGCTCATGGATTTGCCCCAAGCTCATGGATTTGCCCCCCAGCTCACTCATGGATTTGCCCCAGCTCACTCATGGATTTGCCCCCAGCTCACTCATGGATTTGCCCCCATCTCATGGATTTGCCCCCCAGCTCACTCATGGATTTGCCCCCATCTCATGGATTTGCCCCCAGCTCATGGATTTGCCCCCCAGCTCATGGATTTGCCCCCCAGCTCACTCATGGATTTGCCCCCATCTCATGGATTTGCCCCCAGCTCATGGATTTGCCCCCCAGCTCGCTCATGGATTTGCCCCATCTCATGGATTTGCCCCCAGCTCATGGATTTGCCCCCATCTCATGGATTTGCCCCCCAGCTCATGGATTTGCCCCCCAGCTCATGGATTTGCCCCCAGCCCTTACCTGGATATTGCCCCAGGCCCCAGCTCCGGCGGGGGTTGAGGGACCGGACGCAGATGCCGGGCAGCGCGGGAGCGCCTGCCCGGTCTTTAACAGTCCGTCCTGTTAGGTGATGCCGCGCAGCCGGTCACGTGGTCCGGCCAATCAGGTGGTACAGAGACTCCGTACCACCTGATTAGCCGGACCACGTGACCGGCTGCGCACGCCGCGCAGCCGCATCACCTAACAGGACGGACTGTTAAAGACCGGGCAGGCGCTCTCGCGCTGCCCGGCATCTGCGTCCCTCAACCCCCGGGCCAGTTTTAGGGGCGCAAATGCGCCCCTAACAAAACTGCGCCCGGGGCCACAGCCCCCCCAGCCCCCCCCACGCTACGCCACTGAAAGGACCCCAGGATTTGTGCTATCAAGGAGAGGGATCATTACTGGTTGGCAAGCTTTTCTTGATGCACAATACAAGGTTAAAGTTGCAGAGCTCATCCTGCCCGCACAGAGGGAGGACAGGATGAAACAACTTGAGTACGCTCTAAAGCGACACTTGTGTAACACCTTTCCAGGCACTGGTAGTTTACCAAGTGATGACACAGGTGCTTTTGAGGCTGCGGATGATCAGAGGAAGAGCGTGAAGGCCGGGGCCGCTTGACTGATGCTTTTTAATTTTTTTTAGTCCACGACGCCCAGGGATGTCAAATATAGGCACCCATTGCCAGCGTCTTCACTGTATGGTGCAGGACTACCTGGGGCAAGGGAAGACCTGGATACCTTTACAGCAGATGATCCACTGGCTTACTGGGTGTTGAGATTGGATCACTGACCAGAAGTTAGCCAATATACTATGCAGCTACTAGATTGACCTTCATCCAGCGTGCTTTCTGAAAGGACGTTCAGTGCCGCTGGAGGTTTTGTCACAGACAAAAGAGTGCGTCTGTCCATCGACTCCGTAGACCGACTGACATTTATAAAAATGAATCAGACCTGGATCAGCAGCTATCAATCCCCTGATGCTGACGTAACTGAATAGATCGGGGATCTCTTCTGCATTACCAAAACCTCCACCCCTGCACTCTTCCACAATACCTCAGAGGGGTTACGTTGTGAAGGCACTAGCTGGCACCAAAGGCCTAATATTTGGGTGCACTGACACCTATACCAGATTCATATCATTTTAATATTGGACTGCAGGGTCCACCGCTGCACTCTTCCAAAATACCACAGAGGGGTTACTTATGGTGTGAAGGCACCTGCTGCCACCAAAGGCACAATATTTGGGTGCACTGACGCCTGTACCAGATTCATATCATTTTAATATTTGACTGCAGGGTCCAAACCCTGCACTCTTCCACAAAACCACAGAGGGGTTACTTACGGTGTGAAGGCACTAGCTGGCACCAAAGGCCCAACATTTGGGTGCACTGACGCGTGTACCAGATTCCAATCATTTTAATATTTGAATGCAGAGTCCACCCCTGCACTCTTCCACAATACCTCAGAGAGGTTACTGTGTGAAGGCACTTGCTGCCACCAAAGGCAAAATATTTGGGTGCACTAACGCGTGTACCAGATTCCAATCATTTTAATATTTGAATGCAGAGTCCACCCCTGCACTCTTCCACAATACCTCAGAGGGGTTACGGTGTGAAGGCACTTGCTGCCACCAAAGGCACAATATTTGGGTGCACTGCCACTGACGCCTATACCAGATTCATATAATTTTAATATTGGACCACAGGGTCCAACCCTGCACTCTTCCACAATACCACAGAAAAATCACTAAACTTGTTCTGCATGTCCTAAAACGTCTCCTCTTTTCATACAGGCTGCTGCCCCAAGCACGATATTTGAAGGAATTTTTTCGTTTTTATTCTTAACCTTTATTTCATGGGAAAACTCACTGTTCCTTTAAAAATGTATTTTTTTAAACTTTTTGTCCTGGTTTCCTGTCCACCAGGGCACTACCCGGACCCCCATACACCTTTTATGGCAAATATCTTGCATATATGCCCTCTTGGAGGGCACTCTAAAATTCGAACGTTCGAGTCCCATTGACTTGCATTGAGTTCGAATCGTGTTCGTGTTCGAATTCGAACTTTTGAAATTGTTTGAGTTCGAATGCGAACTGAACACGCGGGTGTTCAGCTCATCCCTAGCCGCTAGCATAAGTAAGTTTAACTTTTGGCATTGATGCCCTGTTCTCTCTGCTACAATCAGGTGTAAAGGTTTTGCTCCTTGCAGATTGCTCAAACTTACTGTACTTAAGCACCTCCTAGCCTTAACAAGGGAGGAACAATTTATTTGTAGTGCCGGGATGCATGAGTGTACAAAGTGTTGGCACAATTTACCATCTGGACACAAAAGCAAAAATGTTAACACCTCCTAAACGCTGGTGCTAAATGGTTCGGCAAATGCAAAATCATTTAACACACTCCAACACCCCCTAAAAATCTCATACTCACATCTCAGCCCATAGCGAAAAGGATGGCCCGATCCACTGCTTCTTCTCCTGGGAGCAGAGTAAGACTGGTAACAAATAGTTGATCATTCCATGGTGAACCACGATCTCATGATAGTGAGGTCATGAAGAGCTTGCGGCCCGGAAGCGCATGCCTACATGGAGTCCTACGGACTCCAGGGGCTGATAATCGTGTAGGTCTGTGTTTAAATGTGTCCTTCTAAATTGAAACGATATTGCTACTAGAGGGAGACAGAGCATATATGTGTGAAGGACTGTGCTGGACTAAAATGACTCTATCTCCCAGAAACCCTTGGAGAAAAAGGGAAGTGAGAGTGCTGGCGCCAGGAAAGAGAATCAGAGCGTCGTGCGCAACGTGGGGAGAATGAACAGAGCAGCGAGTGGAGTGAGACGTATGAGAGACACTGTCTGGGATCAAAAAACAGGTTGGAGTGTGTATGATCAGCATTATCCAGTGCTGGAGATCGGGGAAAGCGTGTGCATCATCTTATACTACATTCCGCTGAGCAGTTTGGTGACAAGCGTGTTCCAGGAGGACCTCAAGTAAGGAGGCCGCGGACGGAATGGAGTGCAGGCGGCAGATCGATTCCTGACTGCAGAGATTCGGCATCGGAAGAGGGGATTTCGTTGGCACCGGGTTCCAGTCGGCAGAGAGAGAGGTCTTCTAGTCGAGTCATCAGTTCGAGACAAGTTGTTCGCCGGGTGGGTGAGAGGCCTCAAGGCCTACAACTTCCATAACAGTGCGCACTTATCTGATTGCTTCAAATTACAGGGCCCCAATGTTGACTAGTCGAAGATATTTTTGTTCATTCACTGGTACGTGAGTCTAGTACCCGGGTACCCTAGGACACCAATTAATGAGTTCTTTTTGAGCGGGACTTAAACCCGCGAACTGAGGGGTATTAACCTTTTCTTTTTCCGCCGCGCGTATCCGCGTTTCGTATCACGCCATTCATTTTGCCTGAGTAACTTCATGCTTAAAGTATAAGTGTATTTTTTTGCCATTTATTGCTTCAGTAAAATATATCTTAGAAAATCCACAACGATGTGCTGGTGTACAGTAAATTGTTAGTGCGGTGAGACTATCCTGGGTTTATTCAGCGGCTCCTCCAGGGGTGAGCGCTATACTCGCATTGGCGCGGAAGCGATACTACGGGTATTAGGGAGGTTGGCACTGTGTTTCAGGGCTAGGTGCTGAGATAGCATCTTCCCCGTTATAAGACGTTAACTTGGAGATGGTAAGGAAAAATCTGCAAGCGCAGATTTTCCTGCTTACCATCTCCATGTTGGCATCAAGAATAGAATATAGCCCATATATTGCTAAAATCCAATACTCAGTGACTATGAATCATTGAATATGGGATATTCTGGAATTTTCATTTTGTAACCAAAGAAAACTGATATGTTTTACTGTACACTTTAACCAATTTGCTAATATTTTTTGTAAGAAAATGATTGCTAGAATGCACACTGTAGGGGGGCGTGGCTTAGCCATCATCCAGGATGGCAGCGTTCTATCAGAGCTCTGGGATCAGCAGCAGTGGTGTATTTAGGTTTTGTGCTGCCCTAGGCCTGACTAAACTCGTGCACCCCCTAATTTAAATTTGACACACCCCTTCCTGTCAAGGGCACACCTCTTCCTGGTTAATCCCCACCCTTCCTCTTTAAGCTCCACCTTTTCCTCTTAGAGCTCCGCCTTTTCCTCTCTTTATATTAAAAGTGGATACCAAGTGCCTACTTGTATATTTTGTATACCATTTCAAATGTATCTATTGAGATAAAGAAAATTATGAAATGTTTAAATTCAAGCATTTTTACAAAGAACAGCCACGCATGTCAAGTAAGCGGGATCACAGCCGCTCTAATTGGTTGAACAATAAAATCCACAGAAACGTGCACTGCATATGAGCGTATCACAGAGCTGCACAGCAATAAAACCAACAGAAATGTGCACTGTGTATGAGCATATCACAGAGCTGCACAGCAATAAAACCCACAGAAATGTGCACTTTGTATGAGCATATCACAGAACTTCACAGCAATAAAACTCACAGTAATGTGCAGTGTGTATGAGCGTATCACAGAGCTCCAGGGCAATAAAACTCACAGTAATATGCAGTGTGTATCACAGAATCCACAGCAATAAAACTCCCAGCAATGCAATGTTTGGTGTGTGTCAGCATATCAGAATCCACAGCAATAAAACTCCCAGCAATGCAATGTGCGGTGTGTATGAGTGCATCAGAATTCACAGCAATAAAACTCACAGCAATGCAATGTGTGGTGTGTGTCAGCATATCAGAATCCACAGCAATAACTCCCAGCAATGCAATGTGCGGTGTGTATGAGTGCATCAGAATTCACAGCAATAATACTCACAGCAATGCAATGTGTTGTGTGTGTCAGCATATCAGAATCCACAGCAATAAAACTCCCAGCAATGCAATGTGCGGTGTGTATGAGTGCATCAGAAGCCACTGCAGTAAAACTCCCAGCAAACCGAGTGTATATGAGCACACAGCAATTATGCTGTGGAGCCATCTTGTCAGCAGTGGGGTGCCACTGCCAGAGGGTGCACTGTAGCTTTGATTCCCTTCCCGGTGGGTGTTCAGTCCAGAATAGAGTCTGTGTAAACGAAAGGGCGGGCAGCTGCGTGCGTGCGTTTCATGTGGTTCAGCCAGGCATGTGGTACTGAGACTCAGAGAAATGGCAGTGAAATGCCCTGATGTTTGGTGGTTTCATTCAGCAGGTTTATTCAGGTGAACCCCATAGGTTTCAATGTTAAAAATATTCCCGTTTTTATGCAATATCTAATAAATCATTTATTATTTTAATCTGCAGTAAAAAGTCTTTACTTATTGATTTTTTTTTTAGTACCTTTTAGTCATTTTTCAGAATTTTTTTGGGCAAAATTCCCCCCCCCCCCTTTTTTTTAATAGCAGTTTTTCTTTTTTCTGTAACGGAACTTTTTATTATCAATCATAGGATCTTATATGTAAATTCCAGACATGTAAATTTCAGACAATTCCAAACAGCAGGCCACGGGTTTGCGGTGGCAGCATTCAGCAGCCAACTCCATGCACTTTGGGGACCCTGCGGTGAATGGTGAATTCACTGCAGGGTGGGGAAATTTTATTCTCCTAAGTGCAGAGAACTACAGAACACCAAAAAGTTGGCGTCATTTCGGTGCTCTTTGAGTAACCCATTTAGTGGTGAGGTTTCTTACTGCCCCCTGGAAAGTGAAATTGAAAGTGTAAATTAGTGAAATCTCAATGTATCCTCCTGGTAAAATACTTTGCAAAAGTAAAAAAAAAAAAAAAAAAAATTTTATTTTTTTTAGGGGTGGGGCCACCCAGTGCGGGCCGCCGCCCCCTAGAAAGTGCCGCCCTAGGCCTGGGCCTAGTCGGCCTGGGCCAAAATACACCAGTGATCAGCAGGATACATAATTGTAAAAAAAGGCTGAAAATTGATATTAGAACTATACCACACACAGCAATCGTCCCTACACTACACAAAGCATAATGTATTCGAAAATGGCAGGGAAAAAAATCACGTTCTGTGAAGCAAATTGACAGAAGCAGGTCACAGAGTAAGTAAATCAAGGATAGGCTTCAATCCAGCAAACAGGCCTCACAGTCCTCTCAGGCAGCAGCAAGCATCAATAAGGATACAGATGGACCTCTATCCTTATCACAGATGATGGCACTATTTGAGAAGTTTCAAGCAAACCTGCGTCTCGAAATCTGCAATGATTTTACCAAAAGTCGTGCCGTGATTAGAAAGGACATTACCAAACTTTAGATACGTACAGATCAAATTGCAGCAGACATCACATCTGTTTCAAACACCAATTAAGTTTTTACAAGTAAGGTAACAAAGCTAGAATCGCAACTGGACTTTGTTTTAACCAAACTTGCAGATTTAGAGGACTGTACTAGACTAAATAATCTGAGATTCAGGGATATACCTGACTCAATCACGCCCTCAGAGTTACATGGTTATGTTCAGGCTATACTACACTCAGTTATGCCTAATGCCACAGACTCAGAATTAACTATTGATAGAGCACATCACTTACCAAATCCCCCCCCAAAGCTCCTAAGTGCTCTTAAGGATACAATTGCCAGAATCCACTTTTACAAAGTTAAAGAGAATTACCTTCAAATAATACGAAGGCAAGGATTTCCTAAAGAGTTTGAACATATTAAAGTGTTCCAAGACCTGTCTCCCACGACGCTTAGCAAGAGACAGGAATTTTCCCCCTTGACATCTGTTTTGCACAAGATGGAGATAAGGTACAGATGGAGATTCCCCACTAAACTGTTATTCCCCCATTACGGACAGGACATGATTATATCCTTTACAAAGGAAGCCATTCAAGTAGCTTCCAAATTAAACTCTGAACTCACCCCAACCGACCCACAAACACTTGTCCGTCCTAAGAAGGTTAGAAGAACAGAGCTACCTCATGATTAATTCACAAAACTGGCTATAGATGCTTAAATGGAATGGCATTGACTGCTTATGAAATATTACAAAATAGATTCAAATTGCTGTTCGACAATCGACAAATACATGTTATTCTTAGGAACTCTTTGGGCAAATGGCTGTAAAAGTATACAAACAAGCAGTATATCTTCTGCATATGACTTAAGACGTACAACTCATATTGCTCATCACAAGACCATTGAATAGATTTGAATGGGCTTGTATAGACTCGAATGTACTCGAATAGACTTGAATGCTTGGAAAAAGAAAAGGGTTTAAGAGTGAAAAAAGAAGAAAAGTTTGACCATTTATTCGAAGTTTATTTATTACATAGCCTGGCTTCATAACACCGGATACAAGTCTAGGAGGTTTATGCAATTGTTCCAGTTCTATATGTTCACTGATAAACACAGAAAGTTTTAATGACGAAGGAAAGAAGAAAAATATTATTTATTTTTGCAAAGATATTAATATGTCTCGTGTATGTGTATGTATATATGTAAATGCTGTGACAGGGTCACTAGGGGCAGACTGGTTGAGGGCAGGTACATAAGCAGGGAGATGGAAGAAGCTGTATTTCCCTTACGGGGTTAACCAGTCCAACAATTGAGATTGTAAATGGCCCCAGCTGCTGCTCGTTAAGTGGTATCCAGCCCTATATAAACCTGCTAGGTTTAGCTCACATGAGAACTGACCTGAGACAGAAGAGGTTTGGAGCTGGCTGGTGAGAAAAAACAGAACTTTGTATGCTTAAAAGGTATGATGTTTGTTTATGCTGGGAACCAGCTTAGCTGGCCAGTATTTGGTAGATAGAAATTGTGTTGTTTAGTTTAGTCTCACATCCAGGGGAGTAGGCTTTTTTTTTGTTGTTTCTTTTATTTTATGATTGGTGTCGGTGAATTTAACCTGCAAAGAAATCCTATGCTGCAGAAATAAAGCAATGGAAACCTGACTGGCTGTATCCGCAGTGCCTTTGTCTCACAATGCATATGTGTCTCTTGACGTTCTGCAACACAGAGGCTTGTAAAAAGAAAAGAAAAAACGTTATTTGAAGTCGACGTAGCAGTAAAATATGCCCCAGCTTCATATGGATATATATTGCCCCAGATCACATGGATATATATATTGCCCCAGTTCACATGGATATACATATTGCCCCCAGATCACATGGATATATATATATTTGCCCCAGCTCACATGGATATATATATAATGCCCCCAGCTCACATGGATATATATATTTGCCCCCTAGCTCACATGGATATATATTTCCCCCAGCTCACATGGATATATATATTGCCCCAGCTCACATAGATATATATATTGTCCCCAGCTCACATGGATATATATTGTCCCCAGCTCACATGGATATATATTGCCCCCAGCCCACATGGATATATATATTACCCCCCAGCTCACATGGATATAATTGATCCCAGCTCACATGGATATATTGCCCCCAGCTCACATGGATATATACTGCCCCAGCTCACATGGATATATATATACTGCCCTCAGCTCACATGGTTATATACTGCCCCAGCTCATCACATGGATATATATTGCCCCCCGCTCACATGGATATATTTTCCCCCAGCTCTCACCTCCTCTGTCAGTCTGCGGCCGTTCTACTCTCTACGAGTGGCTGCCAGTATGCAGCTTGGCCGCTCATCGGGAACCACCTGCCCAGTGCAGCCGCGTTCTCGCAAGATCGTGGAGTGTGAACTTCCGTTTCGTATTTACACGGAGCCTCAATGCAAACTACCTCCCTCTGCGCCACTGGAGTACCTCCCACTTCTTTTCGTATTTCAAACACATTTCTGTCGAGGTTTTGTGTTCCTCTCCCAGTAGGCTGCATACATATTCATACCAATACCCTATTTACTTTAGCGCCTCCTCCGTACCACATTCCCTCGTTTCATTCTATAAACACTCGACCGGTGTTGAGGCCGCTGACTTCCCATATGGATTTTAGTTCCAGATTCGGCAATTGCAGTAACGATGATATATTTGGAGACTTATGTGTACTACCAAATCAAGATAAACCCAGCAACGTATATACCTTACGTAGACAACTGGAAAAAGATCTCAAAAAAGAGATCAGGAACAAATGGGATGTCATCACTTTGGAAAAATATATCAGAGATAACATGGTCCCTAGAGGCCTTCGTTTCTCCAAAAACCTAGCAGGTGATAACGATGACTCCATATTCCAGGAGAGATGGGAGAAAATGCTAGAAGGTTTCTCCA